>CM069860.1:106003401-106603401 GCA_036172795.1 Pelodytes ibericus | reverse complement strand
TGGTGCCAGCGTAAATATGAATCAGCGCAAACAAAGCTAGAACAGATTGTTTAACGTATGCACCTGCAAATAAATAAATAAATAAATATATGTGTTACACCCTCACTAAAAAATACTACATGCGTCAATATTCATTTCTATACATTACATAGACTTTTGCTTGCAGCAGCTTGAACCGTTAATTTTCAGACAGCAATTTAATATATTCCCTCCCAAAAGAAACTTAATAATGAATGATTAAACAACCTCATTATGATGAAATAATGTTAAAAAGAAAAATTGTTTTATACATTTAAAAAGGACACTTGGTATTTATTACACCTAAATAAGCTTTCCATAGTTACATTCCTACACACATCACTGTTTTTAAAATGTTTATAATCAGATTCCATGTACCCATAGCAAATTACACAAGCACTATTATTACTGAAATGAAAAATGTTTTATTGTGTTTTGTGGCCTGTGAACATTTTATAAGTGCTTTTCGTGATCTTCTTCTTTTGGCCAATGCAATTCTAAGATTCAAAGATTTAAAAGGCAGTTTTATCTGCTAACAGACAGTTCTGATAAATTATCACTAACGGATGTTGGGCTTGGGGACAAAGCATTACTTTCTGTAGCGATGACATAATAACCATATTATCACACTGTAGCATCAATGTTAGCTGCACTGGTTGTGGGTACACATGGTAGCTTGGTAACTATACTGCTGTTACAAATATCCATAGTACCCAACATGAACAGAATAAAAAACAACATAGATTGTTGTGGATTTTTCTGGTTACTGTGTGTCAATAATATGGGGTTACACAATTGGCACTAAATGGGGGATTGTGCAACTTGGTTAAAAATGTCATGTATAGACATTCAGATTAAAATTGAAAACACTGCAAAAAAAATTAGAATTACATATATACATATTTTTATATATGTTTCAAAAGTTGTTTTTTTACATTATCAAAAGGTGATCCTCAGCTAAATAATATCAATATTTATCCCTGTTAATTATAGTGAGAATATATTGTTTATATCTGGCATAAAAAACCTGCATACATCAAGGAAATGCAATTGAACAGTGTAAGATCAAACAGGATATTTTGGTTTAAAACATATAATTTATAAATCTATAAATGTAACATGATATATAATTCACATAATTTATGCATATATGTTTTTAATAATTTTGAACTAAATAAGATGCACCCATTTTATAAAAATTGGCTAAGATGGAAAATGACTGTAGTTTTGAATTTTCCTTTATATTTGGAGCTTTTACTGTGATTTTGTGCATCAAAATATTAATTGTGTATGACAGAAGCAGATATCAGACATTGGCCAGTCAATATTATTTTTACACGTGGGTACAGTGTGTTGTAGGAGGAGTGACACTGTGTTTGTGGGAGTGGCTATGAAATATGTGGGAGTGTTTATATTTGTGTGGAAGGTATGTTTCTTTGTAACAGTGGGCTATTCCACTGGTTGCAGAAGTGTTTTATGTATATGCAAATGTTTTTTATTAAAATATCTAAATGTATATGCTACAAGATGAAAATGTACATATGTGCAGACATGTAAATTAACATGTATAAGTGCCCATATGGTTACACACGTTTGGTATGTATAGATAAGCTTAATGCGTACATACACGGAGATTAATCCCGTGTAGTTTTTTCCAAAGATCCATCTTGGCTAACCTGCCTCGCATCACAAAGGCTGTTCATAGCTGCCATAAATATCGATATGTGATTGTACAGATTATTTTCCCTTTCTGTGTTCAAAATGTATGCAGTGTGCGAGCATATCTGCACAATTGCTGTGTCATGAATACAACATTAGAACAGGCAAGCGAATCGGGTGGTGTACATTCTAGTGAAGTTGTTATGACATTATTCACAAGGACATGCAAAGACATCCAGATGTGTGGGTCACAGGCGCGCTGAAAAGTACACTGCAACACCATAAAGATACGCAATTTGCTTATCGGCTGCCTCCCACATTTTAACAACAGACAGGGGCACGCTAACACAGAAGCCATCTGTCATACAAGGACAGTGGCTATATTCAGCAAAAGCACATATCAACAACACTGGGGATTCACCATGCCTATTTGTGTAGTGGCCTTTGATGTTTCGGAATAACACACAACATCCTCACATGTTACACACACCCAAGGACACGCTGTACCCATGCCATAAACCTCACAAACACAGGCAAGGTTGATACAGATGCGCAACGTATCTAACACATAGGATGGAAAACATGTTACACGCATGACGGCCCAGGGACAATGACATACAACAAATAACAACACACAAGCCCCGAAAAAATGATTTTTTAGTGTACACACAGGGACCTTCTTATACCAATAACACACAAGACACGAATATGCATCATGACAAATACAAAGCAGAACCCACAATGTAACCATTACAGTGAGTCAAGGACACTGACTGTCTAGGGACACTCACTGTGATCTGGGGCTGTCTCTCTGTGGACTGTCTCTTGTCTCTTGGGTCTTCTCTGTGCAGCTGTCTGAGATCTGAGAGACACCCAGACAAAGGCAAGTAGACACTCCCCGAGAAAGAGACGGCAAGGGGAGGGGAAAGCGGGAAGGAGGGGCAAAGAGAGACTGCTATGAGAGTGAGGGAAGGAGAATAACAGATGAATAAGAGGAGGGAGACTAACCTGCATGGAAGAGACAGCTTGACAAACAAGCTCCGATCAGACAGAATCCACCAAGTAGAGAGGAAATGGTCTAATGATCAACAAAAAGGATGTAGTGCAAGATGTCAACAAGAAACTGAGAGAAACGAGGTCACATGATAATGCAGAAAGTGGTAGGGGCTCTTTATGTACACAAGGGGGTGGTTCTTCTGGAAGCACACACACGTACACATACTGTCTCCTGTCACTTTCTCTCAGCATTAAATGTGACACTTTGTAATGGACAGACACAAAAGGGTTAACAATTCTGAGGTAAAGTCTCCAAAAATGAAGAAATTGAAATGTCAACCAGTTAACTGTTTTGGGTTATTGTTCCACTTTTAGCAGGTTGTCTTAGAATGTTTTTTTTATACATAACCCTTAAAACAACAAGTGTACGGTAAATCCTTCATTTGCTGATGCAGACAAAAACATGCTGATGAAGACATGATCTTATTTAAGAGATTCACTTGAAAAACACCCATTGAGAGATAGAACCTACCAAAATTAGGTCAACTATAACACTGCTTTGACTATGAATCCAATGTTCTCATGTTGACAAATGCGATGAGAGTTGTAGTCCAGTGCATATATAGTAATGTATAGAGAGGAAGAAACAGTTGCAGAACAAGATAAGGGTAAAAAGAGACTAGTCTTTTTCCCACACTAAACTATTTGCAGTTGTTCGCAAACCGGATTTTCTGCATTTTGACATCTTATCATTGCAAACAAACCGCACCGAGTCAGTTTTATTAAAATACACAGTTAAGTACAGGACAAAATAAGACCTATATGTTTAAAGGGAGTGGAGAAATTGGCAAGAGGTGTGCTTTTTCCTGCCAAAGATTCAGTGAGAGTGACAAAAAGCTGGGACAAAGATGTGTTTGTTTTTAACTGTCTCCTGGAGGTCTCTTTTTGGCTATTACATGTCTCTTTCTGAGCACATAATGTTCAGGTTGTTGTCTTTTGCAGAATCACTAGGTCTCTCATCTGTTATACCTGTCTGTTTCAGTCACAGGCAAACCTGATTTTCAGAGATGTAGCTCCTCGTGTTGCAGGTCCCCTGTCCCCAATCTTATCTCTAATTACAAAACTAGCACTATAGCAAACAAGGTCATATACATACTAAAACAAGTACACCATGTTTTTAAACAGAGTAACAAACAGCAATCTGCATGCAACATCATCTGATCATTATGGTGGGTCTCCAGAAAGAAACCTTTTGTGCTAAACAGTATACACAGCATATTAAGTATAGGATTGCTCCTGGAATAACACAAAGGAATTACAATAATACTTTGTACATCATCAAGGTTATGTATAAAGAGCAATTGTGTGCAAACATCTAAAACATGAGCAAACAGAGGGAACATCCCACTGGATTCTATTTTTTCAGAACATTTCTTGTAAACTGTCCATTGACTGCCACTCTAGGTTTTGTTTAGATAACGTTAATTACATTGCCTGTTAAGTAAAGCCATATTTTTCTACTGTTGTGTGGTTAAAATTGAACAATCTGCTTACTTATATTCAGGTTAAAGGCAGGTGTGAAAATAATGCTGTACAGTAAGAATGATAATAAAAATGTTAGTATTTTTTATCAATTAACAATATGCAAAGTGAACATAAGAAAAATCTAAATCAAATCAATATTTGGTGTGACCAGCCTTTGCCTTCAAATTAGCATTGATTCGTCTAGGTACACTTGCACAAAGCCAGAGATATTATAAACATATAATCAGGTGTAGCTAGTCAGCTAGCATTTAGTCATTATAAAAAAGTGAGGAAGATAGGCAGAGCTATAAAGATTACACAGAAAGAGGCAAAGCAAGTTATAAGAGATTCTAAAGCACATGCAGAAGAGAAAAAAGGCAAATAAAACCAGGATTAGTGAGATTAAAAACAAGGAAGTTATGCAACATATTTTTTTAAAAGTTTTTACAGATGAAAGTAAAATGGACCTCAGGTGAGTTTACTGAGGTTCTTCTTCAGCTGTCTAAAGTAAAAACAAGTAGATTGATGGGGCCAGATGGGATACCCTAAATTATTAAACAAGCTTAGTGGTGTACTATCAAAATGTTAACGGATTTATTCAACCAATCACTGTTAATGCAGGGGCAGATCCAGAGTCTGATCTCGGGAGGGGCACATGTCCATCTGTCTTTTCCTCTCTCTCATGTCCTTTTGTCACACTCCTCTCACTCCCGGTGTCCATCTGTCTCTCTTCCTTCCCATGTCCGTATCTCTCCTCTTCCTTCCCATGTCCTTCTTTGTATCCTCTTCTTTCCCATGTCTGTCTGTTTCTCCTCTCATTTCCCATTTCTATATATCTCTTTTCCCATCCCATTTATTTCTCTCTCCTCTCCCTTCCCATGTCTCTCTCTATTCTCTATCACCTATGTCTGTCTCTTTGTCCCTCTACCCATGTATGTGTCTCTCCTTTTCCCCATAGCTGTCTCTTTTCCTCCTCTCCCCCGTCTGTGTTCTCTACTCTCTCCCCCACCTGTCACTGTTCTCTCTTCTCCTCCCTTCAGTGTTCTCTCCTCTCCCCCCATCAGTGTTCTCTCCTCTCCCCCCCATCAGTGTTCTCTCCTCCCCCTCCCCCCCCATCAGTGATCTCTCCTCTCTCCCCCGTGGTGTATCTTTGTTTTGTGCTGTCCATGGCAGACAAAATTTGGGCACCCCCCTACCCACGATGCACACCCATGAGATGACCCATAACCCACATCGCACACCAAGGACATGCCCCATAACCCCATTTACATGCCCCTTTAACCCCATTATATACACATTGCCAATATTATTTGCCATTAATATTCCCCAGCCAATTTGCCCAATAATATGCCAGTATTATTTGCCATTAATAAGCCACAGCAAATTTGCCCAATATAATGCCAGCATCATTTTGCCATTTAATATGCCCCTGCCAATTTCCCCAATACTATGTCAGTATTTGCCATTTAATATGCCCCTGCCAATTTGCCCAATAATATGCTAGTATTATTTGCCATTTAATATGCCCCAGCCAATTTGCCCAATAATATGCCATTAATATTCCCCAGCCAATTTGCCCAATATTATGCCAGTATTATTTGCCATTTAATATTCCCCTGCCAATTTGCCCAATAATATGCCAATATTATTTGCCATATAATATGGCCCAGCCAATTTGCCCAATAATATGCCAGTATTTCCCATTTAATATGCCCCTGCCAATTTGCCCAATAATATGCCATTTAATATGCCCCTGCCAATTTGCCCAATAATATGCCAGTATTTGCCATTTAATATGCCCCAGCCAATTTGCCCAATATGCCAGTATTTGCCATTTAATATGCCCCAGCCAATTTGCCCAATAATATGCCAATAGTATTTGCCCTTTAATATGCCCCTGCCAATTTGCCCAATTATATGCCATTTAATATGCCCCTGCCAATTTGCCCAATAATATGCCAGTATTTGCCATTTAATATGGCCCTTCCAATTTGCCCAATAATATGCCAATATTATTTGCCATTCAATATGCCCCAGCCAATTTGCCCAGTAATATGCCATTTAATATGCCCCAGCCAATTTGCCCAATAATATACCAGTATTTGCGATTTAATATGCCCCTGCCAATTTGCCCAATATTATGTGAATATTATTTGCCATTTAATATGCCCCAGACAATTTGCCCAATAATATGCCAGTTTTTGCCTTTTAATCCTCCCCTGCCAATTTGCCCATTATTATGGCAGTATTATTTGCCATTAATATGCCCCCATTCCACAGCACTTACCGTTGTCCCTGATGGCTAGTGGCAGGCAGCATGGTGTCCTCCATGCTGCCTGTTCGGCTTCCCCTGCGGTTGTGCCAACCGGTCATGTGACCTGTTGGCACTTCCCTGTCACACTGCACGGGGAGCCGAACAGGAAGCATGGAGGTTTCTCTGTGCTGCTTGTTCGGCTCCCTGTGCAGCCTGGCAGACAGACCGATGATGAGGGGAGATCTTCTGATCTTCTCTCACCTCCGTCTCTGCCGACAAGTGCGTTTTGTTCTTTTTAAAGGTGCAGGTTTTTTGTTTTTTTTGCACCGGCTCTGCTCGGGGGGGGGGGGGGGGGGGGGCTCTGCCGGATCCCCCCCGGATCCGCCACTGTGTTAATGAGAGTAGTCCCAGATTATATTGCATGGTTGGATTGTGGGGATTGCAGTCCCAACGTTTGCATAAACCAGAGCCGGTATTTGTGCCCTGACCTGTGAGTTGACCTATAAGGGGGGGCGTTCATAGAGCTAAAAGTGTTCCACTTTTCTTCTTGTTTTCCATAAATTGGAAATGTAACTGTTTGTCAAGTCTCATCTGAGAAAAGTATATTTGCGCAACACTTTTTTAAAATCAGTTTTATATTCTATATGTGTTTTGGAGTTAACACTAGTGTTTACAGCACTATATAATCACACTAATATTGATATGTAATTATTTAGGCGCCTCTTTTTTCATATATTGCATTTTCAATATTGTTAAATGGATTAGGCAGTGGCTGAGTGAAATACAATACAGTTAATGGAATATATCCAGAGCAAGGTTTTGTTACCAGTCGGGTACCTCAGGGATCTGTATTTGGACCCATTATCTTTAATATTTTTATTAGTGATATTGTAGAAGGTCTAGTTGGTACGGGATGGCTTTTTGCTGATGATACAAAGATTTGCAGCAGGGTTGATGTTCCTGGAGGGATAAGCTAAATGGCAAATGATTTAGCTAAACTATAAAAATGGTCAGAGATGTGACAACTGGCATTTAATGTGGAAAGATAATGCCCCTTTTATGTAAAAATCAAAGGGCAGAGTATAGAATATTTGATACAGTCCTAACCTCAACAAATGAGAAAAGGGATTAAGGGGGAATGATTTTAGAGGTAGACAATGTAAAAGAGCAGCAGGAAATGCTAGCAGAATGCTTGGTTGCATAGGGAGAGGTATTAGCAGTAGAAAGAGGGAAGTGCTCATGACATTGTACAGAGCACTGGTTAGACCTCACTTGGAGTATTGTACGCAGTACTGGAAGTCGTATCTCCAGAAGGATATTGATACTTTGGAGAGAGTTCAGGAAAGGGCTAATAAACTGATTCATGGATTGCAGGATTAAACTTACCAGGAAAGGGTCTTAAAATATTATATCTGGGAAGAAAGAAGAGACAGAGGGAATCTGATAGAAACATTTAAATACAAAAAAGGAATCAACTCGGTAAAAGAGTTGTTTAAAAGAAGCAAAAAAACAACCTCAACAAGAGGACACATTCTTAAATTAGAGAGGCAAAGTTTGAAAAGTATTATTAGGAATTATTATTTTAATGGGAGGGTAGTGGGTATAGGAATAGCCTTCCAGCAGAAGCGATAGAGGTTAATACAGTGAAGGAGCATTGAATCCTTTATTTGCTAATATTTCATTGTCTTATTTTGGCATGATTCATTACAAACTGTTCTGTTAATAACCACAATGTTATTGTGCTCTTATCTAGTAAAAATAAATATTTTCAGAATCTCTTACAGGAGATACCTTGGAACAAAGTATTGCCAGGGATACAGAATTGTGCAGGAAAGAGCATCATTTCCAGAGAACACTAAATAATTGGGAAGTCTTCAACATTTACAAAATATATAAATTGAAAGATTTTGCGCTTTCAGATATATAATTTATAGATGAATGTATTGCCTGAAAAATGTGCAACTTTTAACTAAAATAGATAATACACATAGTATTATCTATTTTAGGTAAAAGTTGCAAATTGTTCAGGCAATACATTGCAAGAAAGTTCATCAGCACATACCTTGGCGATGAGATGAGATCCTAAAATTTGCTTTTTTTTTGGGGGGGGGGGGGGGGGGGAGATTATGCCCTGCGGTGAGCACTTAGGTACACCTATCTACTACTGGAAATATTCAATTTTTGCCTGAAGTACATCCTGTATTTTTGATTTAACAATATGATGGAAATGTTTGTTAAATCCTATGCGTCCAGCTGCCAATGGTTACAAATACCATAATCCCTCATCAGTCTTTAAGAATGGAAGAGAATTAGCACAATTTTCTGCAGATTTTTGGGCCTCACATTTATTTTGTGAGCATTCTGTTCTATTGGAATGAGAGCTGGGGACTGTGTAGCAGGGGCGTATCTTGCTCCTGAGTGACAGGTGTACTGCCAGTCCAGAGCACACCTGTCACACAGGGGCATGATGTATCTCGTGTATTTCCTGGGGCTTGTGTGCTGTGAACAGACAGCACACAAACCGTCAGAAATACATGAGATACATCTGAGGGGCCGAAGGCAGCTGCAAATTCGGCATCAGTCACTCACTCTGTTGCCAATTCGACCAGCACGAAAAGTATACAAAGGGCTCAATTATGTTTAGGTACTCTGTGACATTCAAATAACAGTCAGTTGGTTAAAGGTCCTAATGTGCTAAGAAAACATTCTCTGCACCAGAGCATCCCAAACTTTTATGGGCCAAGACCCACTTTCAAAAAAAGTAATTATTTGTGACCCACTAACTTGTAATGCATTAACTTGGCATATCATGGTAATAAGCTGTAGATGCATAAAACTGGTGAATCACAGACATCCAGGCACCTCGTTCAATTCACATGAGTCCACCAATATTGTGTAGCACATGCAGCGCCACAATAAAAAAAATGGCGTGGGCAGGGACGGAGCTGACAGGTCAAGATGACGTACTTTTCTAAAGTTCCATGCTGATCTGACATTAACAGCAAAAATCCATAATATGGGCAAGCAAAAGAAACCCGAAGAGACTCCCAAGAAGCCAAAGGCCTCAATAGATATTCAGAGTACTTTGCCTGATTGCAGGCCTGTCCAAAATGGCCTCCGGACTCTCCAAAATGCTCTCACCACAACCTACAATGCTTGATTCCACAATGCAGCTGGCACTGCTTGATGACTGGAAGAGGGCCAGTCAACACCTACCCACAATAAATTACATTTCCAATATCGTGGACAAACCGATTTTACCGCTGAAGGTGGATATCACCGACCTAACGCAGGACTTCCAGCAGTTGGGTGACCGAGTCCTCATACTAGAGAAAAGTACACCCAAGATGTGTAAAACAATTGATGCTCTTAATCATCACAGAAAATTGCAAGAGTATCAAATATATACAGCAACATAAGGAAGATCTCAATAATAGATGGAGAAAGAACAATGTCTGGTTCTTCAGGATTCCTGAAACTGAAGCCGCTATATAAGAGCCATTCATTACTATAGCTAACAGAGAAGCTGAAAATTTGGTGGAAATCGGTAAGTTTTTCAGGCTGCACAGAGCCAAAGGCGCACCAGACACCCTGTAAAGAGGATGTTGTATTCTACCTGGCTTACCAGCACCTACTTTTGCAAAAATACGACCATATGCCCTCGCTCCAGATCCAGTACAGAAAGGTATTGCTTTATGCAGACCTATCTCAAATTACATTGGCAGCCCATAAAGCCCTTAAGCCTATTACTACAGCTTTGTGAGCTGCTGATCTCAGGGACACATAGAATTCTCCCTTTGCCTTGATGGTAAAGCAGGACAACAAAAATCATGTCCTCCGACACCCCAAAGATCTGCTGGTATTTTTAAGCAGACGGAATCATCCGAACATTTTGGTCCTAGAGTAGACCCAGCCAACAACTTACCAGCATCACTCCGTAGAGCAGAAGGGGTTACCCTTGGCTCTGAATAGTGACAATAACTAATATGGCGATAAGGCTCTATCACTCAACTCATTCCTGGACTGCAGCCCTGTTTACCCATGAAGCCCTGATACCCCCAGAATGACTAGACTGACCATACAGAATACCTTCTAGAACACCACAGCTACCTCAACTCGGGAACATTATACATGAGACAACTTGCAGACAACTCCTCACAATGGGAACTGTTTTTATTTTCTCCCCACTGAAGAGATTAAAATTTACATTACTAAGAGAGTCTGGATTAATCTTGCTCATTACCAAAACCTGTGTTACCTGATGTTTTATTACTTATGTTTACACTATTTACTCCAATGGCTTATTTTTAACTGCTACAGCCAGTTCACTTCCACTGTGAAGTTACAGGTTAAAAGTTTACACCGTGACACCTTTGGGGGCAGTTACTCTCAGTCCACTTAGAGATCAAGCAGTCTGGGACTGTTGAAAACTATGTATTAAGGGTTTTGCAAGTTTGTGTTTATTTTAGGTTTTCACAATTCATACGTTTTTGCCACTAAGTGCATGTTGGGGTATCATCTGATGTATGATACCCTAACATGGTGTATTCACTAAACTGCCATTCATTTACAAGAAAATAGCAGAAATCAGGAATAAATAGGCCAGGCCATTTCTTCACTATACATTGTGTTGCAGGTGAGATGAATATTTCATTGCGCTAAGCAAACTCACCAGTATTGTCCCTGCTCAAAGTACAGATAACTGGTGAAATCAAAGATTCACCTTAACTTACCTGCAACTCACCTTTCAGTGAATAGCCTGCCATGTGTTAGTAGGGTTAATCAGTGTATGAAACTGAGTGTGTGTCAGATTTGTTTTATAATGCTCTGCCTGCTTCCTCTGCGTGTTTAGCTTGGCTCCTGCTCTCTCCCCAAGGCTAACATCTTATGCATGGGATCTGACTGTGATCACAGCCCGTATAAACGAGAATGCACCTGAAGCCTGCACCCGGGGGGGGGGGGGGGGGGGTGGAGAGGGTGTGTCAGAGGAGACTGTGCTTTCTGTAAGAGGCAAATATTGCAATGAGGAGGTTGCTCAATCCTTCATCCATTTTGTGTATTTTCTATATATTCCTCTATATCCTCATGCTAACCCCCACCACTGCTACTCTCTGTTCCCTTATTATTGTCATTTACTCTGTAATGTTTAATGATTGAAACATTATATTTCCAGATAAACTAGCTACATCATATCCATCTGGTAGGTCTTGCTGCTGATAGCACACTTCTAGATTTTTTGTAACTGAGCATCAGCTTTGTTACCTTTCACTGATAAAAGGAGGTGCAAATAAACATCCTTTGTTTAATTTCCTCTGTAAATTTCCCAAATGGATATATCTCTTTTTTCACTCCCTCTGCCACACACGTTTTTCTCTCTCTTTCTCTCTCTCTCTCTCCCTCTCCCTTTTCTGGCCAGTTTCCCTCTTGTTATTTTCCAACTGTGAAATCTTGGCTTCCAGTCTAAAAGAGACAGTACAGGAGAAAGAAATCAGGAGACAGAAAGGGTAGCTTAAGTGATGGAGTAAGAGACAGACAAGTGCACTGGTCCAGTACTTCTCACCTTTGAAATGTGATCTGTGGCTTTCTCTTTAGAGAGTTTCACTGTCTCCCAGGGTGCACTGCAGAATCTTCTTCTTAACACAGGTCTTGGGCTACTTATTGATACACTTTCCCCTTATTTTTTCCCTTGTGTAATCCTATACACCTGTCCTGTTATTCTTTCTGTATTTTCTTCCTCCAGCTCACATCATAACTGCGAACTCAATATCAATGTTTCCTGTGTCCATTTTCCAAAAGACAAAAACTAAGAAGCGTGGTCGGAGAATGAGGATCACTCTCATTAACATGTTTCAGAGCTGTGAAGCTACCAAGAGAAACAGTAGTGAGTGGTATAGGGTAGAGGACAGTGAGCAAATGGGACTTATGTTGCCCCCAAGGCATTCTAATGATTGATTTCCAATAGGACTCTGATTTGTGTGTCAGGGGCAGAAGAGACTTGCAAAAGAGACCATGATGTGTCATGGAAGGACAGGATAAGTATTGACCATCATAATCAGCCTGAGAGAGAAATTGTTGAAATGAATAGGCAAAGAAACAAGAACACAAACAGAATAATGAGAGCAACTTACAATATTTTCATCACTCTAAAACAGTTATCATGAAAATAGGACATACTTTATTTGGTCAAGTTGCTCATAGGGCCACTCCCACCCAAAAATTAAAAGGTGTAAGTTCCGTTCCGATGTCCCACGCCGCTTCCCTCGCAACACGGTTGTCAGCACCACCGGAGCTCCTCACCGTCGGTTATCCCCTTCAGCACGCACCCAGCACTGGAGACAGGCGCGTGCACGCCGCAAGGCTCTTTCCCTTCTGTCCCAAACATCACTATGGCGACGGGCAGCATGGCGCTAGTCGCATACGTCACGGAGGCAGAGCTTTCCCTTTAAAACTACAGCGTGCGCAGTTCAAACTTGCTTGATGATTTTTCACGCTAGCTCTATGTGGATTGCTCCCAGCTTCTTCATTTTTGCTTCCTGAGTGATTATTTTGTTTTCCTGTTCTACTGGTATCCTGACCCAGCTTGTTCTCGACTATCCCTCTCGTCTGTCCCCCGATTGTACTGCTGTTTACTTGATTCTGCTGATCTCCCTGCTCCCTGACCCGGCTACTGTTTTTTGACCCTCCTGCTCTCTGGATCCCCGAACCTGGCTCGCCCTTGTTACCTCGCACCACTTCTGGCTCCCTGACTCGTACTGTATCTCGACTACTCTATAACTGGCACCAGCACCTGTGCAACCGGCATTCAGACATTCGTGCCTGCTACCAGCTATTGAAGTCTGCTTTTCCTGTAGCCCTCAGTATTGGTGGTGTCAGGCAAGGACTGTCTATATCTGCAATTGGGGTCCCCCTGCGTTTGAATCACGGTACGTTGGTTTCACTACCTTACAAAAGGGTTTATTTTGCATTGTTGATTTCAGATATGCCTTTTGCTTTTGTTATGTGAGTGTATTGTACTTTACAGCACTAGTATTTCACTTTGGGGCTGGGGACACAGAATGCAGTCTAGAAGTCAGAATTCTGATCATAGACTTGCATTGAATGGGAGGGTAATGTAACTATTACATCACAAGGGGGTGGAGGTATAATCATGTTTGATCAGGTCAATCTCCTATCTTTGTGTTTGAAGGCAGGCTAAAAAGTTGTACACAGTCACCTAGTCCTGCTCACTATTATACACAGGAGCGAATAAGAGAGCAGTGGTGTATCTTATGACATCATGCCGGCTTTGGCCACAGTTGCAAAGTTAGACTTGCTGGAAGATTTTGGAGACGATTGCACCATGGGTAAAATTCTCAAAATTAATGTTGGAGAAAGTCACCTAATTTTATTTTCACTTTTATATGCAATTAATTCAAACATATAAATTAAAAACCAGTGGCATATGTGTTATACATGTGTTTGTTTTAAATGCACAGGTAATCTAGTTACATGTTATGTAAGTTGTAGGGTCCCTTTAAATGTAATGAAGGCACTCATGCTCTACATCTAATGTTATAGATGTATATAAATACAGTTAGCTTAATTTAAAACAGTGCAGACATTCTTTTTCCTTGGACGAAACACATTGAAAAATGCTTTTCATAGATAGGACAGGGTGGTCATTTAGTTTCAAAGCTACAAAAGAGCAGGTTTCTCTCTCTTTCTCATACAGTTTTTGGGCATGTCTGCAATCATATTTCTGCCTCTATCTCTTGTACATCTGTGACACAATTAATGCTATCTGTGGAAATGTTTTAGTTTTTTTGTCAGTTCTGTTGCAGTGTGGGCCTTTATACTTCCATATGTCTGTCTGCCTTAATTGTTTCTCTCAATCTCTGAAGCTGTTTACCTTTATGTTTCTGTCAGTCTAAAGGACACTCTGCTATCAAGTTTTAGTGTTTATATTGGTATCCTGTTCGAGACTGCTGTGTGTATGTGTGTTTGTATTTACCAGTTCCCTCTCCCATTATATGGACCTTATTGCTTTTATATTTTTGTCTGTCTCTTTTCTCTTTCACAGTCTGTAGTCTATGAGTCTGTCTACTTCAAATGCTTGTCTATCTATTTTAATTCTATCTTTCAGTCCTTGGGACAGTCTACTTTCAAGCTTGCATGTATCAGTCTCTGCCAGTACTTCTGTTGTTTCTGGAGACTTTGTCTCACCATTCTCACTCTTGACTTTCACAACAAGTTACACAGGGAATGATGCCAACACTCCTAAATCTAGGACAGAAGAGGAGGGTGTGAGGGGGTCACTTAGGTTGGGGCATAAAGAGAAGGAGGGGGAGGGTGAATAGAGGAGTGGCAGATGAGGAGTGAAGAGAGGAACACTGCAAAGAGACAAACAATGTCCTCACCCCCCACAGAACAGTATGTTTATACACAATGATGTGCGTCTGGCAGTTCATGCTTCTGTGCAGATTTGTATAACTCCATTTAATCGTGCATCAGAATATGTGTCATACTTTTCAGACGTTAACGAACCTTGTTACTTGATACAGAAATGTATCCTTCAATGTGTGTGTATTCTGCTCTGTATATCCGTAGTGTTGTGTACATGAATGTGCTCAAGAGTGCATGTATAATACTTTGCAGTGCACCAGTATGTGATACATTTTTGCATAAGAGAGTTGTCCACTCGATTGCCTTCCCATCATGCTTTGTGTAGCCCTAGACTTCATTCCAAACATATAAGTCTAAATTAAGAACCAGGACACACTTGGTGTATTTTGTGTGCGTATGTGCAGATGTTCAACTTTATCTTATATGCCATACAAATTCATGCCCAGGGTTCAATCAATATTAAAGACAACCCTGGTGCAAGTGCACCTAGAAGAATTGACACATATTGATTTGATTTAGATTTTTGTTATATTCAGTCACATTGCAATTTTTTGATTGATAAAATTAAACTATTAACACGTCCATTTTCAAGGGCCCAATGCAAAAAAATCAGGTATGGCCCCCCCTGTCAGCTTTTATTTATGCACCATGAAGGCACTCTAAGCAGCTGCTTAGTTTGATATGGTAGAAGCTCGTCTGGCTCAGGGCCTTGATAAATGTACCAACAAGGACATGTTCTCATATACATACATTAGCATATATTTGTGTGCCCCACTGCTTCTACTTGATGTTGAGATATCTACATTATTGTGATAGAAATTTGTTGTATAATGTTACTAAGAGCTTCACAACTCAAACATAAACACACTCACACAGTCTTAATTTCACACCAGCAACTACCAGCAGCAGGTCACACCTAACTAATCCAGCAAAACATATTAATCTGTGCAATGCAATGAAAAAGCATTGATCCAAACATTGCTTGTTCCCAGCCGGGACTGAGAAGGTTAAGGACGAAACTCCCATAATTACCACTGCAACATGTCGCTTTATCTCCCTGAATCATGTCACAACAGAGGTCATTCCAAAGATAGACAATACCAAATTACATAGACATTGAAGCAGACTATTTGCCGTCCCTGTGACTCAGGGAAAAATCTTCATATAGTAGTAGGGTTAAGAGTACTATTCAGATGCAATGCACTTATAATTAGGATTGTCACAGCACATGTCTAGTTGTTTTAGTTTATTATCCTAGTTTACCCCCATGTCTATATTTTGTGAATGAATTGGCATGTGGAAGTGCATCTCTGCTATGTGTAATGATATTAATTCTAAAAAAAAAATAAAACATATGCAAAAATATTTTCTATTCAAGGTCATAGTTTTATTTGATGAAATCACATCATTAGTAAATTCAACCCCAGGAGCCCCAACACTAATATATATTTCTAGTTGGTTTATTTACAATGTAAAACACAAACCACATAATATAATAAATGTGGTTTGTTCACAAAATTTGTCGGGACGGGGGTCTGCTTCATTCAAAGGTACATGCACTGACAGCGCCATATTTGGCTCTATCTGTGTGTGTGCCATGGTTATACATAACCACCATAATACAAAATATGGTGTGGCATGCCTGTAATATGTATAAAGAAACATGAAATAGGTGAGAAAGTTACACTCACTTTTTGCAGTGTATATGACCTGTTCTGGTATGGATAGCAATCTCCTTAAATGTTTATGGACCTCAAGGCACCCCTGGGTATACACTGGAAGAATCAAGAAAAAAGACACTCTCTTAAGTACAGAGTATTTACTGTATTTTCTCGAACATAAGAAGACCCTGATTATAAGATGACCCCCCAAACTTAGGATATTCCTGTAGGAAAAAAATTAGAAGCCTGAATATAATTTTACCCTATTGGAAAAAAATGTACTTGTATATATTCACATGTAAATTGGCCCCAGACATAGCCAATGCATCGCCCCTACAGCCATCTGCCCACCAGATGTAGCCAATGCAGCTCCCCCACAGCCATCTGCCCACCAGACTGAGCCAATGCTGCCCCTACCCCCCCAGACTTACCCAATGGTGCCTCCCCGAGAATTACCCAATGCTGCCTCCCCGATCCCTCAGACTTACCCAATGCTGCCTCTCTCCTCTCCCTCAGACCTTCCTAATGCTGCCTCTTCCCCAGATTTGCCCGATGCTGCCCCCCCCCCTCGGATTTGCCAAATGCTGCCTCTCCCCCTCCCTCCTCCAGATTTGCCCAATGCTGCCTCTCCCCCTCCCTCCCCCAGATTTTTACCAAGGCTGCCACTCACCCCTCCCCCAGATCTGCCCAATGCTGCCTCTTCCCCGTCCCTCCCCCAGACTTACCCAATCTCAGCCGGTGAATGTCTGCACAATACGCACAGACATCCTCTGATGCTGCCCAACATTTCCATCTTCTATGATGGACCACTGGAAGAAGCTGGGAGCACCAGAGGATGTCTGCGCGCATTGTGCAGACATCCACAGGCTGCTTGCAAGGGGGATCCAGGTCCCTTACACCTCTATGTGAGGTCTGATTATAAGACAAACCTCGAATGTAAGACAAGGGGCATTTTCAAAGCATTTTCTAAGAAAAAAACCTAGTTTTATATTCGAGCAAATACGGTATATATTGTTAGTCTACAGTTCCTGGAGTACCAAATATTAAACATCATGTATACATACATTTATGTACAAACAATGTAAACATCCAGAGCAGATGTAGACCAGCACCACTGTTCTATGTCTTTTGTATTGTATGATTTTTTAACCATGGCTTCCTTCAAGAAAACAAGGTTTAAAAAATAGTTCAGTTGTCGTTTAACGCAGTAAACTGGCCACTGCACAGGTTGAATCAGGATGTATCAGGAACTTGTGAAGGCAGCAGGTGCTTGCCCAGCCTTGTTAACATTAAAGATGGCCCTGAGCACAGTATATTGCAGAAAATATTTCCTCTTGATTTTGTCACAACCTCCTGAACTACACAAGCACAGTACAATGATGGTGCCTTTTGTCCAGGGGTTGTCTTCTTTATAATGCATAGCTACCTAGTCATTCTTTCTACCCTAGTACTTACATTCAGCCATGGATGTGAGAGTGAGACAACATAAAAGAAAGCTTATATTTTGACTTCTCATTCATTTTCCTAGCTATGTTGTACCGTACTTTCATCATGGACTGTATTTCTCCTGCTCTTAATAGAAACTTCTCCTGCTTTTTCCTTCTTTGTCACATCTGATGTACAGACCCTGTATGTCACAATGAAACCAGTTTATACATAAAACACAACACACAACGATCAACTAGTAACCCACACCATTTTTGGCAGAAACTTTCCATACCTACTATATAAAATTATACAACTTATGATACTCTGCACAACATACATCCACCCAATCTTCTCCTAACATCTCGTCCTATTTAAACATTACTAACAGCAGATTTCCTTAGAGATTCTAGAGTCCCTGATCTCCAAAGAAGAGGTGGCACTTGCACTAAAAGCAACTTCCATGGGCAAAAGCCCTGGAACCGATGTCTTAACCCTCCCTTACTACAAAACATTTGCAAATACTCTCAGATTTTGTAAAAACATTCAACTCCTTGGCCATTTCTCGATCCCTCCCTCCACAGTGTCAAAAAGGCCCCCATAACCATAAATCCCCAAACCTGGTAAGACCCCTCTGTATGTACACCATCATAAATCTCCTCCATTGCCCCTAAACGACAACTGACCCTGCCCTGTTCCTGTCAATCGATGCGGAAAAAGTGTGTGACAGGATGTACTGGATCTTCATGCTAGTAGTGTTATCTAAACTAGGACTGGGCCCCCATATGCTCAAATGGATACAATCCTTATATCATTTTCCAACATCGCGAATAAGAGTAAACGGCACTCTATCAGACCCATTCACCCTGTCGAATGGCACAAGACAGGGACGCCACCTTTACCCTCTCCTTTTTGTTCTGGTCATGGAGGCTTTTCTCAACACCCTTAAATTTAATCAGGAAATCCACGGTTTACTGGTGGGTCCCAGACATTATAAGGTTGCTGCTTTTGCAGATGACCTGCTCTTGATTGTTACAAATCCCCACGACTCCCTTCCCAATTTGACTGAAATTAACCTTTTGCATCTTTTTTCAGTTTCAAAGCCAATTGATCTAAATTAGAAATACTCAATAATACAATCCCACCCGAGACAGCATTGAATAAAAATTACCGTATTTGCTCGATTATAAGTCAAATTGAGGTCAGATTATAAGACATGGATCCAGGTCCCCAGCAGAGCTGCAGGGGACCTGGATCCCCCTCTCTAGCAGCAGGGGATGTCTGCGCGATGAGCGCAGACTCCCCTGCTTCCGCCCGGCACGACCGCCGGGGCTTCTATGAAGAAGCCGGGAACTTCCGCTTTCGTCACAGAAGTCCCGGCGAGCGTGCCGGGCGGCAGCAGGGGATTCTGCGCTCGTCGCGCAGACATCCTCTGCTGCCCCACTAGGCACCAGGGAGAATCGGGCAGCTGGGGGATATCTGCACTATACGTGCAGACATCCTCCATGCTGCCCGACACCTCAGTCTATTATGACGGACCAGCTGTCCGTCATAATAGACGAGGTGTCGGGCAGCATGGAGGATGTATGCACGTATCGTGCAGACATCCCCCAGCTGCCTCCACTAGCCACCAGGGATCTAGGTATAGTTAAGGGAGAGGGCAGGGAGACAGGGGGAGGGAGGGGGCAGGAAGACAGGGGGAGGGAGGGGGCAGGGAGACAGGGGGAGCAGAGCAACAAGGGGAGGGAGGGGAGCAGAGCAACAAGGGGAGGGAGGGGGGAAGAGACAGAGCAAAAAGGGGGGGAGAGACAGAGGGAGGGGGGACAGAGCAACAAGGGGAGGGGGGCAGAGAGAAACAAGGGGGGGAAGAGACAGAGGCGAGGGGGAGTCAAAGGGAGGGGGAGAGAGACAAAGCTGGGGGCAACGGAAAGAGAGAGGCAGCATTGGCACATAAAAAGGAAATAAAAACAAGAAATGCACTTTTTGATATAATTTTTTTATTAAAAAAGCAATTTACATGTGAATATATACAAGTTTAACTTTTTTCCTATAGGGTAGTCTTATATTCAGGCTTTTAGTTTTTTTCCTAAAGCAATATCCAAAGTTTGGGGGGTCGTCTTATAATCAGGGTCGTCTTATAATCGAGCAAATACGGTACTACCCATTCTTGTGGGGTTTTTTTTACCTCAGACTCAAACATCTAGGCAATATATACAAGTACATTTTTTTCCTATAGGGTAGCCTTATATTCAGGCTTCTAATTTTTTTCCTACAGGAATATCCTAAGTTTGGGGGGTCATCTTATAATCAGGGTCTTCTTATGTTCGAGAAAATACGGTAAATACTCTGTACTTAAGAGAGTGTATTTTTTCTTGATTCTTCCAGTGTATACCCAAGGGTGCCTTGAGGTCCATAAACATTTAAGGAGATTGCTATCCATACCAGAACAGGTCATATACACTACAAACCATTAAGCTACCAACCTAGTCTGCATTGCAAAGTGATCGGATTCTTCCAATAAACAATGGGTCTCTCCTATACCCTGGACTCCATCTACCCAAAAAATAAATGTACCTGCACACCACCTGACAACACTACCTACCTTCAAGCAATGGTCACACCTGCGCAAACTAGAAGGTCTAATCAATTCACCCTATCCTCTCACTTGCTTAATCTATAATAAAGGCTTACCCCCAGGATTCTCACCCAAGATATTACAACCACCACTACCCCAGGATGTACTGTACTCTAGATTAGGTCACATTATGACAACTAAATTAAACCAATTGACATGCTTTTCCCAGACACCAAACCAACCCCAACACACAGGGCTGGCCTTAGGTGGCGCCATCAAAGAAAAAAAAAAGTTCGCCAGTGAGGCACTGGCTGGGGAGATCAGATCTCCCCTCACCAGTCCTTTGCATGGCCGAACTGATGCGTTGTCTGCCTCATACGGCCCTGCATCATCACTAAGCGTGAGGAGCATGAACAGCACTTACTTGTGCTGTCTGTGGCTTCCTGTGAAGCAGACACCGCTCTGCTTCACAAAGTGGGGGCAGAGCTTCAGCTCTCACCCGGTGAGCTCCGCCCCCTCTCCGTAAGTAAGAATGGGAGGGGGAGGGAGAACAAAGGAGTGGGGGAGGAGAGAACAAAGGAGTGGGGGAGGAGAGAACATAGGAGTGGGGGAGGAGAGAACAGAGGAAGGGGGAGGAGGAGAGAACAGAGGAAGGGGGAGGAGAGAGCAGAGGAGGCGGGAGAGATAGAACAGATTTGGGGAGTAGGGTGAGAGAGAACAGATTTGGGGAGTAGGGTGAGAGAGAACAGATTTGGGGAGTAGGGGGAGAGAGAGAACAGATATGGGGAGTAGGGGGGAGAGAGAGAACAGATATGAGGAGTAGGGGGGAGAGAGAGAACAGATATGGGGAGTAGGAGGGAAAGAGAGAACAGATATGGGGAGTAGGGGGGAGAGAGAGAACAGATATGGGGAGTAGGGGGGAGAGAGAGAACAGATATGGTGAGTAGGGGGGAGAGAGAGAACAGATATGGGGAGTAGGGGGGAGAGAGAGAACAGATATGGGGAGTAGGGGGGAGAAAGAGAACAGATATGGGGAGTAGGGGGAGAGAGAGAACAGATTTGCGAGAGAAGGGGGAGAGAGAACTGATATGGGAATGAGGGGGAGAGAGAACAGATATAGGGAGGAGGGGGAGAAAGAGAACAGATATGGGGAGGAGGTGGAGAGAGAGCACAGATATGGGGGAGTTGGAGAGAGACAGACATGGCAAGGAAGAGGAAAGGGACAAACATGGGAAGAAAGAGACACATACATGGAGGGAGAGGAGACAGACAGACATGAGGGGGGGTTCGGGGGGGCAGGTGCCAGGGGGTGAGGCCCGCACAGCGTGCCTGAACACTTAAGGCCGGCTCTACCTACACAGCAATTTGCATACAAACAACTCAAATACTTTGTCAATCTAACCATGAAACATGAAACCTATCCACCCACCCTCACCTCTTTCGAGTTGCTATGTACCTCGCTAGATATACCCAAAAAACTCAATCCATAATATACTAATTCACCTCCAACCTTCTACTAAACCATACTGAACATCCGACATTGGGAAAATGAGTGCAGAATTACACTCACAGATAAACAATGGATGAAACTCTCCCTCCTCACACACAAATGCTCCATTTCTGCTCACGCTCATGAAAACTCATACAAATTGTTAACAAGATGGGATAGAGTCCCAACTATACTCAAACAACTTTTCTCCTCATACCCAGACACCTGCTGGAGATGCCTTTCCCATAGGGGGAGTTTCCTCCACATATGGTGGTTTTGCCCACTTGTAGCCTCTCTATGGATGGAATTCATTAAAACCATCAAAGCAATTTTGAACCTTGACTTCCCCAGCTCCCCGCTCATCTCTCTCCTATGCCGAACTACCATACCTATAAGGAAATATAAAAGATCCCTTATGGAAACAATCAAAAACACCCTCGACGAGTGGGCTATCTCAGTGGAGGACTTCAGGAGATTGGAAGTACTAATAAGTATAGCTAAAGGTGAAGGTCGGATTGCCACATATAAATGGCAACCTTGGACCGACTATCTGGAGAGCTCCAAAACTTTATCACAGCTCCTTGTACCTTAACAATAGTCGTATGAACCTAAATATAAAACCAAAATGACATACATACATCTACAGCGGACTCCCAATCAATCCATAACACCAAGATTGCCGACCCTTGGCTACATTGTGACACCTACCTTTCAGTTGGGAGACGCTGGTAGACCGGGAAGCAGGAAATATATATTGAGACACAATGTATATACAACGTAGGTCTGGAGGTTGGCGCATGCTGATGATGTCGCTACACACAGCCAATCAGAGCTAGCGCAGGGAGAGACCCTAATTTTTGGGTTCAGCTGAGGGAACCTAATTAAGCCCAGTAACCGACCAGACCGGGCCACTTGCTATCCCAGGGAAGCATGGCAGGTGCCAGTAAGAGGATAAACTGGCATGTACTGTGCAAAATACATGCCAGTTTATTTTCAGATCAGTAAAGGATCCCACTGATGATCCGAGAGACACACACCAGCCTCCAGACCTGCTGTGTTTTAGCTGTGAGACATGGCAGAAAGTAAAACCATGCGCATCTAATAAAATACACGCAGGTTTATTCTGGACAAGCAGGGCATATGTTTTAACCCTTGCTTTTTTCAAAGAAGCAATGGTTTTAAAAAAAGTTAATTGTTCTTTAAAGACAGTGCTACAGATAATTTGGAGTGTAAAGAGGTCAGGTACAAGACTGGAAGTCTGGAGCAGGAATGCAAAATATAGAACAGAGACCCCTAGTGGCAGAAAGAAATAATCAAAAGCCAGGGTGCAAATGTTATAGTCACTGTCGTTTCTACTACTGGCGGATCCAATGGGGGGCAGTTGCAGCTCGAGAAATTAAGTCTGAACTAGGAAGCAGCACACGACTGGTAGAAGCCTCATACAGGTGAATCGTGTGGATATATTTCTGGACTTCTGCCTAAGGACCTGTTGTCTTTTTTGCTGCTATTGCCCTATTTTTATGTTGTTTGCTGTTTGCACAAATTTCCATGCAGAACAAGGCGGTTTTACATGTAAGAATAACTTATGTCTATTGAAATCGTCTGTTTACTTCTAACTGGATATCTCTTTTATTTATTTTGCAGCGCATTATTTGTAGTTATACCTCACATATGACTATCACCGAGATCAAAGGTTCCTGTGTTTGATGGGGAAATAGTCTTTGTAAATCATTTATGTACCTCATTTTGTGAGTGCATTATCACAAGGAAGAGCTGTTCATATATACTGTTGTTGTGCAAATATACTACACTAAATATAGTTGTTGTTTTTTTCTACATACTCATCTGGATATTTAATCTTACATGATATATGTTCAAAAGGTTGTATACTTCCATTATTTTATCAGTTTTCACTAAGCTTCCACATTTCTTTGTATTGTATATGTGTGAATGCGTGAATATATGGCTGTGTAAATATGTGAATTTGTGTGTATTTGTGTATGTGTGGCTGTGTGAAATGGTCTGCAGACTGAGTCTTACTTGGGACAAAACAATCTGGTAGTGCTCCTCCTGAGACCAGACTCTGGATCCACCACTGATTATTACCTCATTTTGTGACCTCATCCTTGTTTGATTATCATGTTGGAGGAGAGGCACCTATCTTCTTCCCTAGATTGTATAAAGAAAAAAGAGAATTGTATTTAAAAACAATGTGTACACTTACACAATATACTGAATAAAGCTATTAGTAGATTATTTACAAGTAATTTATTTGAACTATTATGTGTGCAAGATCAGCTACTGCACACCGGACATTCTATGGCATCCTATATGCATTTGAGCCCTGTATTTTTGGATGCCCTAGAGGCGGCGGTAAGCAATTAATGATGCTATCCTACCTTACTTGCATATTTTACCTTGCTGTTGCTGCTTACCTTGTACAGTGCGGCTACAATGAAGTATGGATCAGTGCTCACGTCAGTGATGCACCTTACTGGGTATGATGTCATATGGCAGCACCCTAGATCCAAATAATGGAGGGCAACTTTGTACAGTAACTGTGCCAATTTAGGCACAGATCCATGCTCACCAACAGCTTCTCTTTGTCTGGGTAATAACAACTGGGTACCAGGGCATCCTGGCACCAAGTACTTGTGGAACCCTGAGATACAAGTAGCCAGTATTATATTACTTTTTATTATGTTCAGCAAAAGGTGACTAATGCAATACTTAAAGGGATACTACCACTTACATAAGATGTAACTAAATTGTAACCTGTGCATTTAAAACAAACACATATTTCCTGGTTTATTTTTTTTTCTATGTTTGAATTAATTGCACATAAAAGTAAAAATAAAATGAGGTGTCTCCTGCATCCATTTTGTGAATTTTACCCTGTAAAGGAACCCATATATAATAAATGAGCCCTGTGCAGCTCACTCCCGAATAAACAGCCGAAATACGTTGCAAAGTGAATATAAAATCCCAGTTCCCCAAACATTAGCCGAGACTTCATGAAGGGGTCTTTAATCAGCGTTCAAATCATTCTTTTTATGCTCTGCCAGAACTCCTCCCCACATCCATAGAGATAAATGGATTACAGTATAATCCCAACCCAGCTTCCCCCAGCACACCAAATACAGTATTAAGCTCCCAATGAAAACAAACATTAGAATTATTCACTCCACAAATTACAGCTGAAATAGCCCTGACTGATAACCTTCCTGACCCTAATTGGGATCCCCTCCCTTGAACCCTTAAACTAATTACTTTTAATCCATAACTTGCCAGGATGTCTCAGGCTATAGCCCATTGTCCTGTTGTCTTTGGGATACATCCTGAGACACCCTGGAGTCATCTCAAAACCAGCAGGCCATTAGCAATGCAGAAACTCACGAATGGAGCTAACTTGGTATATAAAACAAGTGGATTTAAACAGAACTCTTCCTTTCGCCACATACCCATAATGCAACATTCTCTAAAATCTTACAACAAGTCTCACTTTACAACTCTGGGCAGAGACTGCATCATGAGGTCATAAAATACACCCCTGCTTTATTACTGGCTCCTGTGTATCACTAGTGGTTAGGACTAGGTGGCCGTGTATACCTTTTTTTAAAACATTTTTATCTACTTTCCTACACACAAAGTACAACTTTCTGAAAGAGGATATTCACATGATCAAACAGGATCATGACTCCGTCCCCTTGTGATTTAATAGTTACATTGTTCTCTGATTCAATGCAAGTCTATGGTCCCAATTCTGACTTACAGGCTGCATTCTGTGTCCCCAGCCCCATAGTGAGATACTAGTGCTGTAAAGTCACTGTGGGGTGGCATCCCAAAACACTATATTTCACAAAATGGAGGTGCCCAGTCACACTTGTTTAGTAAAATATAATTAGGATCCCCTCCCTTGAACCCTTAAACTAATTACTTTTAATCCATAACTTGCCAGGATGTCTCAGGCTATAGCCCATTGTCCTATTGTCTTTGGGATACATCCTGAGACACCCTGGAGCCATCTCAAAACCAGCAGGCCATTAGCAATGCAGAAACTCACGAATGGAGCTAACTTGGTATATAAAACAAGTGGATTTAAACAGAACTCTTCCTTTCGCCACATCGCTCTCCCTTAGTTCCATGGGACGGCATACCCGCCTAGACCCTAACGGGTTGGCTTGGGGATGTCCGGTGTTAAACTTTGTTTTTCCAGTTCTGTTTGCCGGGATAACCCATCTGCGTTGGCATTCTGCTTCCCTGGCCGGTACTGCATTGTAAAATTATAGGGTTGCAGTGCCAAGCTCCATCTTAGCAGTCTGGGGTTATCTCCGGCTACTCTGTTGAGCCAGATGAGGGGGTTATGATCCGTCATAACCATGAAAGATTGTCCATATAAATAAGGCTGTAATTTCTTGAGGGCCCGGACTAATGCCAAACACTCTTTCTCAACGGTGGCATAACTGACCTCTCTGGGTATAAGTTTTCGGCTCAGATATGCTACCGGATGCTCCAGGCCATCGTCCCCCACTTGACTTAACACGGCTCCCAGTCCGAACATTGAGGCATCTGTGTGAACGAGGAATCTTTTAGTGTGGTCAGGTGCCGCCAATACAGGGGTTTTGCTTAACGCAAGCTTGAGTTTCTGGAAGGCCTCCTCACACTCCGGAGACCATACTACTTGCCTAGGAAACGACTTTTTGGTAAGATCGGTCAGGGGTTTGGCTGTGGCGCTATAATCTGACACGAATTTCCTATAATAGCCAGCTGTTCCCAGAAAGGCCATAACTTGTGTCTTGGTGCGTGCAGTGCTGTATTTACCGCGAGGCATCCTAGGAGGATGCCCATGGCGGCAAATTTTGGGGGGCGGCCCCCAGCACTGGAAAAAAAAAAAAAAAATCCGGCCCTTTAAAACCCCCCCCCCCCCCCCACCGCGCTTGCAGGCAGAGACGGAGGTGAGAGGGGATCGGAAGATCCCCCCTCACCATCGCTCTGCCTGCCAGGCTGCACGGTGAGCCGAACAGGCAGCACAGAGAAACCTCCGTGCTGCCTGTTCAGCTCCCCGTGCAGTGTGCCGACAGTCACGTGACGGGCGCGCTGACGTCATACGCGCGCCCGGTCACGTGACCTGTCGGCACAATCGGGACCATGCTGCCTGCCTGCCAGGGAAAGGTAAGTGCTGATGGGAGACTGTGTGTGTGTGTGTGTGTGTGTGTGTGACTGAGTGTGATGGGAGTCAGAGTGTGTGTGATGGGAGACAGTGTGTGTGACTGAGTGTGATGGGAATCAGAGTGTGTGTGATGGGAGACAGTGTGTGTGTGTGTGTGTGTGACTGAGTGTGATGGGAATCAGAGTGTGTGATGGGAGACAGTGTGTGACTGAGTGTGATGGGAGTCAGAGTGTGTGTGATGGGAGACTGTGTGTGACTGAGTGTGATGGGAGTCAGAGTGTGTGATGGGAGACTGTGTGTGACTGAGTGTGATGGGAGTCAGAGTGTGTGTGATGGGAGACTGTGTGTGATTGAGTGTGATGGAAGTCAGAGTGTGTGTGATAGGAGACAGTGTGTGTGACTGAGTGTGATGGGAGTCAGAGTGTGTGTGATGGGAGACAGTGTGTGTGACTGAGTGTGATGGGAGTCAGAGTGTGCGTGATGGGAGTAGGAGTGTGTGACTGAGTGTGATGGGAGTAGGAGTGTGTGACTGAGTGTGATGGGAGTGTGAGCTTGATGTGAGTCTGAATGATGGGGCATGTCTAAGGTGTGTAACGTGGGTGTGCAGCTTGGGTAGGGGGGTGCCCGGATTTTGTCTGCCTAGGGCAGCACAAAATCAAGATACACCACTGGGTGCGTGGTTGGGGCCACTGCGTGATAGCCTCAATTTTAGCAGGCTCAGGCCTCTGCTTGCCTGACCCTACCCTATGGCCTAGGTATTGGACCTCGGCCATGCCTACATGACATTTTTCTGGTTTCAAGGTTAATCCTGCCTCTTGAATTCGCTTGAATACTACAGAAATGTGCTCCAGGTGGGCCTCCCAAGTGCTGCTGTAAATGGCTATGTCATCTAGATAAGCACAGGCGAAGCCATGAAATCCCTCTAAGAGCCGGTCTGCCATCCTTTGAAAAGTAGCCGGGGCATTCTTCATCCCAAATGGCATGACCTTAAATTGGTACAAGCCAAATGGGGTGACGAATGCAGACTTTGGAATAGCATCAGGCTCCAAGGGGATTTGCCAATACCCCTTGCACAAGTCAATAGTGGTCAAGTAATTCCCCCCGGCCATACGGTCTAATAACTCATCTACCCTGGGCATGGGGTAGGCATCCGTGACCGTATGGTCATTAAGCCTGCGGTAATCCACGCAAAACCGCGTGGTACCGTCTTTCTTTGGTACTAATACCACTGGGGAGGCCCAAGGGCTCTACGAGGGTTCCATAACCCTTAGGTCCAGCATCTCCTGAATTTCTTTTAACATGCTATCTCTTACTGCCTCAGGAATTCTGTATGGTTGCTGTCTCAAAGGTACCTGACCTGGGGTCTTCACCCGGTGGACTGCCAGCGTCGTGTAGCCCGGGAGAGCAGAAAACATATCCCGAAATTCCCGTAACAGCTGAGTAGCCTGTGCCCTTTCCTCTGGTTTCAACTCCGGTCCTAATCCAACCTGCTCCACCCCGGTGGGTTCTTTGTGGAGCAAGTTGGGCAAGGGAATACCCTCACTATCTTCAAGCGCCGGAGCGCATACTGCAGAAACTTCCTCTGGCCTCTCAAAGTAGGGTTTCAACATATTAACATGAAAGGACAATCTGTTACTATGTACGTAGTGTCGCTGACCCTGGCTACTACTATGTACGGCCCTTGCCAAGAGGCCTGTAACTTGTCTGTTTTGGTCGGTTTGAGGACTAACACTTTTTGATCTATCTCTAGAATACGATCTCTAGCTCCCCTATCGTACCAGTGTTTCTTATGTTGTTGAGCCGCCTGCATGTTTTCCCTTACCGATTGAGTAAGCGCCTGCAGTCGGTCTCTCAACTCTAAAACAAATGGTACTATCGGCGTGCCTGATTCTCCCATATCCCTTTCCCAGTGCTCGTGGACCAGGTCCAGGGGTCCTCGGACTCTCCTTCCATATAACAGTTCGAAAGGAGAGAATCCGGTGGATGCCTGGGGTACCTCCCGGTATGCAAACAGCAGGTGGGGAAGGAACTTTTCCCAGTTCCGACAGGTCTCTGTGAACATGATTAGCATCTGTTTTAGAGTGCCATTAAAACGTTCGCAGAGCCCGTTCGTCTGGGGATGATAGGGAGAACTCAGTATGGGTTTTACTCCGCAGCTCTGCCAGAGCTGCTGAGTAACTACCGCTGTGAATTGAATCCCTTGGTCGGATACTATTTCCCTAGGGAACCCAACTCGAGTAAATACTTTGATGAGAGCTTCAGCTACGGTTTCAGCAGTGATATTAGGTAAGGCTATAGCTTCCGGGGTAGCGTGTAGCATAGTCCACCACCATAAGAATATATTTCTTACCCGATGGACTAGGCTTACTAAGGGGTCCTACCAAATCCACTGCCACTCTGAAAAAAGGTTCCTCTCTTATGGGAAGAGGTCTTAATCTCGCTCGGGGGTGGTCACCCCTCTTTCCTACTTTTTGGCATACATCACAGGTTCTACAATAATTTTGTAAATCTTGAGTAGCACCTGGCCAAAGAAATGTCTGAGTCAACCTATCTCGGGTTTTCTTAATCCCTAGATGTCCTGCTAAGGGTATATAGTGGCTAATCCGTAATAACTCTGCCCTATATTTGCGGGGTACCACTAACTGTTTTTTCATCACCTGTCGGGCTCCTCCTCCCGCCCCCTCTGTTATCCGATATAGAAAACCTTTTTCCCACTGGAACCTTTCCTGTCCTACGTCTCCCTGGGGTTTATCTGCCTCCCTCCTGTACCCACTTAAAGTGCTATCCTCCCTCTGAGCCTGCCCAAAGTCGGTGGGAGTGCCCCAATACATGTTAGGACTAGAATCTACAGAATCATTATTAGTGCCTACCGGGTCATCCGTGGAGTGTGAGGTGTCCATAGCTCGTGCCTGTTGTCTGGTTGTGACTGGGAGCGCTCCTGCTATAGTCAGCTGTATAAGTTGAGAAGTCAAGCACCCGAAATCGTTTCCCAGCAAAACCTCCGCCGGTAACTCTGGCATGATGCCCACCTCCACAGCCTTAGCCCCGGTGCCCCAGTCAATGTGTACCATGGCAGTGGGTAACTTGTGAATAGCCCCCCCGCCACCCTTACAGCCACGGAGCGTCCAGTATGTTGAGACGGTTTGACACGGTGTGGTTGTACCAGAGTTATCGTAGCTCCAGTGTCTCTCAGTCCTCTGGCTTCCTGCCCATTAAGTCGCACGGTCTGTCGATGGTGCACCCGATTGTCATCTGCTGCTTGAACTGGGTTGACCTCGTGTAGCCTGGACCAATTCTCTGAATTAGTGTGGTCACCCCCTTGCGTAGAATAGTTGTACACAATGAGCAGCTGCTCTCGTTGGTGGGGCTGGTGCTCGCCCCCATCGATCTGGTGCTCGCCCCCATCGATCAGTATTACGGTGTGGACAATTAGGTTTTATGTGTCCCACCTGCTTACACCCAAAACACATCGGTGCAGTTTTCTGATCCCCAGTGGAAGTAGGTTGACTCACCGGTGGTACTGGTTTCGGTTGCGGTGCTGGAGCTTGAGCGTGATACCGCGGTCGAAATCCTGAAGCTCCCCAGTTGCGATCTATCCGTCTGCTCTCAAGAAATTCGTCTGCTAGACATGCTGCCTCTTCTACTGACAGCGGCTTTCTGTCTCTGACCCAATCCCTGGTATCTGTAGGAGTGTGGTCAAAAAACTGCTCCAATAATAACAATTGTAATGCATCCTCCAGTGTAGTCGCCTGGCATCCCTGCATCCAGTTACTGGCAGCACGGTGCATGTGGAATGCCCACTCTGTGTAAGAGTCTTTGCCCTGCTTCCGGAGCGACCGGAATTTTCTCCTGTGTGCCTCCGGGCTAACGGGCTAACAAAATCTCCTTCACTTTTTCATAGTTTTGCATGTCCACATCAGGTACCGCTCTAAAGGCCTCTGCTGCTCTGCCTGATAGCTTGCTGCTCAATTTTGCAGGCCAATCAGTTTTATCCACATCTTCTAATACACACTGTCTTTCAAAGTCCTGCAGATAATTATCAATATCCATTTCGCTTTCTATAAAAATTTTAAAAGCAGCATCATTTATCTTACGTGGCCGCCCCATAGATGATCCTGGTAGGGACAGTATATCCATTTGTGGTGATCTTTCTCTGGTCTCCCGTGCTTCCCGGCGACTCTCTGCTTCCGAAGCTTGTGCCATGATTTGTACCACAATCTCTGGTGCAGGATTCGGTCCTACCAAGCTGAGTCTCCATCTCACATCTTTCTGAAACTCTGTTTCTTCTGCGTTCGCCATTTGTACCTCGCTGGTTCGATCGCTCTCCAGTAATTCGGCTATTATCGTGGCTTTCGGCTTGTCGCTTGCCACTATGCCTCGAGCTTCCAGCAGTTCTTTAAGTGTTGTTTGTTTCAGCCGTTCGTATCTATGCGCCATTCACTTCCTTTTCGGTTAAATGAAATAAATCCATTCGGGAGAAATCCCGCGGCTTGCCTCCAGTGTAAAGGAACCCATATATAATAAATGAGCCCTGTGCAGCTTACTCCCGAATAAACAGCTGAAATACGTTGCAAAGTGAATATAAAATCCCAGTTCCCCAAACATGAGCCGAGACTTCATGAAGGGGTAAAATCAGTGTCTTTAATCAGCGTTCAAATCATTCTTTTTATGCTCTGCCAGAACTCCTCCCCACATCCATAGAGATAAATGGATTACAGTATAATCCCAACCCAGCTTCCCCCAGCACACCAAATACAGTATTAAGCTCCCAATGAAAACAAACATTAGAATTATTCCCTCCACAAATTACAGCTGAAATAGCCCTGACTGATAACCTTCCTGACCCTAATTAGGATCCCCTCCCTTGAACCCTTAAACTAATTACTTTTAATCCATAACTTGCCAGGATGTCTCAGGCTATAGTCCATTGTCCTATTGTCTTTGGGATACATCCTGAGACACCCTGGAGCCATCTCAAAACCAGCAGGCCATTAGCAATGCAGAAACTTACGAATGGAGCTAACTTGGTATATAAAACAAGTGGATTTAAACAGAACTCTTCCTTTCGCCACATACCCATAATGCAACATTCTCTAAAATCTTACCACAAGTCTCACTTTACAACTCTGGGCAGAGACTGCATCATGAGGTCATAAAATACACCCCTGCTTTCTTACTGGCTCCTGTGTATCACTAGTGGTTAGGACTAGGTGGCTGTGTATTCCTTTTTTTAAAACATTTTTATCTACCTTCCTACACACAAAGTACAACTTTCTGGAAGAGGATATTCACATGATCAAACAGGATCATGACTCCGTCCCCTTGTGATTTAATAGTTACATTGTTCTCTGATTCAATGCAAGTCTATGGTCACAATTCTGACTTACAGACTGCATTCTGTGTCCCCAGCCCCATAGTGAGATACTAGTGCTGTAAAGTCACTGTGGGGTGGCATCCCTAAACACTATATTTCACAAAATGGAGGTGCCCAGTCACACTTGTTTAGTAAAATATTTTATTAAATAAATTCAACTAACAAAAACAAAATACACATCTGAAATCAACAATACAAAATAAAATTTTTATTTTTTATATTTTGGTGGAGTGTCCCTTTAGTTAATATCAACGAAGGAAGGCACTGCAAAATAAGTGACATACCAGTTATGTCCCTGTAAATTGTGAGCTTCCTCTTTAAAGAAAATTAGATTGAAAAACCTAAAAGACCTAGAAACTAAATTATACAGTTTAAATTTGGTGAATAAATTTGATCCTTCTTCATCCCTTGCTGATGAGATAATCAATGTAAGAAACAAAATGAATACACTTCAGATGAATTACATGGCCCTGATGCTAAAGAGACTGAAGTAGACTTTTTATGCAAAAGGCAATAAAGCTTCTTCATTATTAGCTTCAAAGTTATGCCATAGGATCTCCCAGTCCAGAATTGAATACTTGATAAATGACGAGGGAATAAAAATGACTCATCCTAGAAAAATTTGTATAATGTTTGCAAATTATTATAAAAAAAACTCTATAATTTTGTTTCTGATCCCAATACAGGGAGTGCAGAATTATTAGGCAAGTTGTATTTTTGAGGATTAATTTTATTATTGAACAACAACCATGTTCTAAATGAACCCAAAAAACTCATTAATATCAAAGCTGAATATTTTTGGAAGTAGTTTTTAGTTTGTTTTTAGTTTTAGCTATTTTAGGGGGATATCTGTGTGTGCAGGGGACTATTACTGTGCATAATTATTAGGCAACTTAACAAAAAACAAATATATATCCATTTCAATTATTTATTTTTACCAGTGAAACCAATATAACATCTCAACATTCACAAATATACATTTCTGACATTCAAAAACAAAACAAAAACAAATCAGTGACCAATATAGCCACCTTTCTTTGCAAGGACACTCAAAAGCCTGCCATCCATGGATTCTGTCAGTGTTTTGATCTGTTCACCATCAACATTGCGTGCAGCAGCAACCACAGCCTCCCAGACACTGTTCAGAGAGGTGTACTGTTTTCCCTCCTTGTAAATCTCACATTTGATGATGGACCACAGGTTCTCAATGGGGTTCAGATCAGGTGAACAAGGAGGCCATGTCATTAGATTTTCTTCTTTTATACCCTTTCTTGCCAGCCACGCTGTGGAGTACTTGGACGCGTGTGATGGAGCATTGTCCTGCATGAAAATCATGTTTTTCTTGAAGGATGCAGACTTCTTCCTGTACCACTGCTTGAAGAAGGTGTCTTCCAGGAACTGGCAGTAGGACTGGGAGTTGAGCTTGACTCCATCCTCAACCCGAAAAGGCCCCACAAGCTCATCTTTGATTATACCAGCCCAAACCAGTACTCCACCTCCACCTTGCTGGCGTCTGAGTCGGACTGGAGCTCTCTGCCCTTTACCAATCCAGCCACGGGCCCATCCATCTGGCCCATCAAGACTCACTCTCATTTCATCAGTCCATAAAACCTTAGAAAAATCAGTCTTGAGATATTTCTTGGCCAAGTCTTGATGTTTCAGCTTGTGTGTCTTGTTCAGTGGTGGTTGTCTTTCAGCCTTTCTTACCTTGGCCATGTCTCTGAGTATTGCACACCTTGTGCTTTTGGGCACTCCAGTGATGTTGCAGCTCTGAAATATGGCCAAACTGGTGGCAAGTGGCATCGTGGCAGCTGCACGCTTGACTTTTCTCAGTTCATGGGCAGTTATTTTGCGCCTTGGTTTTTCCACACGCTTCTTGCGACCCTGTTGACTATTTTGAATGAAACGCTTGATTGTTCGATGATCACGCTTCAGAAGCTTTGCAATTTTAAGAGTGCTGCATCCCTCTGCAAGATATCTCACTATTTTTGACTTTTCTGAGCCTGTCAAGTCCTTCTTTTGACCCATTTTGCCAAAGGAAAGGAAGTTGCCTAATAATTATGCACACCTGATATAGGGTGTTGATGTCATTAGACCACACCCCTTCTCATTACAGAGATGCACATCACCTAATATGCTTAATTGGTAGTAGGCTTTCGAGCCTATACAGCTTGGAGTAAGACAACATGCATAAAGAGGATGATGTGGTCAAAATACTCATTTGCCTAATAATTCTGCACTCCCTGTATTATACAGCGCCCATTTGAAAAAATTGCACTTTGCTTTATCCTTAAGGGAAATCATAGATGTTATTAATATGATTCCCATAGGCAAGGCCCCAGGTCCAGATGGATTTACCATGTATTATTATAGATATTTTTCTTATATTTTAATCCCGTATGTAACTCAATTATTTAATCACTATTGGAAGACGGGTGAAATGCCGGAAGAGAAGGTACTGTTTCAATTTGCCTAATCCTATCATCAGGGCTGTGTTTACCTTATATTGCAGGCCTTCGGCTAGTGTTTCAGTGGCTGGATTCATGTCTGAAACATTTGAATTGTCAAATAGCACGAGACAGGGATGTCCATTGTCGCCACTTTAATTTGTGTTGGCAATGGAACTTCTGTCTGAAATGATACACAAATCAGTTAACATTGAGGGAATTTCTGTAGGGAATAAAGAACATAAAATTGGTTTATTTGCAGATGACATCATACTTTCTTTAAAAAACCTGTTGACCTCATTATCTCCATTGATTTCTATTCTGCAGGACTTTGGCAATATCTCCTACAAATTAAATACAACAAAAACTCAAGCTCTTCAGTTTTTTTTATACCATGTTCAATTTGGATACCATGAACAAAATGTATGATTTCAATTGGAGTGACTCCTATATTTCTTATCTGGGCATCAATAATTTGTCCAAGATGCATAGATATAATTTAGAAATGGTTTGGTTCGAACTTAGGGAAGACATTGAGAGATGGTGTGGTCTCGAAATCTCTTGGTTAGGTAACTCAGTCAAAATGACTCTCCTTCCAAATATTTTATATATACTTAGAACAATTTCCCTCTCTATACCTGTATGCTTTTTTTTTTTTTTTTTTAGAAAAGTCCACTCTGCCCTTGTTTTATTTATTTTGAACAAAAAACCTAGTAGGAATAAATTATCCATTTTATAAAAACTCAGAGTAAGGGGAGATATGCCCGATTTTATTCATTACTACTATGCAACTAATGCAGCAATGACACTAAAACCTAAGTTAGATAACGACAGGGCTTGAGATGGAGGCAAATAAGATTTAACTTCCTTTTATTACAAATTTGTTATGGTTATTTTCATCTCAGCGCCCTAAGGCGGCGGACATGTTTCCCTCTACTAAATGGAACCTATTTTTCAAAAAGATTCAACCTTCTGCCACATGGTCCATTTAATTGCTTGTTTAGTTTTGACAATGGTTTATAAGTCATTATATAAATGCTAATGTTGTATGTTATATTATTTTAAAACGTTAATAAAAATATTAGAACACTATTTGCTATTGCTTTGAGGTCCCTGATTTTCTACTGGCTTGAATTTTTTTCAACATAATATTTATTGTATAATTGTATACCATTTAGATTTACCAGTGCAGTTTTTGATGCACTGAGCCTTCTTATTTTTTCTGTACAGTTGGTGAAATTTTATTCATAGCACATTATGCTTTGGGAAGATGTACTAAATTTGATTGTCATAGCATTTTTCTGGTTTTGATTAAATCCCATGTCCTCTTAACCTTGTGCATTCTTCTCCAGAGGATATAGTTTTCAAGGATGATGTTTCTAAACAATAGCATCTAGTGGCTTAGGACATTCCCAAGCCTGCTTTGTCCATTCCTGAATCATGCTACCAACACTACTTCCTTATAAGCATGGTATTATAAGAGGGCTGGAAACTATTAGTGGTTATAATGTATCTCAATGTAATTCTTGGGTTTAATAAAACCAAATATGTTTCATGGAAAAGTTATTAAAGTGCTTCTACAGAGACATACCCAGAATTCATAACAACTGTATCCATGGTTTGAAAGTACACAGGTGAATATCTAAGAAGCTCTCATACCATTTAAATGCTGATTTTAATAAAAGCAATCTGCATGGTAATGTAACTTCAAGCATTATCTGAGGTTTGCGTTTTATTCTAGACCAGATTCTGGCTGTATATCTTGCACTTTCTTCCTTATGTTCATAATAGCTAGAGAATTAGGCTGTGTTTACTCAGTTTACTGTTAGCCGAGCTATAAAATCAGGCCAAAAATAATTGTAAAACTCCCTTTCTCACTATTAAACTGGTATAGCTACAACACTGGATATCCCTTGGAAGGGTGGAATATGTCTGGCGATGTATGGTTTACTATTGGAGGGATCTGATTGGTTAACGGTATTAAAGGCCATGCATGTTTCATTAACTACCTCGAGCGATCCTGAGGTTTTTCATGCTGAGTAATATGACTGACTCAGCACTGGGTCGAAATTGTGATTACACCTCCTTGAGGCCAGGAGCAGAGGTAGGTGCTTCTAATGTAGATGCATAAGTGAAAAAAGTATTGCCACTAGTAGGAGGATATGCCAGTATGCCATGTTTCCCTGGGAAGCAGGCAACCCGGTCTGCTCGGCGACTGTCTCTGCTAGTACAAAAAGAGACCCTTATTTTCAAGGGGACATTAACTAGGTCTCCTCCGATAATACACTTTGAAAACAAGGCTCTCTCTGCACTAGCAGAGAGAGAGCTCCACTCAGTACAGACCCTTGTTATGGACATATGTCTCTTTTACTATTATACACTTGTGTTTATGTCTTATTTGTCACACATTCCCTAAAATAATATCCATGGTCATAATTTTGCTCAGTAACTATTTCCGTTATTAACTCCTCCCCCACTTCCTTTGTGTAAGTTAACAGTTATGTGCCACGTGCAACAAAATGGAGAATCACTGTTAAAGTAACAGTAACTGTTTCCCCTACAGCCCCTCTTTGTTCAGTAACTACTCACTCCCCCTCCCATCGTGTAACCAAGATGGAGCTGGAATGTGAGTGGGAGAGCTCTGTAATGATGAAGTCACATTCTGTAGGGTGGGTTTAGATAAGACCCCTGAAACTATTAGCCAATTGTTGAATGTATACTGTATGTTTAACTGTGACTCTGTACATGTCGTATTTCTGCTTTAAAAGGAATCTCCCACTCTGGGAAATAAAGGTTTGCCTCAGGTTTTTCACTGATCAGAAACTTTGTCTCCGGTGTGAATTACTTCTAGGGGAGAGCGCATTAGTTAATCAATTTTAAGGAGTAGATAGACAATAAAGCAAAGTTTGCTTTGATCCAAATCACCCTGATCAGATTATATATAAAGTATTTTACCAGACGAGCCCCTACTCTGATATGGTCAGCTCACCAGCATCCCCACTTGCTCTGCCTCAGACCGGAGGCAGACCCGAGTGTAAACACATATGTATTTATAAAGATTTACTCGTTTAAGAGGAGAAATACCATGTACCAAATTGTTTGACAACTAAATTTGGTTACCTGTTTCATGGAAAATGTTGCCTCTTCCTGGATCGTTTTAAGTGCAACTCATCATGGTGGAATAAACTGTACAACTCGTACACACCATTGCCAGAGAGAAGCACCTAGATAACATCTACTTAATGAAACATTGCAGTTTCACTGTTGTGCTATTGGAATATATTTATTTGTTTGTGATGCCTTGAACAGATGGTATATAACCAATGACACACATTCAATCAAAGGAAGAGGAACAAAGAGGACCTTTGTAATTATTCCAGTCAGTATTAAAGACGGAAGCAAATAAAATGAGTTGAAAAAATAAACCACAAGCTCAGTCTAAGTATTTAATCTATCTAGAGTGTCTTTGTATTAAAAGAAAATCCAGTGTCTCAAGCGATGTACAAATCACCTTGTGTTTTAAAGCACATATCATGTCTGTTAAGTTTCAGTTCTTCCTGGGTTATATTTAAGTTGTTAAAATGTTTATAAACACCTTTAGTATCACTGGAAATAGTTTCTTCCAAGGGAAGGAACAGAATGTCCATCTACTGTGTTAGTCTGAGGCCCATATTATGAAATATGTTCACAGTACTTATACATTTGTGTTGATAATGCAGTTTAAATATGTATGGAGTTGATTTTGTTTTATGATGCATGTGTCATACATTACAGTTTGTCTTGTATGTTCAACCTTGCACATTATTATAATTCTTGTTATTATTATCCCCTTTTAATAATAGTAATCTCTTAATCCGTTCTTTAGTGAAAATGCTGTAATAGCATAAGTGAGATAAAATTTGTTGCAGAATCTTGCATGTAGTTTATTATCCCGTAGTGTAGACAATTAAAAGATGCTTTGAGAGGGAAAAGAAATGTTTTACAACATGCCTTGTTGTGGCAAATAGGCACGGCTAGTGTCCTTCATTGGGACAAAGTATTTGGGGCAGTGGCATTGAATGATATCCCAGCATTGTAGTGTTTGTTAGGTTAGGAACTGAAATGATCATCAGAGGAAAATGGTGTCTATATTTTAGAAGTTTCACCAGGGTAACAATTAATCTGACCTATACAATGTAGTTTCCTTATACACAACTGTTGAACAATGGTTAATACCCTTCGGTTGACAGTTTCCTCTTTCATATACTCATCAAGATTCAGGAACATTTGCAAATCTTCTACAGTCAACCGCGTTTGCCACAGCAATATTTTCAATCGGGTTAGTATGTTGCCCCTCGACAGCCATCTCACCTCAGCATGAATAAGAAGATGAGTATATTGAGAGCCCATTTCTTCAAAGTGCCTCAAATTTTCAAGAATGGATTGCTTTGTGCTGAATTTCATTTACAATTTTAATTACATCAGAGAGTACTTCATGCAATTCTGGAGACATTCTTTTTGACGTAAGTTGCTCATGTTGTATGTATTGAGTAAACAAGATGGCTGGGTGTCCAACATCGTTAGCTTTTGGAACAACTCCTGAACGATGCCCAGTCATACTTACAACGCCATCTGATCATATCCCAACACATTTCTTCCATTTAATACCATGTCTATGGAAATAACCATTAAGTGCATCAAAAATATACACAGTGAACAGAGGAGTTCTTCCTTTAGCTCTCCTTGACACTGAAACATACTTATTATTCATGTCTTTTGATTCGTCGAGTTGAATTGAATAAAACGTTGAATTTTCACCATTTCTATCAATTGATATAATTTCCATTATCTATTGCCATGTCTTCAATTCTGCGCTTCACAGTGTTAGCGGGCATCTTAATTACTTTAAGTTTGCTTGTTTTCCCTCAAACCTCCTCACAGGCTTGTAACAAGCAAGGTTTAATATATTCTCAAATAGTATATGGCTTTTTCATTTTACATATTTAATGTGCTATCAAATAAGAAGCCTTTACTAGGGACTTATCTTCAACAATGATTTTTGCTAATGAACTTATTTGCTTCAGCATATTTTCACACATTCTTTGAAAATATTCATCTGGCTTCTTAGCTAAATGTGTTTTGACTACAAGTGCCTGCCGAGTTTCCAAGGTTTTATGGCATCATTGGATAAACTCTCAGATCATACAACACAAAGCAGCCATGGATCCAGCTCGCTGCCAGGTTCTTGAATAAATCCAAACTTCAAGTAGTCCCCTTCATATTTTCTTGAAACTGTGAACTTTTTCTTCTCTCTGCCTCTAGTTCTAATGTCCTTCCTGATGGTGCCTGGCAGGGGGGCTGTGGAGGCTCCGATTCATTGATCAACTCAAGGTCTTACCAAAGAAATGCAAAATGCTTGGTTGCTTTATCTCAGTCATTGTGATGCACAATGTAGAGGGCGACAGTGTAATAAGATATCAAAATCAACTCTGGGTAAGGCCTTTTTTGGATAATGTAGCTGATCCGGTTTAGTCTCCCTAATAAAAGTTATAATTAATGAACTTATTGTGTTCTAAACACATGAATGACTTTTCCTGGAAGGAGAGTTATCACACCTGCCACACTATTCATAAATACCATTGGTTAATCAATTATTAAACAAAATAGTTCTACATGTTTAAAGCCTTAATGCAGCTTGTAAACTGCTCAGCGTGGTTTCAGAGTTTGAATTATTTAAGGGTCTACCCAATATAGACCGTTCTGGACAGAAATGGAGCCAGATTTGTCCACTCAGTATTGTTGATTTCGTGATGAATTGGCTTCTTGGGCCAAGCAGAAACAAAAGTATTTAGATTGGGCCATTTGCTATGAAAAGCATAGATTTTTGGCTACCCATTATGCAATGATCATACCCAAACACGATCTGAATTCGGAAAACATTCACAACATTTGCACAAATCAATTCTCCAGTTTTTATTTTGAGAATTGAATATAAAAGTGTAGAAGAATTAAAGTAAACACTTGATAAACACAAAAATGAATATACAATTATAATATATTAATGTTAGAAATATATAATATCAAATAGTAGATTTACATTAATATAAGCATTTTTACATTTTAAAATGGGAGGATTTTGGCCCTATGCATATTAGCCGAGGTCCTCCCGAAATGGGACAAAGTCCTGCTTGTTGAAGTCAGTGGGGAGGACCAAGGCTACCACTTTGGTTCGGTGCATTTTGGCTGATTTCAGTGTTGGGAGATATCAGTGTGAGATTACCTATGATTTCTGAATATTTGGAAGTACACCGGAGTTACCTGAGTAGCACGGTACTCTTCCCACCAATATGTTCCAAATACATCCAGTCTTCACGGACATGATCCTTTTGAGATATTTTGTATCCCCTTACACATTTGCATGTTTTTGTTCCCCATCCATCTTCATATACATATTTCCAGTGGTATAATTACCATGGTCGTGGGGTTGGCTTGTTACTCGAAGGGGCCCAGCAGACTGACTTACCCCTGCTAAGACCATTAATTGCTGCGTTGTAAGCTTAAAACACGCACCTCAGGGTGATGTTTTGCCACGCATGACAGGAAGATAGGCATCACCTCTGATGTGCAGTATCCATTGATCACTCTGTGAGGGAGAGACAGTCTGCGTGACTGTGTTTGCTGTAATTGCTGCCACAGCCCATCAATACACACATAATAATTGCCAAGACTGCTATTAAGCTCCCACGCCTTATCGGTTTCCCGATGGAAAAAATTAACCCTTACAACACATGAATGAAACCAGGACACTTGCATATGGTGGCAAATAGAAGTCATTTATTTATAACAACGTTAAAAAGGGAGGAGTCCCCAAACCAAATGCGGCACCCCTACCCCCTGGAGATGTGCTGAACCCCGCCTGCCTGCAGCGCAGTTGACGGCCGGTCCATCATCACCGGGCCACCTTCTACTGATACTGGGGTATCTCGGGGCGGCCGGTATAGCCTGCTGACCTTGAGCCCCACCCCCTTTCTGGAGGCCCGTGAGCCCCCCAACTCACGTTCCCAACATGTTTTTGCGTTCTGCAGTAGCCATAACCGTGCCCCAGCGGCGGGCCCGACCACACAATCGGTTCCCGCCTTTGTATCCACAACCAACCGGCTGGCTACGCTCACCGCATGGGCCCGACCACACGTCAATACCCAAATCGCGCCCATCTCAACCTGCAGGGTGTTTTTGTTATCCCCAGAAGTAGTGAGTGCCGCATTACCGCAAGATGGGACCCCCCACTCCACCACTCCGCACCCCCTAAAAAATGCCAGCAAAGATCCAGAAGAAGGCGAAAAAACCCCTATAGAAGCTCAGCCAATCTGCTCCCAACTGGGTGAAAAATTCCTTCTTGACTCCATGAACTGGCAGTCAGACAAGTCCCTGGATCCCGCTGCGTGACAAGCAAGCTTTCTGCTTTAATTTTCGAAGGGATGACTTCTTGGCGCTTACGGTCGCCCACCGATGTGCTTGCCTCGGGATGGGAGGGTGGGAAACAAAAGAGAACAAGCATTAGAATGATTCACTCCACAAATTACAGCTGAAATAGCCGTGCCTGATTACCCTAACTCCCCCCACTATTCCCCTCCTACTGATAACCTTCCTGACCCTAATTAAGATCCCCTCCCTTGAACCCTTAATTGAATTACTGATAAACCCCAACTTGCCAGGATGTCTCAGGCCATCGCCCATTGTCCTATTGTCTCTGGGCTATTTCTTGAGACACCCTGGAGCCATCTAAAAACCTACAGGCAATGAGCTTAATGACGCTCACTCCTAATCAGTCTCTTGCTATGTTGAAACTCCACTCTTCCACTACAACTACACTAGAAATCATTCTCTCTTCCCTTGCATCCATCTCATGTCTAGAAGAAACAGCAACTTTGTACAACTTACCTCTGTGGCACACAAGCAAATGCACTTCTGTACAGCTGAGCATTTAGAAAGTTTTTTTCTGAGTTTTAGAAAAATCCAAGGAACATTTTCTGCTTTAAAAATTCATGCTGTTCTTGCTGTTGAATAAGATGCATGAAAATAACCTTGCCTGCCTTCCTCAACATGTTTCAAACTCAATTAAAAGATAATGGTGAGTAAATTTGGAGAACACTAGACCGGCTGTTCTCAGAGAAACACCCATTTCCCCAAATTTTGGGTGATAAATTTGGTGCCTGGACATAAAACCTAAAATTTGCCTTGAAGGAAAAAGTGATGGAAAGAAGTGTAGCAATCAGATGATCTCAGTAGCCTCATTTGTTCTTCGTGTAACAAGGGGATTGAAGAGAACTATAGCCCTTCATAAAAAAAACATGTCCTTTTGTTATGGCCAGTAAGGGAGTGTAAGATCATAACTAGAATGTAGTTTGTTGTACACAAACAAAACATTTAAGATTTCCCTGATAGAGGATGTGAAGAAATACATATGAATGAAATAGATGGCATTTCTTGAACTAACCAATACATGCAGAGAAAGTTACCCCCTCCCACTGATGCCAGTGACTACTGTGCTCTGGTTAAAACAGGAACAATGCAACTACATGCCATGATCCACAGGTTCCAAAGGCCCTCTAAAGGATTCTGAGGGTTATAACATAATCTTTATGGTCATGGTGACCAGATGTGCCGGTTTTACTTGAACAGCCCTGGTTTTTGATATTTTGGCCCAAAAAACTTTTTCGGAATGCAAACATGTCCCAGTTTTTGTGCCGGCGGCTGCTGCCTATCACCCCGAATAAATATATCCCGACAGCAGCCAGCCTCAAGTTCGAAAATGTGCTTTATTGGGGAGCAGCGGACAGCTTCAGGTCTGTGTGCTAACCATACTCAGACCTCAGTCAGTACTGTCTCGTGCTCCCTTCACTAATATGATTCAGAGCAATGTAAAATCATTGCTCACTACAAATTAATTCATCACTACACGCAAGTCGAGCCTGCAGAGCTGACAGAGGGCTGAATCACATGGGGGGAGAGGAGAGACAATAGACATGGGGGGAAGAGAAGAGAGAGACAGCAAACATGGGGGAGAGGAGAGAGGGACAGCAGACATGGGGGACAGGAGAGAGAGAGAGAGAGAGAGAGAGAGAGAGAGAGAGAGAGAGAGAGAGACAACAGACATACACAGACACCCTTACACACAAGCCCAAATATCTAGACACACTTAAACACACAGGGACACCCTTCCACACACAGACTCCCTTCCGCACACACACACACACAGACTCCCTTACACACACACACACACCGTCTCCCTTACACACAGTCTCCCTTACACAAATACAGTGCTGCCCTCGCTCTGCGCTTTCCCATATGCGGCAGATGTAGGCACGGAATGGAGGTATGGAGTAAATAGTGTTTTACATGGTGTCACTGTCTTTGATACCAATTACTAGAGACTCAAGAAATCATTTTCTCCATATATTCAGTTAGTCAAACTGCTGGCAAATGCATAGATGCACTGTTATTCAAAGTTAATAATACCAGGCGAAAATACATTTTGTACAGTGCAGGTAAGTGTATAATTAAAATTAAGCTTTTACTGGTGATTTTGCTACCAACATTTGCTATAACTTTTTTTTAAGCACCTGAAGGTGATTCTCTTTAAATATGGGCAACCATAATGCTAAATATTGCATTGTATTTTTTATTTAAAGCTTATGCATTAGACTGACAATGTTTATGATTTTGTACAATTCAAATTTTTGGTTGGATTAATTCACCTCTGTATATGTGTATGTTTAATGTTCACATGTCACTGCATATAGAAAATAACTGTTCTGTGGTCATCATATCCCGACATATATTTCACCTGCACCTGCTGGGTGTGTTCAGGTTAGCATGTCATACTGCCCTCTCCAGTGCATACCTGGGAACTACAAGCCTACTCAGTGGTAAGCTAGACATTGCATTTACCATTAGGAACAACAATAGATGTACTACTTGGGCTGGGGTATAAATATATTGATATGGAATGATTATAAAAGTAAAATAAGAACAGTCAAGCTCACTCAGCAAGACCAATTAGTAAATGACCTTTTCAAAATGTTTTACATTTAACAAATTAATATCAGTTTTTCCTTTCCATGGAGACCCTATAATTTTTAGGGTCACTGCAGGAACTCACTAAAAGTGAGCACTAAAAATCAGGCATTTGTTTGCATGCAAGTCACTTTCAGTTCATTTGTAAATTCAGCATCATAATGTAAATTCAGGTTTGGTCATGCTGGCTGTTAGTGTGGGGAATTTACATTTTGACTGTTTGGGTGGGGGCACGCTGCACTGTGAGTGAATAAAGAGTTTGTGAAACAAGAATATTGTTGGTTTCACATAACAGATTTATTAGATTTTTTTTGGAACACATCAGTAATCTGGCAGAGGTGGAAAAGGAGCCACTAATACAGAACAGGCAGATTTCTGATACGTTGGGTCATGTTTATAAACGCAAAACTGGAACAATCCTGGCACAAAGTGCTATATTTAGAACAATAACCAAATAAATCAAGAAATGTATTCCACTGATCCAAATCTAGTACTGCTGTAAACTTGCCTGCTAGATATCCAAAGTAAATGTGGTTATATTTGAAAAATTGAAATAGAAAAGGTTTCCTTCTTATGAAATACCTGCTTGTTCACATAGTTAGATAATATAACTTATTGCCTTACCGCTAGGGTATTTTACCGGCAGGCTGGTAAAAAAAAAAGGCTTGCTGTCAATGTTAAGCCTATGGAGGCATCAGCAAGGCTGGTATTTTTTTTGTGGGAAAGGTGGCAACCCTACTTACCGCAGGCTTTATTAATGAAAGATGGAATTATAAAATTAAGGCCAAAATAGTAGAGTCTGAAGCACAGCTGAAATGGAGATTTTATCCAACTCTGCTACTTTGCCTTCGCCTCTCAATTCCCTGCAACTCCCTCTTTTTTTGAATAACGCCTTTGGCTTTTAAGGCCCTATGAATTAGCCTTAGGGCTTTATTCATAAAAGAGGAAATTACAGGGGATTGACACAAATGAACTACTTTGGCATTGTCTGAAATTCCCTTGTCAATCCCCTGCAATTCCCTCTTTCATGAATAAGCAGGGTTAAAGGGATGATTTCAAGCTTAACATTTCTTATACTGTGAATATAGAGAACAAATAATTATGAAAATTCAAACAAATGCATAAAATAAGAGAAATATACTTTTTAAATGTGCCTGTGGTGTCTGTTGCTTATGACATCACCTTGTGACTTGATGTACAAATTACACATTTCCCATTGAAAAATAGTTCATTTGCATATCAAGCCACAGGTGATGTCATCAACAAGAGACACCACAGACAAATATGTATCTTATTGTATGCCTTTTGCTTGCAATTCTGCTGACACAATGTATAGATCATTTTTCATATTTTTTAATACTCTACATTGACATGATCTGGGCCGGTAGCACAAAGATACTGTTTTGGTGCTTTGGTATCTAAGGACCAAAGCACCACCCAGCATGAAGGTGTAAATGATATCAAATGTGTATCATACCTTAGAATAGAATAGGCTATTGTAGGTCTGTCTGTTTTCAGTTGAACTTGTCTGGTATATATTATTTAAATAAAACAATGTATATTCAAATTATACACAGCACATTGTCATATATGTCACATGAACATTATTATATTCATGCCTCTCAACTGTCCCGCTTTGCGTAGAATAGTGGGATAGTCTCGATTTTTAGATGCTGTCCTCTTGAACTCTCTCTCTGTCCCGCTTTTTGGTAGGATAGCTGAATTGTGGTCCTGAGACACCGGAGAATGCACACTGCACATGCACAGTGGCGTTGACAATTTGAGAGACAGTGCTATGCAGGGTAGTTCTGACACTCTAACTCCCAAGCTCTGTCCCCAGTATCCCAATTCACATAAAAGTTGGGAGGTATATTACATATCACCCACAATGTACATAAAGATCTCATAATGGTATTGCCTATACAGTATAATTATACCAATAAAATAATTTCCCCAAAGTTTCAAGAGCTTTCTTTTGTTTGGCTACATCCCAACTATAACTAGTTGTAGCTGGTTGGAATCCTGCTGTTTCACACATCCTCAGCTCTCAAATACTTTTGAGAGGAGTGTTTGTGAAAATTACATTCTGAACAGTCGCATTTGTCAAATTGAGCACTAATTACAAATATTTATTTTAAGTGGTCATGGAAGCATTTTATTTTTGTGTTTTTCAGATTTAAAGGTACGTTGTCTGTCACCGAACAGACAACAAATACCGTATTTGCTAGAATATAAGACGACCCTGATTAGAGGACGACCCCCCAAATTTTGGATATTCCTTTAGGAAAAAAACTAAAAGCCTGAATATTAGACTACCCTATAGGAAAAAAGTTTAACTTGTATATATTCACATGTAATTTGCTTTTTAATATTTATTAAATATTATGATATAAAAAAATGCATTTCTTATTTTTATTTCCTTTTTTGTGCCAATGCTGCCTCTCTCTCCCCCTCCCCCCAGCGTTGTCTCTCTCCTCCCCCCTAAGTGTTGTCTCTGTCTCTCCCCCCAGTGTTATCTCTCTCCCCCTCCCTCCCACGTTGTCTCTCCCTCCCCCCAAACTTTTCTCACTCTCCCCAAACTTCTCTCTCCCTGCCCCCAACCTTTTCTCTCTCCCCCCTCCCCTTGTCTCTCTCCCCCGGCTGCCCAAATATGCCTGGTGGCTAGTGGGGGCAGCCGGAGGATGTCTGCTCAATAAGCACAGATATCCTCCGCTGCTGCCCGGCACTTCCGCCTGGAGTTTTATGTTGAAGCCCGAAGGTCCCGGCTTCATCATAGAAGTCCCGACGGACATGCCAGGTGCGGCAGCAGAGGATGTCTGCACGCATCGCGCAGACATCCACCGGCTGTTAGAGAGGGGGTACGGGTCCCCTGCAGCTCTGCGGGGGACCTGGATCCCAGTCTTATAGTCTGACCTCGACTTGAGGTCAGACAATAAGACAACCTCAAATATAAGACGAGGGATCTTTTTCAGAGCATTTGCTCTGACAAGTGGCAACCTGACTCTCTGCCTCTTATCATTAATTGCTCTTGTCTGTCTTGTCTGATGGGGATGTGTTCTATATTACAAAAGTATAGAGAGAGCACTTACATATTGTAGGCTGCAATTGTCTGTGTTTTTTTGAGGGGGCGAGGGTTATGTTGGAGGGTGCTATTGCATGTCATATTGCTGCTTCTGCCTTCCACATTGATTGCAGCACCTGTAGCAAATCTTGTATAAGAGCCCTCATTACTCCAGTAGTGACAGAGGTGGCACCAGAAGCAGTGGCGTCCCGAGGGGGGGGCGGGGGGGGGGGGCGGACCGCACCGGGTGACACCTCCAGCGGGGGTGACACCCGTGCTGCCGACACCCCCCCGCATCGCGCTGCTTAACTTTTTTTCTAGCAGCCGCATCCGCTGGACGCGGCCACCGGAAAAAAGTTTAAATAAAAAAATCACAGCAACCGGATGTGACGTTACGTCACATCCGGTGACTGTGTTTCCCTCCTCCGTGCAAGAGGGAAGACTGCACGGAGGAGGCGTCGGTCCGGGAGCAGAGAGCAGCCTTTAGGTAAGTGATGGGGAAGGGGGAGGAGGGTGGTTTAAAACGATCAGGGCTCTGACTGGGACTATTTTACTGGGCTCTGGCTGGCACAATATTACAGGCATCTGGCTGGCACTATATTACTGGGCTCTGGCTGGCACTATATTACTGGGCTCTGACTGGCACTATATATATACAAACTACTGTTTCCTTTGACCATTTCTACCATGTATTCCCTGTCGAAGGTAACCTGTTATGGTAAAATGTGATAAAACTGGATTTTCAAAAAATAAAGTATACATCCCCTTTCTGATTTATTGAAGAGGAATGAAATATACAGCTTCATTCTACAGTTGCAATGAAACATTGTCTTTGCCTGTTAGTACTGGTATTAATGGGGTTAAGTGGAATTACATGTTATGTTGTGAAGTACAGACTGCAAGCTCTTCAGGATGGGAACTTATTGTGCATATGATATTCCTTGTGCACACTGTTAGTGCACTGCACAAGAACAATGCAGCTTTATTTCAGAGTCTTCCCCATTGCTAACCTCATCCTGAGGGATCCATGAATCCGGGACATCTCATCAACTAGTCCATTGTGTGAAATGCCAAAATCCTGGTTGGGGAGGAGGGAGCTAGGGGTGGTCTTAAATCCACTTCTTTGCTATTGGGATTCTCTCTGGTTCAACTGGCTTTTAAACCTGTTGTTTTACTTGTGTGACAACAGCTGTGCAATAGCAAAGAATAAAATGTTTTAATAGTTGTGATGCAAAAATAAGCAATCTTCATCCCTGTGATGATTTAGAAGAAGAGTTAGAATGAATGCTGCAGGCAATATTCATTTCATCATCATCAAGAATATAGCGGTTTATTTTATTGTAATTATGCTGGACACTTCTTCATTTTCTGTGCATGGATGGATGTTTTCTTCTTGTGGGGGTCAACTCCTTCTGTTCTAAAGGAATTGTAGAATTTCTGAATAATTCCTTGCCAAAGTGCTCAGGATGGGTCCATGATGTTGAAAGATCTAACAGAAGTCTGAGTGTTATTTATACATTTATCCTTTCAGAACTTGCCGATCTCACCCAAAGAAAAGGGATTAAAAAGCTTTATCCGCTCTGTGAATTACTTTAATTTAAATAAGCATTTTCAAGACTGCTCAAAAACAGAGAGGAACATTTTTTCCAAATAGCATTTAATCTGTGATACACCTTGCTTACAAAGTGCTCAACAGCAAAACACCACCACAACACAAGCCCCAGGTATGATAGATATACTCTGACACTATTTTGTGCTACATTTTGCAGGATGCCCAGCCAGAATAATGCTGATCCTATACAGAAGACATTTTAGACGTCAGATACTGTTAAAATAACATGCTTAGTATTGATAAAAAAAAGTGTGTGGGTAATTGAAGGGGTCTTTGCTGATCATACACTTGATTACAGAAGAAAATTGTAGATGTGGGGACAAAGATGGTACTGGTAAGTTGTTAGGGGAGTAGCACGGACGTGGTTAATATCATTGTGTGGTGTAATTGTAGCTAAGACATTTCTGTATTTTGGGTACACAAGCAACACGTGTAGTAGGGTGACTACAAGTCCTGCAATGGGACTCAAAGTTCCGGGCAGCCACAGTGCGGGAAAATGCCAAGTCTGAGTGAATGAGGTCTCAGCCAATCAGGAGAGACTTCTCAACACTCTTGATTGACTGAGAGTTCAGAAGCCTCTTCCGATTGGCTCCGTCTCTTCTTCACACGTAGTTCGGTGTAAAATGCAGCAGCCTGCATGCAACAGGTAAGAAAATAAACCCGCTCTCTCTAACTGTGTGTGTATGTGTGAGTGAAACTGTTTATGTGACTGTATGTGTGATAGAGACTGTGCAAGTGACTGTTTGTGTGTGTAATGGATGGAAATTAAGGGTTAATTCTCTAAAACCACCTATTTGCTAATCAAGGGGCTAATTCTATGAAATGGTATCACTTTTGACAGAGGGGTTAATGTCTTTGGGTTGAGGACCAGAGAGCCTACCCAAGCTAGGAGGCAAGATGGTAGTTGTGACATGTGCAGCAGTTGCTGCTAAGTGGTAACTGATCATTTTGCATAGATTTGTTTTTGTAAAAATAGCACAGCTTATATATTAAGGCTTATTCATTTATTTCATGTTTCTTATGGCATGACAGCTGTCCTTTAATTCTGCAAAACAATTTGTGATGTAAACTGTTGCATTCTGTTAAATTCTAAAGACAAAATATTATGGGGTCTTGTCGTTTCAGGTTCCCATTGCTATGCTCAGATACCTCATTGTTCCTTTGTAATTGCATACTGATTAAACCATGCACTTATTTGGTATTGGTTTACTTATCAGATGTCTGACTTTCACACTTAGTAATTTGTTTATTTTACTACAAACAGCTTGTAAGTGATTGTGTGGTGTAAATCTTTGTTGTATAAAGTGTTTTGAAATTGTTTAATGTTAAACACTTTTCTAGGTTCAGGTGACAGAGAAAAAAATGGAAACACCAAGGTCAGCGCAATTTTTATCACAAGGCAAAAGGGGCAGCTGCCCTGGGTCCAAACACACTGCAGGGATCCACTGAATCTGTTACTCCTCCTGACTATAAGGAAGGGAGGCATGACTGCTGGGCCATAGCTGATGCTAAGACTCAAATACTAATACTGCATGTGGAATGTGTTATGATTGGCTTAAACTATGTTACAATGTTATACTAACCTTATATTAGGCCTGGGACAAGCAAGAGGATCCCTGAGAAAGAGTAACCCAGAAAATGTCCTGACTGATATATGATTAATAAATATTAATTAAAATGATTTTCATTATGTTGGACAATTAAGGCGTTGAGTTCAGCAGAGCAGCGGAGGCGGTTCTTGAGAGAATTTGCCCAGCAACATGGAAGTACCTCTCTGAAAGCCCTGTTAGATAGGGGACAACTATCTCTCCCTGAGCCCACTGATCTTACCCTGAGGATGTGCTGCAGAGCAGGAGGATGACCAGGCATCCAAGCCACTCAGCGCTGCAATATTATTAATGCTTATTCTATTATTAATAGCCCTGCATGTCCTCCTTTTTAAAAAAAAAAACATCCAGACCATTTTTTAAATGCATCTATTGTGGTTGATAGCACCACCTCTCTTGGCAGTAGGTTCCATATCTTTATTGTCCTTACCGTAAAGAATCCCTTTCTTTGCTGTCAATTAAATCTTTGCTCTTCCAGTCTCAGGAGATGACCACTTGTTCTTTGTACCTTTCCGTTAATGAACAGGTCACTGGAGAGCTCTTTATATTGGCCCTGCATATATTTATATAATGTTATCATATCCCCTCTGAGACGCCTTTCTTTCTAGCGTATATAAATGCAACTTTTTTAGTCTCTCTTCATAACTAAGATCCTCCAATCCTCTTATTAACTGTGTAGCCCTCTTTTGCACTTTTTATAGTTTCATAATATGCACCAAGGACTGGTGCCCAGAATTGTACTGCATAATTAAGTTGAGATCTTACCACTGATTTGTAAAGAGGCAAGATGGTATCCTCCTCCCGTGAACCAATACCCTGTTTTATACATGCCAATATCTTATTGGCCCATGAAGCTGCTGACTGGCATTGAGCACTGCTGTTATGTCTATAATCTACAATTATTCCTAAATCTGTTTAATTAGTAGTTTTTCCCAGGGAGATACCATTCAAATTATATTATGTTTGTTATTATTTTTCCCAAAATGCATAACTTTACATTTGTCTAAATGAAACCTCATTTGCCACTTGATTGCCCAATCCCCCATATCCTGAACACATTAACCTCTAGCTCAGTGTGTATCCTCTCTCTGCTTCAACACCTGATGCTGTGATTCCTGGAATATAATATTTGGCTAACAACAATTTCTGACGCATTATCTTGTCTCAAGTTTGACAGATTCAGCAATTTATGGTTAAGAAGCTAATGAATAGCTGGCATAAGGGTGTGTTTGAGGCTCTCCCTTCTATTTGCTCATCATTGTGTGAAGCCTTACTCTTCCAAGCTTCTTTTGTGTTACTGTTGTTTGGGTTGCGGGTTAGCTAAGTCATCTTGACAAATCAGTGGCTTAAGTCTCCTTTATTGAGAGATAATGTAGTGGTAGAGTGCTTGTTAGTATCTATAAAGCTACGAAGGTTGACGACTGATCTGTTAGGAAACGATAGATGGGTTTTATTCTGGTCAGTCTTGGGTCAATGGTGTCCAGTTTGGATTCTTTCTAGTTTTGTAGCTGCCAGACAAGACTTTCAGGGTTATTTTTTGTGTTTACCCAACAGGTTTCCCCTTGACAAGATAGGAGTTATCATCTATACTGAAAAAAGGCAAATCAAATTTGTGTTGGGATACATTAATTTAGGAAAGGTGCAGCCAATGTACTGCAGGCTTCAGTGGCGGGGTTTAACCTTCTGATACTCAGAAACACTGCGAGTCTGATCGATTCATGTTGTATAATCATCCACATTTGCTGTAAAACAATGAATTGTGTTTCTCTGCTTTCTTGTAGACACAGCACTATTTTCCTGGCCAGTGCAAATTCATGGATGCAGAAAGGGAGATCGACGCTGTTGGGGTTGGTTAGTCGTGTACGGTTGGTGGTAAATTCATCAAGGCTGATGGCTTTACATGGTGTATTTTTTATGGTTATAGTTAGGCTCTCATGTAAAAATTCAAATAAAAGCTGTGGCCACGACCTGACCAACTTTGTATTGGTGACGTTAATACTTTTATATTGTTTTTGGTTGGGGTAATGCTGAAGGGTATGGGCTTAAAAGGACAATCTAGTCCCCACACTCACTTTGGTACAAGTTGAAGACTACTGCTTGTACAGTCCACAGGCTTTTTTCAGTGTGATTTGATGCAGGCATTCTGCATAAATCACATTTTTAATATTTGACTCAAGCCTTCCCCCAGTGATTACTCTGCATGTTTACTACAAGTGCTGCAGAACTGATTATATAGACACTGAACAGATAACGTTTTGTTTTATTTAATCACTTCCTGTGCTCCTGGAATAGAATACATTGTGCGGACTGTGATAAACTTGTACACAGTAGGATCGTTTAACAGTGCAACACATTGGAGAAACAGGAAATTCACCAAGTAGACAGGAAATTGCATTTATTTGAATGAAATAATTCTTATGGTTCCTGCAGCAAAAATAAATAAATATGAAATTGACTTTTACTCAGCTGGTGTGGACAGTCCTGGTTTCTTGCAAACTGTTGTAATTTCACAATTTCATCTAGCTGTAAGTATTTTATATTTTAAGCAATACAAAATGGAAAACATGCATTTTAAAGTACTTTGAAAGCACATTAATATGCATTAATATTTGGAAGATGCATTTTAGGCACCAGGAAGTCCCTTTAAGCAGTCATGGAGTTTGCATGAGACTGGATTTTGTGTGGCAATTTTCAAGGTTTGGGTGACACTTAATGCTTAGGAAGCATAAAAAAGTAAACAAATGTGGACAATGCACCATAATCCAGAAATCATGCTAATGCAATGTTGTGGTATTTTACGTCCCACAGGTGATGCCTGGGGTGCTGGGGTAAGACTAGGGGTGGATTATGAGTGATGGATGGGACCTGGGGTAATTCTTGGGTGTGCAATGTGAGTGATAGGGTAAGTCCTGTGTGTGCAAACTAAGTTCTGGGGTAAGTCCTGGGGGTACAGTGAGGTGATAGGGCATGTCCTGGGTGATGTAAGCAGCCCCACAGTTTCTGATGGTGGACCTGCTCTTCTCCAACCTCAAAACCTGTGGATTTCACCCTAGAATATTTCAAGTTTCTAAGATTTGCACATTAGTCAGGCTAAGATTACACTACATTAGTTAAAGAGCAATTGTGGTTTTAATCACTGACTGCAAAATTTTCTCTCCATCCATCTAAGAAGATATTTTTTCTTCAAATAGTTTTTTTTATAATTTTTTTACACTTCTTTTCTCTTTTACTTTTTTTTTTTTACATTTGAGACTTTTGCGTTGTTTATTCAAATTATTTAACCTGTCATTTGCATATCATAATGTATGGTAATGAAGGATTTGCTTCTGACATTTTACTACATAACCAAAAAACAATATGATACCGTTCCCAGGTAACATTGGCTAAAAGTGCATATGCCTCGCTTTTCGAACTTGGATTGAGCGCCTAACTGCTTTTGTTCATGTACAACAATATATATATATATATATATATATATATTATATAATATATATATATATATAAATATATATATGTGTGTGTAAGATTCAGCTGGTTGCAGTACAATAGACAATGTGAAAACTATGAAAATTACTTTGTAATTATTGATCACCTTGGATCATGTGTCCTTTATAATTTGTTAACACCATGTTTAAAATGCAAGATTTTTCTTAGTCCTCCTTTGACTTCCTGGTTCCTCAAGCTGTATATAAGAGGATTTAGTAGAGGGGTCACCACACTGTAGAGAAGAGATAACAGTTTGTCATTATCTGCATTATCACTGGCCTTCACCCGTACATAAGTAAATGCTCCTGTCCCAAAAAACAAGGTGACTGAGACAAAGTGTGAGGCACAAGTAGAGAAAACCTTCTTTCGACCTGTGTTGGTGCTGATGCGTATAATAGCAGCAATAATCCGTCCGTAGGAGTAGAGCACAAGGGAGAATGGAACAGGAAGGACCAGGAAGCCAGTAACAGAAACAGAAATCTCATTGGCTGTAGTGTCAGTGCAGGCCAAATTAAGCACGGGTGGAATGTCACAAAAAAAGTGATTAATAACATTGGGACCACAGTATGGAAGGCTGAAGATGGAGATAGTCTGTCCAAGGGAGATAAGATTTCCTAAAACCCAAGATATGGCGGCTAATCTTAGGCATGCTTTTCTGCTCATGACAGAAAAATATCGCAATGGATTGCAGATAGCCACATAACGATCGTACGCCATAACAGCCAGAAGAAAGCATTCTGTCACACCACAGGTGAAGAAACAGTACATCTGCATACAGCATCCATAAAAAGAAATAGTTTTCCTTTTGGCAATGAAGGTTTGGAAAAGCTTAGGTAAGGTTACTGATATGTAGCAGATTTCAAGAAAGGAAAGGTTACGAAGGAAATAATACATGGGTGTGTGGAGAAGGGTGTCCACAGTAGCTACTGAGATGATGGTAATGTTACCCAGTAATGTAAACACGTAGATAAGTACAAAGAGAATGAACATTAAGAACTGAAGCTTTGTGGAAAAATTGGTGAAGCCCAAGAGGATGAACTCCTTGATGTGTGACTGATTTAATAAGGTCTTGGTGTTTGTGAAGGTCATCTAGACACACAACAGAGATGTATAGGGTACATTTAGACAGCTGGTATATTCAGTAAGACTATAGTACATCAGATGAAATTATTATAGTACAAAGGGGCTTTATTCATGAAAGATGGAATTGAGAAGAGAATGAATAAAGCCCAGGGGATACTTAACTCTCTTGTTTTAACCATTTCAGCAGCTATCTTTGCCACATAATCTGAAACCAAGGATAATTGATCCCACAACCAGAAAAATAGCTTCTATTATATGTAACATCAAAACAAGTAAAATGTGTTTCTCCTACGTATAGTAAACAAAGACAGCATATGTACTTCTTACTCATCCATCAGCAACCCTATCAAACGTGTTTATAAAAATGCAAGACGAGTTGAATGTGTCTTTCTAAGTTTAAATATGTTTGGTGCATCAATATCAAACTGATGCTCTGCTTACACAAGAAGAAACATGAAAAAGAACACAATTGTTATTGAAAGGAGGGTTTAGATGGCTTTTTATCAGCACTTAATACGTTAAAAGAGTACCGCATTAGGTTCTGAATGAGAAATTGAATACCAGGTTCCCCATAAACAGCGACTGAAAAAAATTGGAGGTAAAAAGCAGTACTTAAATGTCTTCCACGTAACTGAATCCCAGCCCAGGTGTTTAACTATTTGACCCCAATGCAGCACTGAAGAAGCATTCAAGATTAAATTACATTTGGTGATATCCTATTTTAGCTCCTTCGGTGTACTGTGCAAAGAATTAAGCACTGATTTATTTATGTATATCAATTTTCATGCATCTACCCATGTACTATGACTAGAAGCGGAAACAGAATGTCAACCTGATTTTGAGAGATATTATTCTAATTATATATATTTAAAAAAAAAACTGCCTGTTTTAGGAACTGACTGAGGAACACCATGTACAGAGAGGAGCGATCATTTGCAATGCTCAGCTCTCCATTTTACTGATTTGTTTGTTCTGCTAGATACGTTATGACAATCTGTGCTCTGGAGTCTGCATATAGTTATGTCTGAAATATGGAAGAACAAGATGAAGGAGTTTATTAGAGAAATGAATACTGTCTGTGTGCTATTCTGAGATCGAGAATGTGTTCAGTGTAGTCTGCAATTGGCTGTGAATTGATTTTTGGCATCCACCCTATTAGGGTAAGACGTATCATTTATGAGAATCATAAGTCATTACAGGTTAGTCCTTTTCCTTTCTGAGCAGGTAGATTCCTGCCATATATGTACTAACAATGCTGGTCATATTGGCATTATAAGAATTGTGAAAATCTATCCAGGACAGCAGAGCAGTGGGCAGCTGGTTTACTAGTGATATGCTCCCTAATGAAGAAAAATTGTATGTGAATGGAATAGGTGTTAGTTATCTGTCACTTGAAATCAATCTCTATGAAATGTTCCTTTCTTCTTCCTCTTTAAATAATTAATGATCCCAGAGTATTTGGTTTCATAATATGCTCAGTCAAGCAGAAAAGAACAATGGATATATTTTGAAGCTGGTATTTTTACAAGAGAAAAAAAAGGATGAAGAAAACAATGAAATAAAACAGGATATTATAGAAACATAGAATGTGTCGGCAAAAAAGAAACATTCAGTCCATCTAGGATGTGTAATATTGAGCACAGAGTATATTATTTCCTGTTCTAACTATAGAGCACTTACACATGTTACTTAGTCTCATGATGCTAACTCGAAACTCTCAGGGTAATAAGCAAATCATCATCAAAATAATGATATTGTAAGCATACTTTTTATGTACGGGTATATATGTATGTATGTATATATTAATACATCTAAAAAATATATAATGATTAAAATAAAAACTAACTTTGCTGAAATACAAAACAACACAGATTTTTAGAGACTTGCTCAGGGGGAATATATTACTGTTGTCCAGGGCATTAATAAAACATGTCAGTAATACATTTTATTCTTACCTTCAGTCCGTAATTAACATCATGCCCTTTTACTTTACTTAAATCTGCAGCTCTTTATTACTGTGGTAAATTTCAGTTTAGTTATGTGACAATCTGCTAGAACGTTTCTAGTCCTATTCTTTACATTTCTACTGAACTTACAGAAGACATTGGGTTATGTATACATATCTTCCACCCACGAGAAATTTGACCATATTGCATTGTTTTTATTTGTGGTTCTTTGTTCTACACTGTGGACATTCTTTATGGTTGTAGGTATAGTATGCATTTATATTGCTCAATTTCCATTCAACTTTTCATGCTTTGGTTATAATCTTGCTTGTTTATAAAAATTCTATCCTTTCTCCATTTTAGCAAATTTTCCTAAATAATTAGGACAAAAGAAAAAACCCATAAACTGACATTTAATATTTTCTATTGCCTCCACTGTCCTGACACCCTGCAATTTCCTTGCTATATGGGTTACTCACCTCTGTCATGGTGCTGTGTGTGTGTGTGTGTGGGGTACGATTTACCAACAATGTATGGGAGCTTTATAAATTGTCAAGGCCTCCACCCCCAAAGTTTTCCTCCAACCACTGGGATATTATTGTATCCCATGACACCTAATTAAACTAGCTGCAATTACCTACCTGAAAACTTTCTATCCAGTTATGTATAACTTTTAAATTATGTTGGTACAATCATTCACTTTTATTCTATTAAGTGTATGTTTGTGCTCGACAATATAGGCTCCTTTAACACTTAATCAGCTAATCCAGTACAATGCCACACAATACAATATGGCCACATAGAAAGCATAACCAAGTAATAAGAGAACAGGATTAAGCCTAGAAATGAACGTTGTTGCATGAATTAATAAGAAAATAATGGCAATAGGTAGAAAGTATAAGGAAACAGTCTGTGGGAAAAATAAAAGGTTTTAAGGGACAATCCTGTCACCTTTGATGCATCCATTAGCATGAATTAATAAGATGCCTGTACACTTAGAAATCCTATTGCTTGTAGAGTAAACTCAGCCCAGAAGATGTTCTTAATGATGTACCCCTCTGATATTGAACTATAAGTAAGACTGGGATTGGCTGGAAAGAAGTGATAGTCAGCTCTTCTTGTGATGACTGTCATTCCGGTGGCAGAAGCAGGACTGCCACCCGAATGACATCATATTTTCGCTACCCTGCATTATCACTGCATGCGGGGAGCGTGAGCAGCGCTTACCGTATTTTCCGGCATATAAGACGACTGGGCGTATAAGACGACCCCCCAACTAAGTCATCTTATAAACCGGAAAAATCGCATCTATATTTTAACCTTTTAGGCTAAAATATAGAGTTTTCCACCCTCCTCCCCCTTTCCCCAATCCCCAGTACTTACCTATTTTCTGCTCTGTCTCCCGCTGTTAAGCCGGTCCGTGGCTGTGAGGGAAGCATTGTGAGCTCTCCTCCAGCCGCGCGGTCAATAATGTTTTGTTTAAAAAAAAGTTTAAACAGACTTTATTGAAGCCGCGTGGCCTGAGGGGAGCTCACAACGCTTCCCTCACAACCACGGACCGGCTTAACAGCGCGAGTGGAGACAGAGCAGAAAATAGGTGAGTAAATCCCAGTACCCAACTTTTGAGAAGATTTTCAGGGGTTAAAAAGTCGTCTTATAGGCCGGAAAATACGGTACTTCTCTGTGTGCGTTTAACACACGGAGCTTATGTTGCCCACGGCTCCTCCTGGCTTCAAGTAAGAATGGAGTTTGGGGTAAACCCTATGTGTATCTTAATAGATACACACGGGTTTACTATATGCTGTGTCTGCTAGCCCCGCTCTAACTGCTGAATACGAGGGTCTCTTGCTGCAAGCACAGAGAAAGACCCTTGTTTTTGCATGGAATCAGCAGGGGGTCCTATATTAGAAGCACAAGTGAAATATTAAATTTAGTGTTCCTTTAAATATACATGTAAAGTGGAAATCTCTCTACAGGCATTTAAAATAATATTTAATATAATGGTAATGTCAACTTGATTGTAAAAAATGGGCATGAGTATAAAAACAAAAAATCTTTCATCGCCCCTAGGCCTTGGTTCTTTTTCAAAATCAAAGTTTTATCGACAGACGGTTTTAGTTACATTTTACATTTGTTGTGACTGTGCAGTGTTTATTAAAATGTCTGTGAGCTACAGATATCCTAAAATTGGTTACCTGGTGTTATAATAATTAAATTTATATGAGGGGATAAAGATTAATATTATCAAGTTCAGCTCAGTTTAATACAGTCAAGTTAAGGTGCCAAACTGAACTATTTTGGCTGGAGCTGTAGGAAGGGTGAGGTGAGAGAGGCATTCGCCTCAGGCGTCATGCTGAAAGTGGGGTTGCCAGGTTTCCTTCAATAAAATGCCCACCATCGATTTATTTACTTATAAAATGTTTTACCAGGAAGGACACATTGAGATTTCTCTATTTTTCAAGCATGTCCAAACCTGCCTAGCTCCAACCATCCATGACTCTGATTATTAGTATATAGTGACAGTGGTAGAGCATAACCCTGATTATTATATAGTGAGTCAGACACGTTGGTGGTACAGCATAACTCTGATTATTATATAGGGAACAAGACACTAAGTCGTGCTGTACCCAGGGGTGGATCCAGAGTCTGATTTTGGGGGGGGGGGGGGGGGGGTACATTCCGTCTGTCTTTTCCTCTCCCTCATGTCCTTCTGTCACTCTCCTCTTCCTTTCCATGTCCGCCTGTCTCTCTCGTCCTCCTTCCCTTGTCTGTCTTTGTATCCTTTTCTTTCCCATGCCTGTCTCTCTCCCATTGCTTTCCATGTCTGTCTGTCTCTCCTCTGCCTTCCCATGTTTGTCTTTCTCCTCTTTCTTCCCATGTCTGTCTTACTCCTCTCCCTTCCCATGTCACTCTCTATTCTCTTTCCCATGTCTGTCGCTCCTCTCCCTTCCCATGCATGTCTCTCTCCTTTACCTCCTATGACTGTGTCTTTGTCCCTCTACACATGTATGTATCTCTTCTTCCCCATAGCTGTCTCTTTTCCTCCTCTCCACGTCTGTATTCTCTCCTCTCCCCATCTTTGTTCTCTCTTCTCCCTTCAGTGTTCTCTCCCCATCAGTGTTCTCTCCTCTCTGCCCCCTTCTCTCCTCTCTTTCCCCGTTCTCTCCTCTCTTCCCCCCTTCTCCTTCATGTGTTCTCTGCTCTGTCCCCCATTGACTCCCCTGTGTTCTCTCCTCTCCACTCCCGTGTTCTCTCCTCCCCCCCTCCCCTCCCCAGTGTTCTCTCCTCTCCCCGTGTTCTCCCCCATGCAATTACATGGTCAGGTTGTTGCAGGAGAGCACATCACTTCTGAAGTGTTACGGACATACCGTTCATGTAAGTGGCTCTCTCAAGTCTCCGGAGTAAGGTTCAATGCAGCCACATTCTCCGGTGAGCACACGGGGGCATGAAAATAATAAATGCTGCTAGAGACATCTTGAAGACAACTATTGAGCTAAGACACCTCCAGGCTTAAAAGATGAACATCTGCAAAAAGCAGTGCAGTAAACCTTTAAGTGGTCATTCCCTGAGCAGTCCTAGCTTATAAGGAAGACACCACACAGACAACTGGTTACATTTTATGGATGTTGCTGACCAAATGTGAGCTGCATATAAGGTGTAAACTCTTCTTCTATTTTCTTGTATGTGTGCACCTGGACATAAATCTTGAGGCATATTGAGGGCAGCTGATTTTGAATGTGGTTTCTTCTAAATTATTTGCAAAACATCCCTGATCTGATCAGTTTATGATACTCACAGATATCGAAGATTGGCCCTGGACAAATAATTCCATAATAATTAATAAGATTCAAAGGGATCCTAGAGGACATTGATTCTTCTAACTTTTGTACCAACAAGAAATGTATGAAGAAAACATGGCACAGAATACAGAAACCTGCCAACACAAGCTCGACAAAGCCAAAAGACAGATTAAACTGCAGTGTTAAAGACTCCCTTATTTGAAAGGCCAGGTAAAATAAACCAAAGGACCCTATTCAAAAATATCTCTATTTTTTTTTTTTTTTTTACAGATCTTTCACTTTCAAAGTCTTAAAAGATTTAGAGACATGACAATAACCCTAAGGAACAAGAACATACCAAGCTTTTGGAAAGGGGAAAAAAAGGAACGATAGCACTTATTTAACAATGTAAGAGTAACAACAGGAAGGACAAAGGTGATAGATTATATTTAATTATAGATAAGAAGGTTTCAAAACATCTCTGGGATATTAAAAACACTTCTCTTCTGGATAAAATGTGGGTTTGTATTTATCTACTTTTGGTTTAACTGAACGTATATAGATATTGGCCAGGAACCATATGAAGATAAATTTGTTTGTTTTTCTCCTCTTCTTCTCTGTTCTTTTCTCTCTTGCCTTCACTTCTCAAACTTTTCTCTTTCTCTTCTTTGATGAAAGTGCCCACAAGACAGAATTACAAATGTAAAAGGTCTTCTGTAACACTCATATTATGCTATCAAATGAATCCTAGCTTATTTTGTTTTTTTTCTTTTTATAGCTAGGTAACACCCAAGAGACTTGGATCGCATGGCAGGAATGAATGTTGATGTAGTGCAGTTGTTATTGTTTGTGTGTTGGGGTGATTTCCTGCATTTGGAAAGTGGGGCAGGAGGGTCTTGATCAGTGAATAGATCATGGCTATTAAGGTACTCTCCCTAAATGCTAAAGGGTTAAACACTCTGCAAAAAAAAAGGGGTTTCCTGTATGATTCATGACTAAATGGTAAAATAGATCCATAGAGATGTGAGGAGGTTAATCATTGGAAATTTTCTAAATGCCGAATAGTATTTTCATCAAGCTTACAGTTTCAAAAGAAAAGAGGAGTTGATGATCCTTTCAGGCAGATTGAAATTTGAGCAAAATCAATAGAACAAAAATACATGAAAGGACAAAACTTAATCTTTGCGTGTAGTTTAAATTACATTTTATACATATATAAATATCTACGCACCTAATGTATACTCTCAGGGGTTTTTAAGAAAGTATCCTTTAAAGTGACTAAAATCAAACATCATTGAGGAACTTTCGAATATTACTTTGACCCTAGCCCCACAAAACATTTCTCTTTCACTTGTATTTGCCTATAATAAATAAGCCAGTAACAATGTTAATAATTCATATATTGATGGCTACGAAACTCTGTTTGGCGAGATATTGGAAGTAATCTATGCAAATTTGAACAATATATACCAGAATAGATGGGATCCTTGGGCATGGATTACTGATTAACATTTGATCTGAGACTGCCTCTTCATTTACACCTGTACCTGTTTTCGGGGTGACCCTAACAATGTGTATGCTTAGTCTGGTGTGAGAGTGGAGTATCATGGAAAAGTATGTATGTTATAATAAAGAATTAATATTTTACACATTAGCATCACCGGCCGAGTTTATAGTGGGTGCACTTTATTCATATGTACTATGATGTAACATAAAATATTTTACTTTTTATGGCAGGTGTGTGTAATCATCTACCCATTTTTATGAAAGGTTGTGGATATTCTTGAAAAATTGGAAGAAGGTTGGCTGGGATCATTTCACTTACTTCACTCATTTGGGCATGACAAAATATTTGCTGTCTCAACATTGTGTATGTTGTATGTTTTTAGGGGTCTATATTAAAGCACTGGAATAGTATTTTTGTACTGTAAATCACAGTTGTCTATAGGACAAGACCCACTATCGTATATGTGTTTTTTTTTATTGAATATCAGCATTATCATGCTGCTTATTTTTTTGTAATAGAAAATATTATAATAAAATACAATGAAAAAAAAAATCAGAGTAATGCTGTATCATTATCAGCGTGCGGCTCACTATATAATAATGGGAGTTAAGCTGTATGCAGCCGAAAATCTTAAACAAAAAAAGGAACTGAAATGTTGCACATTCTTTTTCTTGCTCTACATGGATTATACTAAGTGCAACACTATTTGATCAAATGATTTGTTGCCTCTGCTTTTACACCAAAAAAATACAATCACGGAAGTTGCTTTTCATGACAACTTTTGTAAAGCTATATATGTGGAAATATTTTGCACGTGTATATAATACAAAGAAGGGAATGCAATCTACAGTTCTTGCCTCAGGCGCAAACGTAGTTAGCTCCGGTTTTGATTTTGGCTCTTAGTAGCATTTACACATAAAGAATCATAATATATGAACAGGTGTTTAATTATGACAAATAGGATAAAGTGCACCAGATATATAATAAATCTTACTCTTCTATGGAGGGACTGAATTAGATTTTTGCATTTAAAATTGCATCAGCATTTCCTCTTGGCATTCCTTTCTTGGGAGATTTTGAAGTCATTAATACCCCTCAATTGATGTCAGTTTTGTATCAGGGAGAATCTTGTATAGAACAGAGGTAAGTATAGGAAAGTCACATTAGAGGCTATTGCAAATATACACTAAATTCATTGTTACTGTGTTCGGAATTGTAAAGCATTAGGCGTTTAGACTTTGACTTGTAAACACTTCAATAAATATAACACTGCAAATAACAAAACCCTCCTTTCATTTTTTCTAGTCTTTTGAACACAATTACAACACAGTGATAGTGATCTTTAAACTCCAAACCTTGGCTTCCAACACAAAGCAGGGTTAGATATTTCCACATTGGCACAGAACAAAAATGTTTTCCACCCCTCCACTCCTGAATTATGTGTTTAGCTAGCTGTAACGGGACGGCTACTCAAGGCCGGTAGCATCTCTGTCCGTTGTGTGAAATCACCTCCTTAGCCCCCGATTATAGCTCAGCATCCACCCAGCAAGTGTTTCTGGAACCTTGCTCTTTGTCCCAAATAGCAGACAGGACCACTATCAGTTAGGTACAGCAAGAATGAACAACAACTTTATTGGAACAGAAAACAGAATTACTAGAGATACAGAAAACCACATCATAATCAGGTTAACAGTTAATTAAATTAACACAGAACAATGGATGTTGGAGTAAATAATCAATTATTGTCTCTTACACATTGTAATCCTTCACAGTGATCTACTCACAGAATTATGCCTTACACATGAACCAATATACTAACATAATATGTCTAAATAACAATATTAAAGTATAGAGTTATAGCACACAAGCCAGGGCCCATAATCTATAGGGATGTGTTTGGCCCTCAGGCCCCTCCAAGAACCCCCATCACAGTGGATCTCCAAATTCATTTTGTGAATGCTCAGTGGATATTTATCAAAGCATCTTAAAGGTTCCTACAGAACACCAAAGCATTGCTAGTTTGCCTATATGTGATTTTACATGCATGTGTTTCTTCAGAGATCTGGCAAGGTAGGAAACAACATATAAGGTAACAAAGTGTCAACACGTCGGTTAAATGTCACAAACAACCTGCCACTTCTCAAAAAAGTCTGGACAAGGTAGCATGTGGAAGGTGATGGTTTTGGGTGAGTTTTCCATTCTACTGAAATTATGGCAGCAAACAGGAGAATGCAATATGAATTTCAGCCAGCGGATGGTAAATTAGTTGTCCTGATGAACATATTTTACTAAACAGTTTTTTAAAACTTATTAGCTGTTTTAATTAGTAAGTTTACATCTATCATTAATTAATCATTAACGTTAGTCTAGCAATCTAAGGTACTCATATAGACCTCTTATTCAGCCAAGATTCCCTGCACATATGCACATAGCTGCATTGTCACACGTAAGGTTGCCACCTGGTCGGTATTTTACCTGCAGGCCGGTAAAAAATTGGCATTAGGCCAATGTTAAGTCTATGGAGACAATACCAAGGTCGGTATTTTTTTGAAGAAAAGGTGGCAACCCTATCAGTGATCAGTGAATACCGTATCAATGTAATTGGGGAAATTGCTGGGCATAACTGGTGTGGTCAGCATCTACAGACAAGGTATATGGGGGGCTCTTTGTGAGCAGGTAATTACCCAGAGTGGTATTTGCTTGGAGTGGACCTTTAATGAAAACTTTAATAAAGCTTTGTTGATCGTTTAAAAATGTTCAGAATGTATAAGTACACCCCATGCCTGGAGTGCAGCAGTCATGAGAATGTAACTAAAACCTGTTTTGGCTGCAAGCTGCTGTAATGCCGTGGTTTTATGACCTTAACACCAAGGAAAACTGCACAAAGTAGACTGTACAAAGTACAGTAGACTGCACAAAGTAGACTGCAGCAGGGTTGATATTCATGGAGGGATAAGCCAAATGGCAAATGATTTAGCTTAACTAGAAAAATGGTCAGAGCTGTGGCAACTGACATTTAATGTGGACAAGTGCAAGATTATGCACCTTGGGCGTAAAAACCCAAAAGCAGAATATAGACTATTTGGTACAGTCCTAACTTCAACATCTGAGGAAAGGGATTTAGGAGTAATAATTTCAGAGGACTTGAAGGTAGGTAGGCAATGCAATAGAGCAGCAGGAAATGCTAGCAGAATGCTTGGTTGCAAGGAGAGGTATTAGCAGTAGGAAGAGGGAAGTGCTCATGACATTGTACAGAGCACTGGTGAGACCTCACTTGGAGTTTTGTACGTAGTACTGGAGACCGTATCTCCAGAAGGGTATTGATACTTTGGAGAGAGTTCAGAGAAGGGCTACTAAACTGGTTCATGGGTTGAAGGATAAAACTTACCAGGAAAGGTTAAAGTATCTTAACATGTATAGCTTGGAGGAAAGACGTAACAGGGGGGATATGATAGAAACATTTAAATACATAAAGGGAATCAACGCAGTAAAGGAAGAGAGTATATTTAAAAGAAGAAAAACTACCACAACTAGAGGACATAGTCTTAAATTAGAGGGGCAACGATTTAAAAGTAATATCAGGAAGTATTACTTTACTGAGATAGTAGTGAATGTATGGAATAGCCTGCCAGCAGAAGTGGTAGAGGTAAACACAGTCAAGGATTTTAAGCATGCGTGGGATAGACACAAGGCTATCCTAGCTATAAGACCGGGAACAGGGGACTAATAAAAGTACTCAAAAAAAATTGGGCAGACTAGATGGACCGAATGGTTCTTATCTGCCGACACATTCTATGTTTCTATGTTTCTATGTTACAAAGTATTGTCCCCTTGCAAGTTTTCAAAAAACCCATAATGGGTAAGATGCAGAATTTCATATGCATTATTGCATTTTATTTAGAGTACATCATATTTTATGAGTTTATTACATTCTTCCTGTCACCAGGTGTTTCTTGGCTTTAAGTTGACGTGGCAGCAGTCATTTGGTGTCTGTGAGAAAATACACATTATGGGCTGTGGACTTTGTTTTAAATTAGCTGTGTGTCTGTCCACAAATACTTTAGGTTTCTCTTACACCAAAATGACGTTGCCTCTCTGCTTCATAGAACATAATGGAACATAATGCGTCTCTTTATTTTGTCTTGGAGAGCTGTACAATAAACTTTAATAGACTCTAATGAAAAAACTAACAGCCATAATATTACCTTTACAGACCTAATATTGGTCTCAAGCCATTTTCCTGGCCAATAAAATATAAGCTGATTCGTACTTGCAGCCTGAGTGTACGGTTGTTTGTGGATTATAGCATACTAATTGTCTCAACTCAGGCAATATATATATATATTTGCCCTTTGGTTTATCATCGTATACTCAGTTCATGATGTCTACGGATTATTCTTACATTTTTACATTGTGCATTGCCTCTTTTACATATGTGTCTTAGTTTAGGACCTAGGCGTCCACCTGTGGTCCTCCAGCTGTTTTTGTACTACAACTACCATAATTCCCTGGCATTCTAAAAATCTGGTGGGGAATTATGGGGTTTGAAGTTCTGCAGCAGCGGGAGGGCCTCAGTTGGACACCTATGGTTTAGGGCTTCTATGGCTACTTTCACCTTAGTTGTTTTATCCATCATTGGTGGTATATAACTACTAGTGATACTGGTGTTTAACTATTATCGCACGGACACCTATAGATATTATTATTACAACACAAACCTACCTTCACTGGCTGGAATACTAGTTTTATTTACTCTTCATGGATAGAGTTTTGGGAGTACCTTCAGCAGGAGGTGAGTTGTGTTTTAAATATACACTATGGACTGTTGTTGTGCTTGTGTATTTTAGATATTTGCTTATTCTTGGACACAAGCTTTGGTTCATTTCTGTGGTGGACTCCATGCTGAGGCTTACTCCCATTAGGTGACTTTTGTTCTGCTTCTCCTTTTTGAACTTGTGAGTGTATATTCTTTCAAATGTTTCTACTTCGGACAATATAATAATAATAAGGAATAATTATAGGCAACTGTGTGTAATGCCAGTGGGACGCTTCAAAAGCAAATGAGGTATTAAGATGTATAAAAAGAGGTATTGACCTGCAGGAGGTAGATATCATCTTTCCTCTTTACAAGTCAATGGTAAGACCGCACCTAGAATACGCAATGCAATTTTGAGCACTTGTTTAAAATAACATTATGTCATATTCTGAATCAAATAAAGAATCATTGACTTTGTTTCTTATATGATGAAATAGATGAGAATGAATGAGCAGATGATGATAAAAGTAAATCACAATTTGTATTATACAGTTTCCAATGCATTTTGAGGCAAGATAAGTATAATGTACAGTTTCTTATATGAAGGTTTTGTTGAACACAGGACCAAGGTGACAGAGGTGGCTCTAGACTTTGTGAGGCCTCAGGCGAAAGTCGAACATGAGGCCCTCACGGACACACATTATTAAATAAAATATATGCAAGTGATAATAAAAATGAACTGTAGAAATAGCATATTTCAAGATCAGACTCAAATCTCAGCTTCTAGAAATGAACAGCTCCTAGAATTTTATTTGTCTCATAATTATTCTACAAACATCTATAAACATTTGGTATAGATAAAATTGTGTGCGGCTGACTAACTCACATTGTTATTGCTGTGTCCTAAATGTGAACACTAACACATATCACACAGTCATTCATAGACACACTCAGTGAGCACACACTGACTCACAGACACACTCAGTCAGCACACAATCACACTCAGCCAGCACACACTCACAGATACACTCAGCCAGCACACACTGACTCACAGACACACTCAGAAAGCACACAATCACACACTAACAGAAACACTCAGCCAGAAGGAAAGGTGCTCAATGTTGAAAGTGGTCTCACAGACCACGTTGTGCTAGAAGATTGGCACTTTGTTCTTCCTCACAGCACCGGATGCACTGTGATTTAGCCATTCAATATGCCAGAATTTTGCCACTCAATATGCCAGGATTTAGCCATTTAATATGCCAGGATTTAGCCCCTTAATATGTCAGGATTTACCCCCTCAATATGCCAGGATTTAGCCCCTCAATATGCCAGGATTAAGACATTCAATATGCCAGGATTTTGCCCCTCAATATGCCAGGATTTTGCCCCTCAATATGCCAGGATTGTGCCACTCAATCTGCCAGGATTTTGCACCTCAATATGCCAGGATTTTTCCACTCTAGGCCAGGATTGTGCCCCACAATATGCCAGGATTTTGCCACTCTATGCCAGGATCTTGCCCCTCAATTTGCCAGGATTTTGCCACTCTATGCCAGGATTTTGCCCCTCAATATGCAAGAATTTTGCCCCTCAATATGCAAGAATTTTGCCACTCTATGCCAGGATTTTGCCCCTTAATATGCCAGGATTTTGCCACTCTGTGACAGGATTTTGCCCCTCATTATGCCACAATTTTGCCCCTCACAATGCCAGAATTTTGCCTCTCAATATGCCAGGATTTTGCCACTGTATGCCAGGATATTGCCCCTCATAATGCCACTATTTTGCCCCTCGCAATGCCAGGATTTAGCCTCTCACTATGCCAGGATTGTGCCCCTCATTATGCCAGAATTTTGCCCCTCACAATGCCGAATTTTGCCTCTCAATATGCCAGGATTTTGCCACTGTATGCCAGGATTTTGCCACTGTATGCCAGGATTTTGCCCCTCATAATGCCACTATTTTGCCCCTCACAATGCCACGATTTAGCCTCTCACTATGCCAGGATTTTGCCCCTCACCTCATTATGCCAGGATTTTGCCCCTCACCTCATTATGCCAGGATTTTGACCCACACTGTGCCAATATTTAGCCACTCATTATGCCAGGCTTTGCTCGTTTGTGCCACCCTCCTCCCCCCTTCCCTAGTACTTACCTCCATTCGGCTCTCCATTGTTTCCTCCGTACGTTTTTTATTAAACTTTATTGAAGCTGCGCGGGTTCAATAAAGTTTAAAAAAAAAAAAACGCGATCGGAGCTTCCTTCCTCCGTGCAGGAGAGAAGATGCACGGAGGAAACGTCCCAGGTTAGTGTAACAGGGAGCTTAACGGCCTTTTGTTACATCAAAGGCAATAAGGTGAGTTAGGCAGCCGCGAGGCCCCCGTGAGTGCGAGGCCTTAGGCGGCTGCCTAACTCGCCTAATTAGAGAGCCGCCTCTGCAAGGTGAATAGTTTGCACTGTTATGAATATACAGGTTCCTGCAAGGAGTGTCCTTTCCAGTAAGTTTAACAGATAAATAAATAAATAGTACAATAAATGTATACAAAGAGAAGAAAGCAGGGTAAGTACAATTTGCGCTATGCGTTTTGCCCTTCATGGGCTTCAACCTGGCGTCTGGGTTGTCTTATTATGTTTCAACAAGAACCAAATTTATTGGAAATTTATTGGAAGGAAGGAAGCACAGAATACTTATACTTTTACAAAATCAAGATAACCATGACTGAACAATAGTACTTTTAAAAAGATTATAATACACAATGGGAAACATAATTAAATTTGGAGCCACCAGGGTTGGCGACCAATCAGAGAAAAGGGGGCGTTTTTACTGCCTAGCTGAACTGGCGCCATATCTGATTTGAGTCTCTTTAAACTAGCAACCAATCAGCACACTGCCGACAAGGCCCTTTAAACGGGCGACCAATCAGCGCTGTGCCTATCTAAAATATTCGGATGTTCCCCCGAAATGCTGCAGCTAGGCTGCCCTTTAACCAGGAAGCCAATCACAGAAGGAGCAACGTTTGGCTGGTTCCATATTTGGAGTGGGGTTTAAACCTTTGGCCAATTACAGATGGGCCGACAATTTAAACTTTACAGAACGTACCTAGTGGCCGGAAATTTGAAAGCGGCCGCTAAGGTACAATTCTGGGGGGAACAGAGTTAAATGGCTCTTTTAACCGAGCACAGTGCAATAAAGCATAACACCAACTGACACCTAGTTCCACAGTCCCACCTGGTACTGTGACATACGTCATTATGAAAACAGTCACGATAGAGAAATAACGGTACGGCAACTGGTATTCAACAAGTATGAGATAACCCAACTCTGGGCTGTAAAGTGAGTAAGCTCTCATATAGTCTACTAAAAACATAAGACCTTGTAAGAGGGAAACGAAAAAGAAATATATATATATGCTGAAGAAAGTACAGGTATGTGAAAAAGAAAAGCAGGGAAGAGGGTGTCCCAAGATAGGGGAACCTGCAGAGACAAGGAAGCCCCTCCCAAAAACGCAGCTTGTGACCTCACATCTTGTGGTCATGGTTACCGCACTGTAAAATCTTGTGCGGTAAGTGCCCTGGAGGGGTAAGTTGATAATACGAACTATGATTGGCAAGGGGGACTAATATAGCATAGCCGCTAATCCCCCTCTCATCCTTTGCATGTGAAAAATCTGAGAATTCAAACATTACACATGGTAGGAAGGAGTGTTATACAATATGGCGATGGCCCCTGTAGATATACAAAATTAGAAAACCCATGTTGCTGAGTCCATTGTATGAAACAACAGTGTCTGTTGGGTTGTGTTGGCAGGATTGATGAATGTAGGAGCAAGGTAAGTACTTACAGGGCCTATCTTAGGGGTTCAGGCGCCCTGTGCAGGTCACCCCTTTGCCCACCCACCAGTCACAAGCAGTGTTAAGGTATAACAGTAACATAGCAATTTAGGTTGAAAAAATATCTATGCCCATCAAGCTCAACCCTTCTACCTGCCATTCCTGCTTTTGATCCAAAAGCAGAAACCCCCCATAATTAAGCTATTTTGAATTTTGCCACTTAGGGTGAAAAATTCCTTCTTGACTCCAAAATGGCAATCAGATTTCTCCTTGGATCAAGAAGCTATAAATAATTAATGTTTGTTCTATAATTTATAGCCCTGTGTGTCCTGCTTTTCTAAGAAAATATCTATATCTTTCTAAAGGCACCTATTGTATTTGATAGCACCAGTTCTCTTGGCAGTGAATTCCATACCTTTATTATCCTTAGCGTAAAGAATCCCTTCCTATGTTTTCTATGAAATCTTCACTCTTCCAGTCTCAGGGGATAACCTCTTGTTCTTTGCACATTTCTGTTAATGAACAGGTCACTGGAGAGCGCTTTATATTAATCCTACACATCTTAACTATGAAACAGAAAATCCTTGTGTCTTCTGTTTGTTTGTCTGAAGCAGCAAAAGCTCTTGAACACTGAACTCTGGAATCATGAAATTTGCACAGCCAATTCATGCTGGAATTTCTAGGTTAATGCTGAATTTTCAGCTCTGTGCATTGTTCCTTTCCCTCGTTAATACAATTTTGAGATGATTAGACTTCAAATAAACTGCAAAGTTGAAGGGTTCATTGTTCTACATCACCAGTGATGTAATTTATCTCCTTATGTCCATGCCACCCTTAAAACCTTTGAAACCTGCAGCGGTGTGAAGCCTTCTATTTGAAGACAAATTACGTGCAGACTATACTTGTGCATAATGCTGATAAAACAAATCCTTCTTCTTGTCTGCCTCTACTTCCTGGCCCCAGTAAGTAGCAGCTGCCCCATTAAAGGCCCGGCCCTGAGAGAAGTAAATCTATGTATCATTCGACAATATGACCTGCATAAGTATTCCTCAGAAAGGGATGGATGGCCCATTTTCCATGGTACAAAGATGCGGACTTGAGGGCATCGCGGATCGTCACTATACATTTGTATATTTTTCTTCAAATAAGTGAATTGTGTTCCAAGGTGAATACCTGAGTAGACCCTTTAGTAAACGTAGTAATAATGTCCATTAATGTGTTCGTAAAACCTTCTGAATTAGATTTTTTTTTTATCTTATTCCAGAGTAACACGGAAAAATAGTATGTATGCAGAGAGCACTAATGTGACTTCATCTGGACAGTAGTTGACATGATGGTAAAGTTTCCACACGGCAAAATATACAAGCTGCAGCTAAAGCTTTTGTAATAGGATCTGTCCACTAACCCATTCTAGTGCATTTTGAAGGTAATCAAAAACAAGCTCCAGATCAAAATATTATTCTGTACTTTCTGTTAAATGAGAGGACTTGTGTGCAAGATGTATGTGAGTTACTTATGTCTGCAATATCTGAAACGCCAGATCACTGCTTTTGTGCAGAATAATTAAAACAGAGGATACAATTAATTTGTTTTCCCGTTTGGGATCTGCACCTACTACACTCCCCATCTCATTTAAATGAAACTGTTTACGAAGAAACCTTCACCAGAAGTTCTGTACTACCAGAAATGGGAAGAGATCTAAGTCCCACAACACCCCCACTGCCTTCCTACTGAGGGCTTTTGTATTCCGTGCCAACAGTTAGCAAGAGAATGCTCATTAACTGCTAATTAATGGCCTGGGACCCAAAGGTGGGGGTGGGTGAAGAAATAAAAATAAAATAAAAAAGAGCTTAGCTCTGGGAGAGTTTGCCAGACATGACCTTTGGAAGAAAAAAAAAGATTTTGTTTAAACAAGGGCGTGCTTGAAATCCCATGGAGCGGCCACTAACCCCTTCTCTCCCATGAATTTTAGCAAAGATGTTGTCTAATTAACTTGCAAGGGAAAACCCTGTTTTGCAAGCTCACTTAAATGCCTCCCACTTACATCACAGGATGAACATTGCTCCCAGAATGCTTATACTGCTTGGCATTACAGTATTTTCCACCTGTTGTCAACAAGTTGCAATTATAGTCATCAGGCAGCAGATGGCAGTAGTGCAACTTACAAGAAAATATAATGCCATGTAGCAAGTTATCAACTGGTGATGACAAAATAGACATTTGTTGTAGTACAGGTTGAGAATCCCTTATCCAAAAATCCATTATACAAAATTATTCATTATCCACACCGTTATTTCTCTATCGTGACTGTTTTCATAATGACGGATGTCACAGGCTGTACTTTGCATGCTCTGCTTGCAGCATGTGGAACAAATATGTGTCCCTGGAAACATGGCCTATGTTGGCAACTATGCATTACTGAGTTGAAAAATTCTTTGTCTTTTCAATTCAGGTATTAATGATTTATTTGTGCCGTTCACTGTTCTGTTCAAATTTTCATGAAAAAGTTCCTATTTGTAGCTATTATTTAGCAAAAATCGTGTTCTTAACCCCTTAACGCATGTGGACGTATTTATTCGTCCTGAAAAACATGGTCCTTAAGGACCATGAGGACGTATATATACGTCCTCCGTTTTCATGTAGTGTTGCGCTCCTGAGCGCAACACTACATGTCTGTAGCTACTCTCAGAGGCTGCTTCGGATCCGAAGCAGCCTCTGAGAGGGCTTTCAGCCCCCCTCACCCCCCCCGCGCATGTGATCGTATGCGCGTTAACACACATAGGCAGTGAAAGCTGATCACTGCCTATGTGTGTAAAGTGTTGCAATGATGCCTCTATCGAGGCATCATGCAACACATTCTGTGCCCCCCTGGGCACCGCGATCACCCGGTGATCGCGGGTGTGTGCTGTATCGGAGGAGCATGCATACAGCGTGCCCAGAGGAGAGCGACGGAAGAGAGAAAAAAAAAATCTCTTCCATCGCTCTGAAACCGCTACTTGACTGCCCCTACAGGCAGTTAGACAGTATTACAGTTAAAAATAGAACATTAATAAAATAAATAAATAAAATAAATAAATAAATGGAAAAAGCTAACCATTGATCTACTGAACCTAGATCTAGGGTTAGGGTCATAAATTGGGTCATAATTAGGGTTAAAGGGGGGTTCGATGATTACAAGGGTTAGATTAAGGGGTCGGGGTCAATTTATGGTTAGAGTAAATTTAGAGTTAGGGTAAATTTAGGGTTCGGGTTAAAAAATCACTGTAGAAGAAAATGTTAGAAAACCAAAAAAAAACTAATATTGTTTATTGCCCTATTACGTGAAATAAAACATAGACAAACAAGGAAACATTGATATTACTAAACTCAGGACCAGAGAATGCGAAAGGGACTAACCCCAAAAATGGAAATAGAAAGGAGGGCAGGAAACAACAGTTAGATCTTATCTGGATGGGATTGTGTATAGGTATACTACACTATACCTTGAAGAAGCGAGGAAAAGTGTAAATACAGAATAAAATCTGTGAATACACTCAATACATTCCCAAATATCCAAAAGAAGAGAGACAATAAGGCTAAATAAATTGTAAGCACTTGTGTGAATAAAACACTAAAATATCGTGCAATAGAAGTACTTGGAATAAAGTGCAATATAGACTAAAAAAAGTAGTGAAAAAATGATAAATATCAATGTGGAAAATCTAGCAATAGATATAAACTGATAATAGAACAAATGTAAATATTACAATATCATGCAATAGAATGATACAAAATAAATAAAGTCTTCAATAGCTTGCTCCAAAAGAATGTGTAACAAGATACAGTGGAAAATAAGACGAATAGCGAAAAATGAACTGCCAATGTGCAGCCTTCTCTCTTCAAACGAAGCGCTGGTGGTGATAAGCCGGCCGGACTAGTCACCGTGTAGATGGAAGGAGGTAGCGGAGTTGAAGAAGAGGCTTGGAGTTCATGAAACGTTTAAAACACTCCCACCCTACGCGTTTCGTGACTGACAACGTCACTTCCTCAGGGGCGAATGCTACCTCCTTCCATCTACTCGGTGACTAGTCCGGCCGGCTTATCACCACCAGCGCTTCGTTTGAAGAGAGAAGGCTGCACATTGGCAGTTCATTTTTCGCTATTCGTCTTATTTTCCACTGTATCTTGTTACACATTCTTTTGGAGCAAGCTATTGAAGACTATTTTTTGGACTTTATTTATTTTGTATCATTCTATTGCATGATATTGTAATATTTACATTTGTTCTATTATCAGTTTATATCTATTGCTAGATTTGCCACATTGATATTTATCATTTTTTCACTACTTTTTTTAGTCTATATTGCACTTTATTCCAAGTACTTCTATTGCACGATATTTTAGTGTTTTATTCACACAAGTGCTTACAATTTATTTAGCCTTATTGTCTCTCTTCTTTTGGATATTTGGGAATGTATTGAGTGTATTCACAGATTTTATTCTGTATTTACACTTAAACTCAGGACCAATAGTAGAAATATATAGACGGGGTCTTTTTTACCATTTGTAATTGTGTAAAAAAAAAAATCAGGTCAAAGTTAGAAAAAGTGTTTTTTATGGCATATTTTCATCATATTTTATATTTTTTTTAATAGTAAATGATATCATATGATGAAAATAATAGTATCAAATGAAAGCCCTATCCGTCCTTTAAAAAATGATATATAATTTGTGTGGGTGTACTGAACACAACGAAAGAAATTCACAGTTTAGTAAACATTTGACAAAAATAATGGAATTCTGGTCTTCAAGGTACATCAAATGCAGCATAGCACTCGGTCACTAAGGGGTTAATGTAACAAGTTTACCATATTGTGGAGTTCAGAAAAAAAGTATTTACTGCAACGTCTCCTTATTACTAGATGAAAATCTAGCCAGCATTTTGTAAATAAAGGAAGCCAACGTTCACACATTCACAATGCCTCTGGTTACCATATTTAATGTTCGAAGGATTTACTCAATAAACAAAAACTTGCAGGAAATTGAGACTATAATTTCAAACTTAAGGCCAAAGTAGGTGAGTTGGAAAATTCTTCCATTCCCTGCAGTAGACCCTCAGGTGTTTGTCAGTCATTCATATTCCTTCTGTCCCAGTTTCCTTCATTCACAGTTATTTTTCTTTCATCATACTCAAAGATAGACCTTCACTGAGGCAAAATAAAATGGTACGGTGCAATCACACATTATGTTCCTGTCTTGCCAAATGCTTCTGCCTAATAGGATCATGGGTCCCGGTATACAGATTTATAAAGACACAGATCCTTTTCCCTTTCTGTCACAGGTGGTATTGTGTGAGGTGTATGTGAAATTTACATTAATTTTGCCTCAAGGGAGCCATCTTCAGCCCACTACAGTGGGCGGTATTTCATTTTTTCCCCCTCACTGGGTCGGCTGAGACTTGGAGCTCTGTCATGACCAGCTTTTTCGGTCAACGGAGCCTCCGCTCAGCCGATTTTAGTCTTTCCTCTTATATACACGAACTGGGCGGGATTCCCCTACGTGTAGATCTGTTTTCGGATACTTTCGGTTGCCGCACATGCGTCTTCGCAACGCAGCAACCAAATTATGGCAGTCACTTTCAGTTTCTCTTATGGCCATAACGGATGCCATTTAAGGGTCCGTTTCGCGCTTTGGCAATGGAGCGCAGGAAGGCCATCTTGCTCAAAATAGAGCCTAAACTTGTCAATATGGCCATATCTGAACCAAGTCCCAAAGCGAATGGCCTGTTATTTGGCAACTCTTTTGTTAAAGAGCTAGGGACATTTGTCCAAACCTTCACGGCCTTGGACAAGGCGCAGTCCAGTATGCATAGAGTTTTTAATCAGAAGGTTTTCATCAGGGCCGGCAGAACCAGAGACCGTCTGGCTGGCCGCTCTTTCAGGGGTCAATCCCGCGGGCCCCGAGGCCTCTCACAACCTAGACTCAAGGTTGGCAAATGATTGCTGGCCTTTTAGGGAAACTTTTCTGGGCAGAAATGTTTATTTCTGTGTTGTTCTTGTGGGTGGTTTGTTGTGTATTGTAGGTCATTCCTGTCCCCATTAACCATCATACCTCCAAAGTATCCCTCTTTTATAGGAGCTAAAAAAATTCTGGTTTGTGAAACTGTATCAAAGAACTCCATAGCTATAAAGTGTGTTTAACCAAAGGACATACAGGGTACACCCCATCTCTCCATGAACTTGGTAATCAATAATTGCTTACACTTCTCAGCCTGTGTTGCTGTAATGCCTCGATGTCTAAGCATTCAGCAATCCTGAAATACAACCTTGCCTCCACCTTTCAAAGATGGTGCTGCCTGTTGTGGGCTAGAGCTTCTGACATTCTGGGGATGTTTCTTGACCGCCCCTATAGTCTGAATTAGCCTTTAAGCTGGGGCTAGAGTTAGGGTTAAGCTAAGTTTAGGGTAAGGTTTAGGTTTAGTGTTACAGTTAAAATGTCAGTGTAAGTAGAAAATGGTAAGCAATACGCTATTTACAATTATTGGCCTATAACTTGCAAAAAATACATGTAAACATTTGGTATTTCTAAAGTTCTTATGCCAATCAAGAGAATATATGTATGGGTACACTAAAGGAGGAGAACATATTCAGCTTAATACAAACAACCCCTAAAGTGTTAAAACAGTCTGTGTGACAAAGTGTAAGGTACGGCCAAAAAGTAATCAAGGGGTTACACTGCAGTAAACATGTTTATATCTTGATTTGAATAAGTAAAATGCTTTATTCCTAATCTATAAAAGTTACCAAATTACATAAATAGTATTATGTATTATAGAATTTGCTATAAAGTCACTGAAAATGTTCTGATAATGCCTGCCTATAGACATACCGTCACCCACAAAAATGAAATTGTCCCTCTTTTGCCATTTTTAAATGTTAGGCGGTATGGACCAGGACTGCATTATTCCAGACACCTTCAAAATTGGAGATATTCACTGAGCCAATACTGCTCTTAGGTTCTTCTCCTCTGTGATAAATGTATGGTTAAATATTACTATTACTTGTAGATTTCAGTGTTTACAGTGCATTAGTTTTGATGTAATGTGAAAATGCACAGATGTTGGCACAAAGGAGAGGAGGCTGGATAGATAAAATGTTATGTGAGGATTATACACTAGATAGGGACCAGATCCTCTGATGACATTCTTACATCACACAAAGATGTAGAGGATTGGTAGCAATTTGATATCCATGATGCAGAGTGAGAATTGTCAGTAATTTGTTTAGGAGTGATCAGTGACCTTACAAGCAGTACTCCATTTTCCACTTCATTAATGCCTCTTGACTTAATCTCTGACGTGCATGTGTTTTCCCTTAGACTCTCTTCCTCCCGTGATCTGGAAACCTCATTCAGTTGGATCAACTGCTTGCTGACTAAAGGGCTAGTGTTAAAATTGTAGTTTTTCTATTAAATGAATTTTGTTTTAGCAATATATTTGGGATTATTAATATATTCATGTGTTAATGAGGAATGGCTTACAATTTGTAAGCACAATCATTTCCTAATATCCTGCATTTGTTTGTGACAATTCTTGTGTCTCTATCATTTCCTATTTTTATGGTACTATATATGTAATTACGCCAAAAAAAGAAAAAGATGCACAGGGGCATTCAATAGTGAAATAAATGAAAACAAGGAGACCTAGGCCTGTTACAGATTTTTACTTGTGAGTAGTTTATTGATAAATCTTGTTTTAATTGAATTCACCATTGTGGGCCTATTTATTTTTTGTTATTTTCTATTCCCAGTATATTCCCAATGGATTAACCCTTAAAAAGACTTGATAGGATCTTTCCCTGTAGATCTATATATTAGGAGGACTTCTGAAGTCTATTCTTTATTATTTTATTTAGTGAGTGAATGAGAGTCATATTTATCCTAATATTATTTTATATAGCACCAACCAAATGTTATTTTTTTGGTTTTATATTTGTTTTTATCTTTTGTAATATTCTTGATATTACCACTGGAAAAACATAAGTAATGGTGCTGCATTCCATAGTAAAGACATCTGTATGACAGTTTTTAAAGGGATGGGACTGTCCAACCTCGCACTTACCTCGCAGCAGTTTCCGAGCAGGCATTACGTTGCGGCCGTTTCATCGCTGGACATCTAACGCGAGAGTTCCGTCGTGAGAGTTCCGTCGCGAGATTTCCGTTGCGAGTAATTTAAAGCGCCAAAATTCAAAAGTGGACAATGCAACCCTACCTGGACATCATGAAGCATCGTGAACGGCTGCTGCAGAAAATGTAAGATATATTTATTTTAGACGTAATAGTTAACTAATAGCATTAAATTAACCATAGCCTGGTGATGCGATGAGAGGGTTAACTGGAGTTAACGGTTAATTGAATGCAGACTGCTGAGTACACACACACAGTCTGCTGAGTACACACACACAGTCTGCTGAGTACATACACACATTCTGCTGAGTACACACACACAGTCTGCTGAGTACATACACACATTCTGCTGAGTACACACACACAGTCTGCTGAGTACATACACACATTCTGCTGAGTACACACACACATTCTGCTGAGTACATACACACAGTCTGCTGAGTACACACACACATTCTGCTGAGTACATACACACAGTCTGCTGAGTACATACACACACAGTCTGCTGAGTACACACACAGTCTGCTGAGTACACACACACAGTCTGCTGAGTACATACACACATTCTGCTGAGTACACACACAGTCTGCTGAGTACATACACACATTCTGCTGAGTACATACACACACAGTCTGCTGAGTACACACACACACATTCTGCTGAGTACATACACACAGTCTGCTGAGTACACACACACAGTCTACTGAGTACATACACACATTCTGCTGAGTACACACAGTCTGCTGAGTACATACACACACAGTCTGCTAAGTACATACACACAGTCTGCAGAGTGCACACACACAGTATGCTGAGTAAATACACACATTCCGCTGAGTACACACACAGTCTGCTGAGTATACACACACAGTCTGCTGAGTACATACACACACAGTCTGCTGAGTACATACACACATTCTGCTGAGTACATACACACATTCTGCTGAGTACATACACACAGTCTGATGAGTACACACACACAGTCTGCTTATTACATACACACACAGTCTGCTGAGTACATACACACAGTCTGCTGAGTACACACACACATTCTGCTGAGTACATACACACAGTCTGCTGAGTACATACACACACAGTCTGCTGAGTACACACACACAGTCTGCTGAGTACACACACACAGTCTGCTGAGTACATACACACAGTCTGCTGAGTACATACACACACAGTCTGCTGAGTACATACACACATTCTGCTGAGTACATACACACACAGTCTGCTGAGTACACACACACACATTCTGCTGAGTACATACACACAGTCTGCTGAGTACACACACACACACACAGTCTGCTGAGTACATACACACATTCTGCTGAGTACACACAGTCTGCTGAGTACATACACACATTCTGCTGAGTACATACACACACAGTCTGCTAAGTACATACACACAGTCTGCAGAGTACACACACACAGTATGCTGAGTACATACACACAGTCTGCTGAGTACATACACACAGTCTGCTGAGTACATACACACACAGTCTGCTGAGTACACACACACAGTCTGCTGAGTACACACACACACAGTCTGCTGAGTACATACACACATTCTGCTGAGTACACACACACAGTCTGCTGAGTACACACATATAGTCTGCTGAGTACATACACACACAGTCTGCTGAGTAACATGCACACATTCTGCTGAGTACACACACACAGTCTGCTGAGTACATACACACACAGTCTGCTGAGTACACACACACAGCTGTGTGTAAGGGGGGTGCTGTGTGTAGGGGGGGTGATGTGTGTAAAGGGGGGGTGCTGCAGGTAGAATTTTTTTTTTCAAATAATCATTAAAACATATATTTTTACATTTATTTTTATGTATCCCCCCCTCCCTTCTTCTTACCTTTGGTGAAGGAGGGGGGGACACATTCGGTGGTGGTATGTAGCTGTATGACTCAGCTCTGCCTGCTGTCCTCCCGCGCAATGCTGTGTGGAGCGTTGCCATGGGAATGCGCGGCAACACTCCCCACAGCCCTCTCGCGGGAGGATTGATCTGCTTGTCAGATCCCTCCCCTTGCCGGCTGCCCCCATGTACTCCGAATCGGAAGCAGAGTAGATGCCTGCCGTTTTGAGCAGGCAGGTGCCTACTCTGCATTAATGCCGACCCGTCTCCCACCTCCCGGCGACCTATGGCCGCAGGCCCACAGTAAGGGCCCGGCCTGCCACCTGTGGCACGCGTGCCATAGGTTCGCCATCACTGCCCTAGATTAACTCAGTTTGCAACCTTTGTACAGTATAAAGCCATTTTAAAAAATTATAACAATAGTCCTACAAATGTATTTCCTTCTACATAGGCATATCAACAAATTCTACTGTAATGGCTGTCGAAATTCTAAGCAGAAGAGGAAAGGAAAAATTTGCTTCGGATGGATACGTTTACGTAGTCGACAGACACAGCGCAGTAGATAGTTGTGTTAAATTTTGGCGTTGTGATCAGATGGGACGATGCAAAGCCCGAATTCACACCAAAAATGGAGATGTCATTAAAAAGATAAATTAACATTCACACTTTCCTTTAGCGGCACATGTCGAAGTTTCAAAATTTGTGACAGGGATTAAGCGGCGAGGTGAAGAAACGATAGAGGGAACTGCAGAAGTGATTACTTCATGTGTATCCAGTGTGAGCTCCACCGTGCATGCTATCATTCCACAACCTGCTGCTTTAAGAAAAATAATTTGACGCAGAAGAAATGATTTACAGGCTGCACCTCCAGACCCCGTTTGTGTTGAAAATCTTGTACTGCCTGATGCTTATAAAAACTACTCACCAACACCAGGCGTGGAAGAATCATTCTTGCTAGGGGATATTGGAGAAAGTTCCAGGAGGATTCTTCTATTTGGGAGACAAAGCTGGCTGGACATTCTGCAAACGTCTCACATCTGGTACGTGGATGGTACATTTGCTATAGCCCCAAAACTGTTTGCTCAGGTATATGTGGTACTGGCACACAAGTATGGGGGCGTGCATCCAGTCAGTGCTGTATTTACTAGGCGGATGCCTAGGACGGCAAATTTTGGAAGGCGGCAGCGCCCCCCAGCACTGAAAAAAATAAATAAATAAAGACCACGCTTGCAGGCAGAGACGGAGGTGAGAGGGGATCGGAAGATCCCCCCTCACCATCGCTCTGCCTGCCAGGCTGCACGGGGAGCCGAACAGGCAGCACAGAGAAACCTCCGTGCTGCCTGTTCGGCTCCCCGTGCAGTGTGACACGGAAGTGCCGACAGTCACGTGACGGGCGCGCTGACGTCATATGCGCGCCCGGTCACGTGACCTGTCGGCACAATTGCCGGGAAGCCGAACAGGCAGCATGGAGGGACCATGCTGCCTGCCACTAGCCACCAGGGAAAGGTAAGTGCTGATGGGAGTCAGAGTGTGTGTGATGGGAGACAGTGTGTGTGACTGAGTGTGATGGGAGTCAGAGTGTGTGTGATGGGAGACAGTGTGTGTGATGGGAGTCAGTGTGTGTGACTGAGTGTGATGGGAGTAGGAGTGTGTGACTGAGTGTGATGGGAGTATGAGCTTGATGTGAGTCTGAATGTTATGTGTGATGTGGGGTCATGAAATGGAGGTGATGGGGCATGTCTTAGGTGTGTAATGTGGGTGTGCAGCTTGGGTAGGGGGGTGCCCGGATTTTGTCTGCCTAGGGCAGCACAAAATCAAGATACACCACTGTATCCAGTGCTATACGCCTTTCTGCCGGATAAACAGTATGCCACATACAAACGGTTGTTTGATTATATTAAAACTTTGATGCCAAATGTACATCCAGGGTCAATAAATTGTGATTATGAAATTGGCATGCTTAAGGCCATAAAGGAATGCTTCCCAGAAGTCGCTTTAAAAGGGTGCTTCTTACACTTGGTACAGAAAATGCGAAAACACTTTGCAATGATAGGTGCCATTCATGAAACGGATACTAATCTGGAGTATGCCCTTATGGCCAAAATGGTTGTTGCCTTGGCATTTGTGCCTGTCCAAGACTTGGGTGATTATGCTGATGCTGTGGCAGAACATCTTCCTGGAGACCTTCATCATCTGCTAAATTGGTTTGAGGACAATTACATCGGTCGCCCACAAAGGAGATGAAATAGGAGACAATCTCCTTTGTTTCCACCATGTATGTGGAATCTGTTTGACAGAACAGTAAGTGGCGAAGATCGTCCGAACAATCATTCTGAAGCTGCACATCGTCGACTCCGAGCTGAATTGGGAATGTGTCACCCAACCATTTGGAAATTCATTGATGGCCTCAGAAAGGTGCAAAAGGGCAGAGACCTCTATTATGACCAGCTCCTTTCAGGACACAATCCCCCATTGAAGTTGCTGAAATATCGCAAAGCAGATGACCTGATAAGATTGTATCAGAGTATGGCAATAGGACACCAATAGAATATTTGCGAGGTATAGCTCAAAATTATCAAATTGGTTAGATAAATGTTGTACTTGTGTACATTTATAACTGTTAAATATTTTTACATTTTTAATAATTTGTTTATAATTTACATTTTATATTTAAAAATCGATTTTCTGATTGTTAATGTACATGTTTTACTTGTATGTCTAGTTTTTCAATTGATGTTTTTCCAAACTTTGTTTATAAATGTGTTCCATAGATTAATGTAAAAAATAAAGTACATAATTTACATATTGGTAATAATGTATGGGGATGGGACGGTTCCCCTCTCGCTGGACCTTTGTTCGTGGGACAATTCATTGCAGGATCGCTCAAGGTATTATTAGGGGTTAATGTTACTATTGGTGTTTTGCTTGGGTTAGGGGTAACATTTAAAGGGGTTAATTTATTATTATTTACTTTTAACCCTCTCATCCTTCATGCTGCCTGCGTTGCTTGGCAGCATGGTCAATGAGAGGGTTAAGTCTGGTTAACCCTCTCATTGACCATGCTGCCAGCGTAGGCAGCATGGTCCATGCCAGCGTTGCTTGGCAGCATGGTCAATGAGAGGTTTAACCAGACTTAACCCTCTCATTGACCATGCTGCCAGCGTTGCTTGCCCGCATGGTCAATGAGAGGGTTAAGTCTGGTTAACCCTCTCATTGCTGGCAGCATAGTCTCGTTGTCTCATTGCTGGCAGCATAGTCAATGAGTGGGTTAACTCTAGTTACCCTATGCTGCCAAGCAACGCTGGTTAACCCTCTCATTGAACATGTAAAAACATTAATAAACATAAATGAAAGATTAATAAACATTAATAAAAATGTATTGAAGACAAAACATTGATAAAAATATTAATAAACATTTAACAACATTAATAAACACATGAGAAACATTTATTAGATTGCATTACATTATATTTTACCTGCATTGTTGCTTGCCTGCATGGTCAATGAGAGGGTTAACTCTGGTTAACCCACTCATTGACCATGCTGCCAAGCATTGATTAATGATTTAATAAAACAACGCAGGCAGCATGGTCAATGAGAGGGTTAAGTCTGGTTAACCCACTCATTGACCATGCTGCCAGCGTTGTTTTATTAAATCATTAATCAGTGTTTGGCAGCATGGTCAATGAGTGGGTTAACCAGACTTAACCCTCTCATTGACCATGCTGCCAGCATAGGCAGCATGGTCCATGCCAGCGTTGCTTGGCAGCATGGTCAATGAGAGGGTTAAGTCTGGTTAACCCTCTCATTGACCATGCTGCCAAGCAACGCTGGCAGCATGGTCAATGAGAGGGTTAACCAGACTTAACCCTCTCATTGACCATGCTGCCAGCGTTGCTTGCCCAGCAGCATAGTCAATGAATGGGTTAACTCTGTTTACCCTATGCTGCCAAGCAACGCTGGCAGCATGGTCAATGAGTGGGTTAACCAGACTTAACCCTCTCATTGACCATGCGGGCAAGCAACGCTGGCAGCATGGTCAATGAGAGAGTTAAGTCTGGTTAACCCTCTCATTGACCATGCTGCCTGCGTTGTTTTATTAAATTATTTATCCAAATATATCCAAAATATTAATAAACATGAATGAAACATTAATAAACATTAAACATTTTTTAGACAAAACATTGATAAAAATATTAGTAAACATTTAAAAACATTAATAAACATTAATAAACTTCTAAAAAATTATTAAACATCTAAAAAATTATTAAACATTAAAAAAATGAATATAAACATTAATAAACATTTAATAAATTAATAAACATTTAAAAAATTAATATAAACATTAATAAACATTACAAAAATGTATATAAACATTAATAAACATTAAAAAAATTAATAAACATTTAAAAAATTAATATAAACATTATAAACATTAATAAACATTTAAAAACATAATAAATACATTATTACAACAACGACGATGAAGAATGCAGTAACCCGGCGATGAAACAGTCCGTCGCTGGAACTTCCACGATGAAAGAGGCGGCGCTGGAAGACGGTCGATGAAGAGGTGGGTATGAAGTGGAACACGTTCAAACCACCGCGATGAAGTATCTGCACTGCCACCCAGTTTTTAATGCATGTCATAGGTTTGCCATCAATTTTTTTACTGGCAGGACATGATTAAGTAATTCACAGCAGGTAAAGTGCTTTTATACTAAACAATCTATTCTGCTATACTTTTGGTGAGCTAGATTGTCTGTAAGGAATTCATTGCTGGGAGGAATTCAATGAAAGTAATTACCACTTCCCTGAATGTATTTCAAGTGATCAGCAGTTCAGTTAACTCTGGCTGCTTACATTTACAACCAGACAATCTATGCTATAAATGCCATTCGGATCGTTAGTACTTAAATCAAAAAATGTAAGTGGTAATCCAACCTTATCTTATAGTTATTATGACAAAATGTATTAAGTGATCATGTGGCAATGTTACCATGGGGGACTATAGACCCATATAGTGGCACTATCACCTCCCACACTAACGTATAATGCTAACTTTTGACAAAAGATGGGAGTTACTGCTACAGGTGCCTAAAAAGCTGTTCCGGGTATGCTGTGGGGCAATTAGTGCCAAAGCTGGCCCATATGTTAAAAAAAGACACACACACACAGAAATGTCCACCAAACTCAGATGCAATTCCTGCAATGTGTCAGGATCTTAACCCCCCCCCCCCCCCCCCAAACAATTTAAACAGATACTTTGAGTAATGCATCTGGTGCTTTTTCTGAATATCTAACACTGGTCTGTAGGGATTCCTTACATATGAAAAAAGGTACCAATGACTAGTGTGATATAATAAGCTGTCCAGAGATGCTCAGTGTAAAGTTATATCTAAACAATGAGATGTGTAGTTGCCTACAATTCTGGATAAAATTTGTGTGTAGGATCAGTTGAAGGATGTTTTGCTACCCTTGGGAAGATGAAGATCCCAATTTTGAGACAGAGAATCCAGACCTAGAAGGTGTCCTATCATAGAAAGGGAGAAGAATGTTGCCATTTTCTTGTTTTCGTATGAGGCCATAAGGTCTATTTGTAAAAACCTGAGAATTAAGGGAATACCTAAAGAAATATCCACTGCTCAACTAATAGAGCATCTATAAGAATTCTTCCAAAACATTATAAAGGATATTAGCCCGAAAGAAGAAATATTTGAACGATTTCATAGAATGTACAAATCAACATCTACGCCACAAGCACTACCTAGAGTCGTCCTGATTTATTTCTATAGCTATATTGATAAAAGAAAAAATATGGAAACCAAGAAACCAAAATACAAATTCAGCATATAAAGAAAAGTACAAAAACATAAGAATACTACCAGATATATCACCTCAGACCCATTCTCAAAGGAATGAATTAAGAAAAGTTGTGGAGAATGAATCAAAACAAACTGAAATTCACCTGGATCTATCCAGCAAAAAATCTTATATATCATAAGGATACACAAAATATAATAACCTCACAAGATCAAGGTTCGAAGTTAATTCCTGGGGTGTCTCTTTAACTTCGGACTCAATACAAGGTAATCTTATGGAGCACTGAAGAGGAAATGGAAAATCTTTCTTGTTAACTTCCTTAACTTTTTTATTCTACTCTCCTTTTCTCCACCATTGGATAACAATTTAGGACCTATCGACCTAGATACTTCAAATTTCATGAGAGATATTAATTTTAAGACCATAACTATGGGGAGGCCCATGGTGAGAATAAAGAGTCATAATACTAAATATTAAATAAAACTAAAACAGCTTAATTTAAATAAGCACAAGAACAAATCGCCTTTCTGGATTCAGGGGTCAAACTATAAAGATTCTTGCTTGATCTAGAATCTCCCTTGTTACCCTCCTTAATTTTATTTTTATATATCCCTTTAGCGATACTACTGACAAATAAATTAAGATCTATGGGCTTATATATACTATATATTTTATAATTTGATGGAAAAACTCATTTTATGATTATAATTACTGGGAGGGCCATGGACAAATGGAAATAAAGAACCCAGTGTAATTCTAAAGGAGAGGACATAATAAGGAAGGACTATTGGGAAAAAATGTGTTTATCCAAAATCAAAATAGAGGAAGATCGACATAATATCAAGAATTCCACTCCCCTTAGAACTTTATATATATATATATATATGGACTTCTAAACATAAATCAAATAATAGAGAAAAAAAAAGTCTTAAATTTTTTAAAATTTTTATTTGAATTGTATTTCCTTTTTCATCACTGAAGTTTGTGGCTCCCACGTGGGAACCCTGTGTGCGTTGTACCATGGTGCCCTCATTAACATGCTTCTACTTAATTTGTGCGTTGCATAAGATAACAAGCGGCTGTTTACTTTACTGCTGTGGAGGTTCTTTCCCGGCCAGGGGTAAAAAAATTCCTCTCCATAAGCTAAAAGGGAGTTGGTATAATATATTTAGGTTTTCTTTATTTACTTTTATTTCCTGTATTTAACCCAGTTGGCTTAATTTACCAAGGGAGTTTTTTTTGAAACACCAAATTCACACACACACACATACATATATATATATATATATATATATATTAATTATGCACTGATGGGTTCTCTGAGAATATATATATGTTTTATTTTGTATTGAGGACATATAGATTTATTATCCTTTTTTATGTAGTATTTTTTTAACTTTGTATGTCTAGTCTATATGTGTTTTTATATATATGTTTTTTACTCAAATGTGAATTAAAATATATATCTTTATAGTGTCGTGTATAGAGGTAAATAACAGAAACCTTATGTTGTTTGTTTTTGTTAGTTTTATACTTGGAATGATAAGTGTTATAGATATTTTGATGTTTTCTCTTCTTTTTATATGTGGATTGTATAGACAAATATTTATAGCATTTTTGTATTGATAAATGTTTAATTATAGATTTTAAAAAATATATATAATATATATATATCTTTATTTATATATTACCAGAGATAACTTCCATTAACATGGACAGGGCACATCGTGCACTAAGACCCCGGGGCCCACCAGGCAGTGCACCAAGAGATATAATCTGCCGGATAACGGACTTTCATATAAAAGACTCCATTATGCAATGAGCACGGGAGGTAGGCCGCTGGTCCCACAACAACCACCAAATTGCCTTCTATAATGATCTATCTGACCTAACACTCCAAGCCAGGAGGGCACTTAGGCCCCTCACGTCAATTTTGCAGGAGAAGAATATCACATACTCCTGGGGCTATCCCTTCAGCCTGAACATCCGAACAAGAGCAGGCTCATACTCGGTCCAATACCATCAGGATATACCAGGCCTCCTAACGTTCCTGAACTTACCGGAGATCACCGTGACAGACTGGAACATGGCATTACCGGGAGAATCACTGAGGAATGGCCCAGGGACGCATGCTACGCCCTAGACTGACTCAGAGGGGGCAAGGGAGACCATTTCCCAGACATCCACCTACCCAGATCCCGGCGGATAACTTGCCTCCGGGAATGGAAGCAGAGGAATAAATATAAAAAAATATAATAAAAAAAAAAACTCTTAGTAGGGGGAGAACCAAATATTTCAGAGGTGACCGGCTCCTTCGAATTGTTGTGACTATATTCTCAGTTCCGGACTGATGGAGATTACTAGGTCATGAACACGACCGTGACATTATCATTGAAGTGAATCAACTCCTGACGGAACCAGCTCATGGAGGGCCGTGGTGAATATAGAACCCCCTAAATGCATACCCATTGTTATGATTATCTTGATCCCTAATTGCATTTACATGTCTTATCCAAAGCACTAAGTTTATAGAAAATGGTCGATTTGGGGAGTCTATTGCATGGCACCTACCACGCAAAGTATTACGTACCCCTGTAAATGACAGTGGTTAGACCCGGGGGTATTCCCCCCCCCCCCCCCTAAGTGCCCGTCTGAAATGTCGGGGTCAAACCCCCACTATACGAAGGCTCAGAGCAACCAGATATCCCCTAATATCAGGGGTTACACGCCCAGTTCTAGGGTTACCTACTAGACCCATAAGAAATGTAAAGTTTGTTATCTTTTATTTTACCACAAAGTTACATGGTTTAGATCAAGTCTGACAGATCTACATAAATAGGCTTCTTTGAAGGAGTGAAACTCCACTTTAACTGTGACGCCCAGATCATAGACTTAATGTTTTTTATGTGAAGTTGATGATGTCATAATTATCATAATTAGGTTGTTTATGTACAGGAGAGGGGGAATTTTTCGGTTCTTGTGTTTCTAATTTGTATAAGAACAGGCAACTTATTGCCGATTCCAATCTCGGCTAATTCCTACTGCAAAACGCCATCAACCCCCCGACCAGAGCCCTTGGAGATATTGGTAGGTGCGGTGATCTAACTGACTGGTTCAGCAGGACTCCGCCCGACCAATAGGAGCTAAAGGTCACTTGTTTAGTTTTTTAAAGTTTTTTTTTTCCCCCTTCCCAACTGTGTCCCCCCCCCCTTTTTCTTCCCCCATTTCCTAGGTCCGTACAATATATTGAAAAGAAAACACCTCAAAACCCTGATAGGAAGGGGCCTCGAAATGCCTGACACACGTAATGTACCGGGAAACCCCAACTACATCCCTGCTAGGTTGAATATAATCTCCCTGAATGTAAAGGGGCTCAATATTCCTGAAAAGCGATCCAATTTGTTTAAGGACCTTCAGGCCAACTCTACCTCAGTTGCGTTTTTACAGGAAACACACCTACTGGGCACACACCACCCAGCATTACACAATCTCAAATACCCGTTAGCTTTCTATAGCAATGACCCACGTAAGAAAACAAAAGGCACAGCTATCCTGTTCTCTAGACATGTTCCATTTCGAGTGATCGCACAAATTTCAGACCCGGAAGGTCGTTACGTGATGATCAAGGGCACTATTCTTACTAAAACATACACATTTGTAAACGTATACCTACCAAACAGGTTGCAACATATTACATTAAGCAAGATCATGAGTATTTTACATGGTTTTCAAGAAGGGGTTCTTATCTTGGGAGGAGATTTTAATTTGGCATTAGACCCCAGCTGGGACACGTCCACTGGTTCCTCACAAACACCTATTCATGTGATTCGCAAGATTAGGAAAATGCTCACAGATGCACAATTGGTAGACTGCTGGAGGGCCCTCCACCCAACAACTAAAGACTATAGCTATTATTCAACCCCTCATAAACGATATACTAGGATAGACTACCTGTTCCTGACTTCGTACCATTTGACTCTATTGGACAGAGCACACTATGGCCCCATGACATGGTCAGACCACGCACCATTACACATGACACTTTATTCCCCACTAACGAGACCCACGCAAACGACTTGGAGACTTAACGAGACATTACTGTCAGATACGGCAACAGAAGACTTAACGAAACAGACACTGACGGAATATTTTCAGACTAACCTAACACCTAATGTCCCACTGCTCACCATTTGGGAAGCCCACAAATGCGTGGTGCGAGGCCATTTTATAAGACTAGGTGCCGAAACCAAACGCAATAATTCAGAGAAGCTCCGAGCCCTACTTACCCGTATTGCCACCTTAGAACAACAACATAAACGTTCCCTTGAGGGCCATGTTTTCCAAGATCTACTTACATTACGTAAAGATCTAGCCACCATACTCAACAAACAAACCGCTAAATCCTTTCATCGAAAGAAAGCAGTATACTATGAGCATGGTAATAAACCAGGCAAATATTTAGCCAGAGCATTACGGAAGAAACGCGCCCTTACTTATTTCCACAAAATTCGAGACTCCAAAGGTAACCCCAAACTCCTCCCGGCTGCAATAGCAGAGGAATTTGTGAGCTATTTCTCTAAATTGTATAATCTCCACCCTACAACAGACAACCCAACAGACAATGACAATCATCTTACCCGTATAAAAACATACCTTAAAAAACACTCAAAAACGACCCTTCCGCAACCCGCGACAGAGATTTTAGAAGCGCCGATTTCACTCGGGGAACTTGCTACGGCCATAAAAAACTCAAAAACGGGGAAATGCTCTGGGCCCGATGGACTCCCGCTTGTTTATTATAGGAAATTTTTCGGGGTTTTGGGACCACATCTGGTGAAATCCCTGAATTCTTTATTAGACTCGGGATCTTTCCATCCCCACTCACTGACAGCCACCATTTCTCTCATTCCTAAGGAAGGACGTGACGCTGAACTATGTAGCAATTACCGACCGATTTCGCTGCTAAATGCAGATTTGAAATTATTCTCAAAAATACTAGCCTCACGTATTAATCCCTTCCTGCCAGACTTGGTCCACTCAGATCAGACAGGTTTTGTGCCGGGACGGGAGTCCAGGGATTGTACCATCCGAGCCATCAACTTAATACACCATGCCAGGTCGAATCAAATTCGCACATTATTACTCTCAACGGACGCAGAAAAGGCCTTCGACCGCTTAGACTGGACGTTCATGTTAGAAGTGCTTCGATCTATGGGTTTTGGCCCCAATATGATGGCTTGGGTGTCATCCCTGTACTCCTGTCCCTCGGCGTCCCCGAATTAATGGGGCCCTATCCCAATCATTTATCATTAGTAATGGCACACGACTGGGTTGCCCCCTATCTCCCATACTATTTATATTGTCTCTAGAACCATTCATGACGGCAATTCGCCAAAATCACGATATTTGGGGGATAAAAGTGAAAGGCAAGCATCACAAAGTGTTAGGATTTGCAGACGACCTTTTGTTCACCATCACCAATCCGATAGTATCGCTCCCGAATCTCCTTAGCGAATTTGAGAAATATGGTGTGCTTGCTAACCTGAAAATTAATAACAGTAAATCAGAAATTCTCAATATTTCCCTTCCAGTAACAGAAGTACAACAGTTGACGAAGACTCTCCCTTTTAAATGGTGTCGTCATAAATTAAAATATTTAGGAATTTGGCTATGTGAAGACTTCAATGCACTATACCAACACAATTTTCCATCTATTTTGACTATATTGCAGAAAGATTTGACGAAATGGAATTCGCTCCATATCTCCTGGACAGGGAGAGCAAACACTCTTAAAATGAATGTGTTGCCCCGTCTATTATATCTCTTCCAGACAATACCGATATCAATACCTAACGCTTTTTTTATTTCCCTCCGAACAATGTTTTTGAGTTTTTGTGGGCACAAAAACCAGCTCGCTTAAAACACGCTTTGTTAATCAGAGCTAAATCCCAGGGAGGTCTAGGGCTTCCCTGCCCAAAAACATATTTTATAGCATGCCACCTTAGACGCATTCTGGAATGGGTTCATAACCCACCACACAAGCCCTGGATTTCTCTCGAGGAGAATAGCAGTCCCATCCCCTTGCAACTACTACCATGGCTCTCACCTAGTTCGACAAGATGGACGATTGGGAATCACCCACTAATTCTTGCCACTTTATCGGTACTGCATAACAACGCTAGGAAATACGACCTTACATCATACACATCACCCCTCACACCACTGAGACATAATCCTGATTTCCCACCAGGGTTGAAGGAGGGACCTTTTCTAGCCACCTCTTTAGATGACCCAACTACAATTGCACATTATTTTAGTGGAGGGGCAGTTAAGGAGCTTGCAAATATACTCCCGAATTCACAACATACGGGACTGGACAAATACCACTATATGCAGCTGTGCAGCTTTCTACATTCCGTGTCACAAAAACACAATTTGACACGGACCACGACCCCATTTGAGGACTTGGGTAGAGGTAGTATGTTGCCCTCACATGAAATCTCCCTACTCTACCGCTCCCTTATTGGTGTTATAGGGATAGAAGTGGCCTCATTTAAGGGGAAGTGGGAAGATGAACTCCACATAACATTGTCTGATCAGCAATGGGAAAAAATATGCATCCTCACACATAAATGTTCATTGAGCAACAAAACGCAGGAACTAAATTACAAATTATTAACAAGATGGTACAGAACCCCGGTTAAACTACACCAAATGTTCCCTGATGTCTCAGACTCATGCTGGAGATGTGGTTTGGCCCCGGGTTCGGTCTTACATATTTGGTGGACATGCCCGCTAATTATCCGATATTGGACTAAAATATACTCAATCTTGAAGCGCCTTTCAGACACACCACCCCCATTTCTCCCGGCACCGATACTACTCCACCACACATCTGCCCCCATTAGTGTATATAAGAAATCGGTAATTTGCCACCTTCTCAATGAGGCCAAGGCACTGATCCCATTGCACTGGCGTGACTCCCACCCCCCCACTTTCAGAGAATGGATTTTGAGAGTAGAGCAAACCCGTATGCTCGAAGAGCTGGTACTTAAATCTGATAACCGGAGGGAGAGGTACAACCTCATCTGGTTTTACTGGTTAGAATTTTTAGTAGAACCGCAAACCCAGGCCCTATTGGAATCCGAGGTTCCCTGCCCAGAAGTATGATACGTATAGGGACTAGACACCCAGAATGTCACTACCCATTAGAAGCCCTTGTCTATACTCCTATATTTTAAAGTCACCACCGATTGGAAAGTGTGTAGATATGTACATGTCTTTATGTTTTAGCAGTATACTACATGTATTTTAAGGTCTATGTATAACAATCTGCACCATATTATCAAGTGTTGTATGTTCACTATATTTGATATGTTGTCTATGACCCATGTACCCCCCCCCCCCCCCCCCCACTGTATCTGTTTTTGTTTTATTTTACCCATAAAATCAATAAACAATGATTTACAAAAAAAAAAAAAAGAATCTAATTTGGTGTTTTAAGTTACAAATCTGGCTAGCACCTGCAAGGCCGCCCGGGCATATTCCACCACTGTGCAGAGGCACCTGTCTGCTCTCATTTATGTTCCACCTGGAAGCCTTTAAAAACCTGCCAGTTTAGTATTCTGTAATCCCAAAGGGTTAGGAAATAGATCGTGTTGCTCCTGCCCGGGGAGCATACTACCCAATGGGAATGACCTTGACTGTTCTTGTATTAATCTCCTGTTTTCAGGAGTCTTTCCTGACTAAACAAGATAGTCCACTTTGGAGGTAGAATGACCTCCCCCACAAAAACCATCCTTAAGCATAATATTCACACAGGTCTGCTCAAGGACCTATTTTAAAAAACAAAACAAAAACAATTTGTGCTGATGTGCATAGCCAGTTCACTAATCAAAGTTAATTCAAATGGTTGCCATGCCATTGCTTGAGTGGGAAAGTAGAGCCACATATCCAAATAACATGGACTACTAATATTTGATTGGCTGAGCATTAAGGGAAGTGTATTCAAGATGTGAATGCTTAACTGAAAGCCAACACACCCTTTACAAAATGGGATGAATCATCCCTGGTGGTCCTCTGGGGACACATCTGTGCAGCCACAGTTGGCATAGGACTCTAGAGTCAGTGTCGCAATGTCACAACCAGACACACAAACTCATAGGTTAATGCTGCCGTGAATGGAAACCATGAAACGGTCTAGGTTGACAATGTACCGTATTTTCTGGCGTATAAGACGACTTTTTAACCCCTGAAAATCTTCTCAAAAGTTGGGGGGGTCGTCTTATAAGCCGGGTACTGGGATTTACTCACCTATTTTCTGCTCTGTCTCCGCTCGCGCTGTTAAGCCGGTCCGTGGTTGTGAGGGAAGCGTTGTGAGCTCCCCTCAGGCCACGCGGCTTCAATAAAGTCTGTTGAAACTTTTTTTTAAACAAAACTTTATTGTCCGCGCGGCCTGAGGGGAGCTCACAACGCTTCCCTCACAGCCACGGACCAGCTTAACAGCGGGAGACAGAGCAGAAAATAGGTAAGTACTGGGGATTGGGGGAGGAGGGTGGAAAACTCTATATTTTAACCTTAAAGGTTAAAATATAGATGCGATTTTTCCGGCGTATAAGATGACTTAGTTGGGGGGTCGTCTTATACGCCGGAAAATACGGTATATAACTCTTGCCATGTACAGCAACAGGGATATTGAAAAGGGAAATCTCCCCAACTCACCTCCATCCATATTTGCCAGTCCAGCATTTCGTGTTTTGCAACACCAATTACTACCTTATATATTCAAATGCAGTGTAATGGAGAAACAGATAGAAAGGCTAGGAAACAAATCTGATCTTATCTATTTGTCACCATTATGGAACTTGCATGGTTCACAGAAACAGGATATAACCTCTATCCCTAACTCATAGGATCACAATGTTTTACATTGTCAGAAGGGTAGCCAAATGTTGTGTGGGATTCATTATGGGGCATTATTTTTAATTTAATTAGATTTTGCAATGTTTTAAATTCTTTAATGTATTTAATTCAAAACCCTAGTTCATGCCAACAAAAAGGGCATTACAATTGTTCCCCAAAATCATTTTATCTGTCAGGTGTACATAGATAAGCTTTATAGGGTTACATAACTTGGCAGTGTTCACTTTAGCACCTTACAACAGGTTTCCAAACTGTATGCTGCAGTGTCACAAAAACTTGGTGCCGCTTAGTATGGAGAGGCCTGCTACCCACAACATTTTCCTATAGGGTGACAGAGGAATCTCACACTGAGAAAGTCACACTAGAGTATCCAGACGATGCGGGGCTCCTGCCTTGGTCACTGTCGCTGGATATTTCCCTCCTCCTGCACGCAGGATGAACACTGAGAATTGTAGAGGTGAACAATTCGATTTGACAGTACGGCACATCAAAGACTAGTAGCAGAGTACTGGGGAAGGAGGGTGTCGTTTTTATTGGGCACCGATGTTTGTTAGGTACAAACTAAGTGGTATAATTTTTTTTTTTTTTTAAATTCTTGGATATTTACATATTGTTACTCAAATGACAATTCTTACAAATCATTTTCTTTAAAATAAACATGAAACATTTTCATGAGATTTGTTGTGTCCACATGCATTATAACAATGTGTGTACATCTTATAAGGCATTTGTTTAACCACCGATTACCATGTTGCAAGTCTAACAATTGTTTCACCAACAGGGCACGTTTTAAAAGCTGCCTTACAGTACTGCGATATGTGAAACATGTAATTTAATTCTAAATAATGCTCACCAGAGCATAAAATTTGTGTGTGTGTGTGCGCGCTAGTGGGGGCACCAATTCCCATTTTCATAAAATATATAATTCTAGAATTGGATAAAACGAAAAAGGCTTTGTTAAAGAGGTAACTGACTGGGGAATTTCAAACATTATGCAAAATTAGTAAAATATCTCCCATTCAGCTGAATTGGAGGATGTCTCCTACTTTGGCTTTAAGTTGAAAATTCCTGGCAATTCCCTTTTTCATAAAATAAAACCACAAAGGTCAACAAGCTTGTCCATGTACTCAGCCATTAACGTTAATGTAATACATATAGCACGCTTCAGTAAAAGGTGATGCAGGCCCCGTTCTAATTAGCTTTCCAGCATCAATGGGGGTCCTGTTAAACAATAACCAACACAAAAACAAAAAACAAAAAACTTTATACAGATTGTTGTGAGCAACAAGACTGCAAGACAGGCCAGGTTAAAAACAATACACTTTTATTCTAGAAGTCGCAAACAGGTATAAAATGAAAAGGCAGGGGGAACAATGGGTGCATATTAAACAAGCTTAAAGAGCACATGGTGCAACAGAGATGGTTGTAGGGGTAGCTATGAATTGACAATACATAATATTTAAGAATCTTCTTCATTAGCGCTGTCACCTTCATCTTCCCCCTCCTCTGTTTCTTTGTCACCATCTTTAATTTCTTCCAGCTAAGGAAAAAAAAAAAAAGTTACATCAAGTTAGTGTTTCATAAAATCAAGGTTTCTGTAAAAATGAGCATTAGATCTTTTCATCAAGTGGAATTAAATCGGCATCCTATTTAGTACACATATGGTGGTAGGCGGTAGACATGTGCATTCGTTTTCCGAAAAACGAATATGCTAAACTAACGAAAGACGAATTCAACGAATGGTTAATAAACGAAAATCATTCGTCCTATTGGCATTCTATAAACTGAAATAGAGTCTGTTTATAGAATACCAATAGCATTAAATATACATTCCATAAGCCAACATAATGAACGATTTTCGGGTTATGGAATGCATGTAATACTATTGGCTTTCTATAAACCGAATTAGTCCCCATTCATAGGAATTTCTTATGAATGGCGACTAGTTCGGTTTATAGAAAGCCAATAGCATTACTTGTATTCCATAAGCCGAAAGTCTGTAAACTGAACGAAGTTTGGTTTATAGACTTTCGGTTTATGGAATTTGTAGGTCAATTGATTCGTACTAACGAATAAAACGAAACGAAAATGAACGAATTTCGTCTGAAACTAACGCAGTAATGAACGAAATAAATAACATTTTCATCCGAATGGACGAAAACGAAACAAAATTATAGTTTTGCACATGTCTAGTAGGTGGGAGGTGTATACAACTATCTTGCACTTGATATAAGCCTTTATATATGAAGTATGACCAGATATATTGAAAGTACAGGTTTGTTTTAACATCTATAATGTGTGCAGGACAATGGTTATTAGCTTTGTTTCTTACCATGAATGTTAGTTTTGTTGCCGTCTCATTGTTTATCCAATGGGTAAGCCACTAGATTAATATCAAGTCTATAGCAGAGTACTGATAATGCCTGCATTAGTAAGTATCATACGATTTTGTTAAAAGTACATGTTTAATATTAAATAGGTCATCCTTTCTTATAAAATATTTATATTACAGCTTGACAACTCGCAGAAGCAAGGGCTTCTAAAATCACTAATGTGGGATAACTTTGAAGGCACTTCCATAGGTCTATGGCAGTACCATTTTCCTGGCTCCTAAAACTATATCTGCTGGATCCTGAATTAAAAACAGTGTCACCGTCAAAGTTTTAATAATATTTGTCAAGCCCAGTATTAGCAGCTTGACTGTGGATAGGCACAAGACAATCCTAGCTATAAGATAGGGAACCAATAAAATTTAGAAAATTGGGCTGATTAGATGGGCCAAATGGTTCTTATCTGGCGACACATTCTATGTTTCTATGGATAGTACTTTCGTCCTTAATGACCAAAGTGGCAAACTGGTGTCTTAGTGCTCAGGTCTCTGCTTGTATGGTTCTGGCTCCCAATCAGGGTCTCTACAGCCCATGTGGGGTTTTAATTTGTACCTAACCGAAAAAAGCAATAATCTTCCGAACACAGTTATAAAATTGACAATACAATAAAACATGCCACTGCTTTGTCTAACCAACTTTAATCTACTACATCTCGTGTAGCTATATGATTACATGCACACATTGTTCCAGAATGTCTAAGCGGATGTGTCAACATTTTGACTTAATAACCCCAATTTCATACCGTATCTTCTCCCTGTTCATCATCATCAAGAAGATCTCCTTCTTCTGCAGAATCAGCCGCTTCTTCAGCCATCATTTTCACACTTGCTTCTTCTTTCTTTTGAGAGCTACTGCTCTGTTCATCATCCAGTTTGGTCTCTGAAAGAACATTTTTATCATTTGTTGTACTTATTCAATGCAATACCACATTTGCCAGAATTGGATATGGTTTACAGTAAAATATAACTACCTTGTTTGGACTGCTCACGTTCAATACGCTCAAGACTTTCCAGAAGAGAATCTACCCTCTGCTTTATCTGACTGAGCTCTTTTTTAATAGTCTGAAGGTCATCTCCCTTCACTGTTATTTATATATAAAAGAAAGGGAAAAGTTAGCTTGTAACATACAAAGTGAGGCACTTCATTACTACCAAGACCAATCCCAACATACAAACCGGAACCAACACTGGTCTTAATGTAATTTGTATAAAATAATCCTCTGAATATACACAGGGTGACCAGATGTTGGGAGAAAAAAAAAATAAATAAAAAAAACCCATTAGTCTCTCCTCTTCCCCCACCACCCAGCATTTTCAGGATGCAGGAATAGAGCCCAAAACAGGGGACTATCTTGCGAAAATCTGGACATCTGGTCACTGTAGATAGTTACAAATTATACTTTATGCATACAATACAAGTTAATCACTACTATATATAGTAGAATGCAACAGCTGAATATAGTACAAAACTACAAAGTCTAATACTTCACTCACAGCGACTGGATTTTGAGGAACCCCCACGTTGCCCGCTCTTTGAGTTGAATCCACTTTTCCCGCGCCGTGATGTGTTTCCTGAAACTCTCTGGCGCTTAGATGGTACTACAGCTCGAGCTATTGGTGGAGGGGGAGGAACACGAGTTGCTGAATAGCTGCACATACCAAGAAGGGAGACAAATGGAAAAAATTAAATGCAACAGGTTTAAACATGCAACTGTAATTCATATTTGTTTTACATGTTTTCGGTTGTAACTGCACTGCCACAAAAGTTTGTACCACAGAAAATAACCATTGTGTCCCTGCAACTTATTTTTTACAATTCTCATCTGAATAAAGCTTAGAATTCTTAAGAACTTTTGGAAAACTGCTGCCATATCCCATTTCCCCTCTTTTTGATAATGCACACCAACCTCAACCCCAAACATTTCATTGCACCCTTTTAAACAAAATGTGTGTCTTGTCCTCTGAGTCACAGCTACTATTTAAATTAAGTAAAACAAATTAAAAAAACCCTGCACCAGACGTCACCTGCTAGCAATCTCCAGAATTTGTTGGAGAAACATGGTGAGTGTCAAGGAGTTTAAGTTTATATAATGTTTTGAACAAGGAAAACAATATACTTTTCACTGTATGTAACTATAAATGATAGTCAGAAACAAGGTAAGCAAATTGTTAATTAAAATATAGCTTGCTCCTGCCTTGCATTTATAGTCAAAAGTTATTTGATTAGTCAAAAGTAGGGATGTTCCCAAAACAAAGATGACTGATTATACCTGTCATAATAGTCCCGTTGGAAATCATAGTCCAGGTCAAAGGATGAACTAACCGGAAGAAAAAGATATAAAGCATGTTAGACTTGGATTAAATAATTTTTTTAGCAAATAAAAATGCTGGCAACTAGTAAGCACCTACCCATACATATCAGCAGCTGATCGTTTAACACCTCCTCCTTTTCCTCTGTTTGCCTTAGGTTCAGCAGCAAGATTAATATCTGAAAGAAAAGACCAACTTAAACAAAAAAAAATCCCTAGTCCTAAAGGAGATGTAGGAGAGTATAATTTACAACTCCATTTCCTTTAGAAATTATCAAAACCACACATTGAGCAGAAACTCCTAAAACATTTTTCCCACGTTGTGTGGTCCACAGTGGGAGATGGGAAATAAGCAAAAACATTAAATGCAAGTGAAAAGAAAACCAATATTAGACATTTTCAACATTGGACAAACCAGGAAGCCAAACTTTTTGAGCAAACATTAACTCACACAAAGGGTGAGTGTAGCGGACACATCGAGATTTGCAGATACAATGCTGTATATAATGATTTTAATTAAAGGTCTAAGAACATTCTTCATCTACAATACAAAATAAAAACATACAAACACTCTTTCCATTAGAAGTCACAACCCATGAAATAGCATGAAGTTTAAAAATTAAATGCCAAAACATGACATTCAATTCATGGGCAAGCTCATGGGGGTAAGACCATGTACAAGGCAATTGCAGTAGTTTTTTTTTTAATTGGGCTTATACCCAATAACTTATACTTCGTTTTCACTCACTTACCCAGGACCTGGCCGGCAATCATGCGCCCATCTTCCCCAGCCACAGCAGTACGGGCAGTGCGTTCATTAGCATATTGAACAAACGCAAAACCCTTGTGCACGGAGCAGCCCACAATCTTGCCATATTTGGAGAAGATGGCTTCCACGTCTGCTTTCTTCACCACTAGGGTGTTAAGGTTCCCAATAAACACACGTGAGTTTAGCGAGCGAGGGTCTGTTTTGTTAGTGACGTTGCTCGCCATCACGTTACGCCCTAGGGAAGCAATTGTGAAGCCTAAAGGAAGGGAAAAACACAATGAGGTGGCAACAGAATATTTGAATGAGGGATAAGGAAGGGAGGTAGGGGCACGCCTATAAAGAGTTTCATGAAAAGCCAGATATAGATGTATAAAATCAAGTGTAGAAATGGAAGTTAAAACAAAGCAAAAACTAGCTTATGAAGGAATAAGGATTTTTAGATCTATTAGCAATATGTTAAGATAAGGAAAGAAAATTTAAGGGGTGGAGGGGAAGAAAATAAAATAAAATGAATGTTGACAATCTTAGATTGTCAGATCAGATGTGGAAAAATAGGCAAGTGTATTTCTGCACTTTGCAATATTTAGCACATGCTCCATCTTAGAACAAAATTAACTGATATGCATTCCAGATTCCAGAGTTGAAAGAGCACTAAATTAAAGAACTGTCAACTCAATAGGTGGCATCAATGTTGCACAGTAGTGTGGTCAAGTTTAAGAAAAACTGTAAATTTAACAGTTTAGAACATGTATTTAACTGATGAGGAACAAAAATACTTTTCAGAAAGTAAAAAAAATAAAAAATAAAATTGTGCTGATGTACAGTAGAGGACATGGCTGGAAGAATCAAGTATGTGATGTTAATGAAAAGTTCCAGCCCTGGTTGGGTTTGCTTAAGCATCTAAACAAGAAGACTGTACATCTGCTGCAAAAGTTAGAGTAGCAAAGGATGCATAACAGGAGCTGCATAATTACATTTTACCTTTGTTTAACTATTCTTACCATGTGCCAGAAGAACTGGATGCCATATAGATCTTGCTCCACTCTTTGCTGCTGGCTGACAGCGATGGGGCAAAGGGATAGAAGGGAAGGAATAGGGAAGGGCAGGGTCTGAATGACAGGATTGCAAGGGCTAAAAGAGGTTACTCCCCACATGTAATACATGCTGGGCTAAATGTGGAGATCTAAAAGGGAGCAAGTTATCTAGTAATTTTATAAAAAACCAGTGTGTATAATATGCTAGAGCAATTTCAAATATGCAATAAAAATTGTGTGGGGCAAAACAAAAAAAAAAAATATATATATTGAGAAATAGCTACACAATGAAATCCTTTGCAACGGAAGAGGAAGCATGGGTAGGAATGTTAAAACTAGCACAAAAATTTAGACTTTTCACAAATAAAAAAAGTAAAGAAAGCCTCTCCTTCCCAATCCAACCCCACCCCCACCAGGAAAAATAAAAATGAAAACAGTGAGAAAAATTAGCATCAGTATCATTATACATATACTAAAAAATTAAAAAACAAAAATAAAAAAAAATTAGAAATACAGCAGCAACATGTTCAAAAGGAGACCAGTAAGGCAGGAAAAATGTTGAAAAAAAAAATTTAAAAACAAAAAAAGGAAAAGCATGACTTACTGTAGTAGACGTTTCAAAAAAAATTCTTCGCTGTAAAAAAAAAGGGAAAAATTATGAAAATAATCCATGTTAGAAAAAAAAGGAGAGAAAATTGTTCTGTTTTTAAAAATTCCATTCTTAAAAATATTTTTAATAAAGTTCAGAATTGTCAAACCAAAAATTGAGCACTGAAGGGCATGGGAAAGGAAGGGCAGGGCATAGGGAAAGGCTATTCTCAGCACCAGGAATTTGCATGATTTGCTCCTTTACACAACGGGTGTATTTTGCAATGTTGAAAAAAAGAAAAAAAAGTTACAAAAAATATATCTGATCGAATGCTTAACCAGGAATTAAATGTTTTTTGCATTCTACTATTTGATAGAAGGGGCCACCATTGAGGTACTGTCTTTCCCATACCCCATAGTAAGCAATCATAACCATGCTTAAGAACATCAATATCTACTTAAAAATATTATGTGGATTTTGGAAGGGTAGGATGAAAAGGTAGGTAGAGGTGGAGTATTTAAACTGTCAAAACAGGTGTGGAAGGAAGATGGGATAATTTCGAGAATTGCTCAGTTCACTGGCCTGTGGAAAGGAGAATGGGAGAATAGTTTCAGATAAAGGGGAGCAGGATCAAAGGGCACACGGGGAGGAGAAACAAGCCACCAATAACCACTTAGGCCACTCCCTTGCAGAGTTAGATGTAAAAGCAATTTTGCTGCTGTACACTATAAATCTGCTTGTGCCCATCTGTGTTACTCTACGCATAAGCATGATTGCCTTAGCTATATTCTTGGTAAAGATAATCAGTATGGACAAAAAAAAACAAAAAAAAAAAATACAACTTTACTCACAATACTGTTAAAATGAAATGTGAGATATATTACAAGTGTGCCACAGCTGCTACAAATTATGGCTAGTGGCTATTTTGCCATTTCTAATACACTATTTTGGTTTGTCTGAACAATGGCTTTTTTAAATCTCCTGTGGTGTTAACTGCTAATTTACTGTACCTCCACAAAATCTTATTTTAGATAAGATTCTGATGCCATTATTTTGATCATTTAAAATATGCTGGAAAACATGTACTTTTTTCCTAACCTACTTGAAAAAGACGTTCTAATATTTGTTCTGAGTTTTGAAGCCAATGGATTTTTTTCTGGCAAGTTATAAAAGGCAATAAGTAGCATATTGCTTTCAAGTCCTTTTTCCAGCACTACCTACGTTAACATTGTATCCCTAGTACCAAGACTGTAATAAGTCTTTTCCTGCTCCATGATTGGAGTGGGGGCAGGGAGAGTGCCTTAAACACATCAGGACACTGTGAATGATTGTCACATCAATCAGATGTGTTAATTGGGGGCCTCTGCAGACATGGCTGGAGTGCTATAGTCCATTTGCAGTATGACATTGGGCATACCGCAATCTGAACTGCAGGATGTGCCTGGCAGTCCTTTGTCACACAGGGGCTTAAAGGAATACAGCCAGTGTTTACTGTAAAATAAATCCTTGCTAGCAATCCACCTGGATATTTCTTATACTTGTTATTTACATGGGGTGTTTACAATGCACAGGGGGTACATAAGACTAATGGTTTAATATATTCAATTGCCTCAAGTCTTATGTTAGAATCACTCCAAGTTATTCACCAAGATAAAATTAAGCCAAGAGTAAAATATATTGCAGAATTAATTTTCTGTAATACTTCACCCAGGGCTTAACAAATCACAAGGAGATATTGAACCATGGCTCCTAAAATCACTTCAGCTGGCTCACATTTTTTGGGATCGTTTTACATAGAATTATAACAGCACCACTTTCTAAGGATAGCTAGCCTGCTCCCAGAATTAGCCTATTTTGATCCTAATTCCTATACATATTTTGGCCTGCTCAAACGTACCTTTCTTTGAGAAGTTTCTCCATGGGTCAAGTGTCTCCTCTTCACATCTTCAAATATAAGTATGCCCAGTATCTCACAGGAGCCCATCAGATGGCTCCCAGAGATGAATTGGGGATACCCCTGTGCATGTGTGCTATCAGCAACACACAAGCTTCTCTATGAATGCTAGCACATTGACAAAACGGTCCATAAAAAAGTGGTGCATGCAAAACATTGCAACAGGCGGTGTTTACATGTGCTTCTGTATGGAGAAAATATACATCTCCAATCAAAGCAGACCAACACCAAGAACAATTTGTGAGGTAAAGCATGTTGAACTAGACTTAACTACCCATCATTCCCACTATCAATTTCAGCTGAATTTTCATGAGGAAATTGTTTTTAGTTACAACAGATTCCTGGTGGGTAGCAACATTTATCTCGTAAAAAAAAAAAAAATAAAAAAAAAAAAAAAATAATAGAGGCCACTTTAGAGTATAGCTAATCTTTAATAGAAAAGGTTATTTCTACAGTGGTGCTTTTTCTTGCAGAACAATGATCAATAAAAATGTATATGCTCCACTAACTGAAGCAAACTTGCAGATTTTAAATGAATTCATATTGTTGCCTGCTTGAGTCAGAAACCTAAGCAATCACACCAAACGTACAGTACTCAAAATTAGCACAGAGTTATTTCCAGCAGCAAAATAGGATTTTTACACTAAACCCTTACATAGCCATTATATGTTTGTAAAAAACATGTTACTCACAAACCAACAATTTCCCAATATCTTGCGATATAATAATTGGGTCCCTTACATTACAATTCTCAAATGTAGAAGGTTTTAAATGAGCACTAAGGCATTTATAAAATGTTCAGAAATAGTTAAGATACATTGTTTAGATTTATTTTTGCATATAGCGTTTAAAGCCTGTGTAGTCTGCTTTTGCTAAAGGCTACCAGTTAATCTCAGCTTAGTTGTAGTTTATTGGCTATACATTGTACAAATATACCCCTTTCTTAAGTGATTACATTGCTATACACCGGTCAGTAATGGGAAAACATGAGCTTTTTCACATGTATTAAATGTTTTATAGCAAGAATACCATGCACGTGTAAACAATTCATTTGCATAAATTTAATGTTTGGGAGTTAATTTGGTTCAAGACAATTGTGTGCATAATGCAGTTAAACATTTAAAAATAAAAATATATACTCAGGTAAATTAGAGAAACCACACACACCACAAAAGTTACAATTTACCAAATGATGTAGACCCAGTATGATCAAGGCACGATTCCATTAGGTAAATAAGCATTGTGGTACTTTAATGGTACCCTTCAATCTCTCTTGCTGGGAGCAGCCTTATTTAAAAAAATAATAATTAAAAAACCCCAGACACTTTGGAAACAATCAGAACTTTTATGACACCTGCACACCGAGCCTGACAAATCACATAGGCAAGGATCCTAAGTTTTTAGGATTGTTTTACATACACACTTTATGGAAATACCATCTTGCATTGGCATTGGGGATGTGAATGCATAATCAATGTCAAAATGATAGTGAAAGAACCTCCTCACCACAAAGAAAACCTGGCTCAAGCTTGCTGGCAAGGATAGCGTTAACAGCTAACCACTGTCAATTCAGGAGCTCAAACCACCGATGATGAGAGGGGGTTGAAGACATGTGAATAAAGTGAAGTTGGCACTCCGAAGATGCAAATAAGATGAAAAATGAATAATTTATTGATCATTTCCAGAAAATGCAAAAAAACACATGGAAAGGTAGAGAAAAGGCCACTTTACACGTTGAACGCTTAATCATCAGTGCTAAACTGTATTTAAGTTGTCTATGCAGTTTCTGGATGTGATCTTCAATAAATTATTCATAATATCATATTTGTGTCTTCGGAGTGGTTTCCTAAATCTTAAAATATAAAGTTAGCAATGCAAAATATATATATATATTTTTTAAAATGCATGCAGTTTTAGAAAGGGTGTTTATTTAAAATAGCTGTAGTTATGTTATATAGATACCTATTAAAGAGACTAACCAAAAAATATTGTTTTTTCTGTGGATATAAATCTATACAAATTAGCAGAATTGCCTGCAAAATTGTAGATTGTTTCATTTAGAACATCATGTGTTGCTTCATGTGCACATGGAACTAATTTGAATTGGAAATGTAATTTGTATCAAACCAGTGTGAGATATCATGGACCCAATTAGATTCTCTAATTTCATGCACTTGCTTATAAGTTTCAAATAATGTATAGATAAGTTTTTAAATTCTCTAGGTTCACATCATATTGACAGTTTTAATCTGTTAATTGAAGGGCAGACTGTAGGAAAAACAGAAAAGTTTGTGTGGTTGCAATAAAGGGCTTTATGAATATTTCTAGGAGCCAAGAAGAGCAATTCAACAGTGCCAACCTAGTCATTTCAAACTGCTTTAAAATTAAATCCAAGTGGCAAGCTATTCTCATCTATTGGAAACAAGTCAGAAAGGCTCAGATGCAAATATTGCCCTAAAGTAAAGAAACTGGGGGCCATTTAAATATTTCTCCCAGAAACATCAGTACAGAATGAAAACGTATGCTGAACTTTCTCACATAAAAGCTACCACATTATCTGCCTGCACCCAGAATGAAACATATGTGCCTTTAATAAAGTAATTATAACTAGAAAACTAAAATAACTAGAAAAAAAAATGGAATCCTGGACAGCATTGCCTTAGAACACACTTTGCAATGGAAAGAGTTTCATTTGTGGGGAAGGGAGAGACTAAGGATAGAAATAGCAGTCTTCGCATGTTCCTCCAAACAGTCCCAGCCTCCCCCGCCAGACTAGTGAAAAAACTAAAAACACATTCTAACCCTATTTAGGGTTCATATCAACCCCAACCATAGATGTGGGTTAAATAAAAAAAAAAATAAAAAAATGTAAAAACTATAAAATAAAAACAATCCTATTATAGGATTATGGTTAAATAAAATGTAACAAAAATACAAATAAATTACATGAAATAAAAATACCCCCCCAAATCGATCAAACCCTAGTCGTGTTCAACAAAAACAATAAGTGTAATAAAATACAAGTTATATAAAAATATGACATTCCATAGAGGACCAGCAACTATTAAGACTCAGTGTATACTTTGTTTAAAGAAGGTCACTAGTGGGGCCAGTGCTACTGAATGAGACCTCACAAGGCACTTTTAAGAAATGAATGGGTTTATGACTGCATGTATGGGTCAATGTATGTTGGCATGGGTAAGTTATAGTCTGCGTTATTTTTTTTGTTAAAGCAAGCTACAATACTCATTTGAAAATCTGTTTAAGTTCACTACACACTTGCATTTAAGTATTGTTAATTCTGACTCCTAAATTGCTATCAAGACCTTATTAAAACACACTTTTTGTATCACTTTAGCCCCTTGACAATTTTTTGGGCCAAAGCAGCAGAGTTGGAAGAATTCTCCAAATCAGAAGGATATTTTGGCCTCCATTTTGCAAACCACCCCGCCAATTTCCTATTTTAAAAATAAAGCCCAATCACTTTTCATGCTGAATTAAAGGGACAATCTAGACCCAAACTCACTTTGGTGCAAGTTGAAAACTATTTCTTGTATAGTGTACAGGGCTTTTCTTCCAGTGTGATTTGATGCAGGCATTCTGCATAAGTCACGTTTTTAATATTTTACCCCCAGTAGATAGTCTGCATGTATACTATACTGCTACAGCAGCATTGAGCATCTTGAGTTGTTTCATCAAGTCTCTCCCTGTGCTGCTGGAATGTAACGCATTGTGTGGAATCTAAGTAACCTTGCACTTGTACACAGTAGGATTGTCTTATGAATTCACAAAAGACCTGAAATTAAATTCATTAGAATAAAATTGTTCTCATTGGTTCCTGCAGCAATAAAACTAATGGACTTTTACTCAGCAGTCAGTATGAGCAGTCCTGATTTCTCAAACTGCTGTAATTTCACAAATTCATCTAAGTATGTATTTATATTTAAAATAAAAAAAATGCAAATTGTAAAACATTTTAAAGTACCTTGAAGGCACATTAATATGCATTAACATTTGGAAGACACAAAAGGACTGTTGGCCTCATTAAGGTAATATCACAAGCATTTGTGTACTTTGTTCCCAAAATGCACCTTAAACAATGATTGGTTGCTTATTTCTAGGCATTTAAATCACCACATTTTACAGTTAGTTCATAACATTTAAAACCCCCAAACTGTGCACAATAGCTTTTTATCAGATCACCATTCTGCATCAAGGATGCAGATGTTCCCAGATTACGCTGATGTAATAATCGTTCTACATTTCTCCAAAATGGGATATTACGTACTACAATACACACAACGTGGTGATAAACTTAATTTGTAGAATAAGCGTTTTTAAATTAGGCATCACCCAGCAGTGTAAGATTAAAAAGGTACACATACGCAACACAGATTCAAGATCTTGTAGGCCGAAGATGACCAGTTGTCGACACGGTGGTAGTTGTGGATTACACGTTTTAATGGTTAGCTTAATGAGTAGGCCATAATAGCTGCACGCTAAAGGTTACTGGTCATCCTGCTTATTAATGATACATTTCATACATTCACACGGAAGCCTTGCCAAAAGCAATAAAAAAACAGGACAAAGCCTCATTTCAGTCACCACGCACAGCCCTGAGATAACATGTAGCTTTCCAACAGGCCTGCAAAACACCGTGTGCATTTACCAGTAAATCAGTTCGCAAACATTAACATCAATTTCAAAGAGGCTAACTATATACCATTAATAAAAGATAAAATTATGCCCGTACAATTGACATTATATAGGCATAACAGCATTGTGTTGCAAATCCGATTAATTCACACGATGTGTCGCAGCCTCCGAGAGGCCTTGATAAGGCCTCGCTTCGAAGGAGCCTTTTTATTTATTTTTAAATACCCGCTGTTAACTCACCTCCTTTCTTTCCGGCAGTAACCAATACTGCTGGAAGCTCCAAACAAGGTTATTGCGAACAAACAACCGAAGAAATTACGAGTGAGAAATTGTCAAAAACCCGGACGATACTCAACGAAACGAACAACCGCCTGCGTTCCTTCCACAAAATGGCCGCGACCCAACCTCCTCACTGCGCAGTTTGTCTGGTGAAGCCGACGGAATAGAAGACTAATAGGATCTCGCCCTAGTATTGGACAGAGGAACCGCTAGTCACAAGATAGTTTAGAAGGAACAGCCAATCAGGTGAAAGAGATTAAGTAGCTTTGGCCAATTACCACTTTATTCATTTGAACGCCTCTTCCGCTTCTACTCGTCTAATCGGAAACAGGTTGAGGACGTGACAGACAACGAAACCACCCAATTACGTTTTACTAAAGCTGTGACTGCACAGAGATGGAATCATGCGCCCTCCCACATTACATATATCGTTTATTCAGTAACGCCGCCAAAATTAGTATACTTTTTTTATTTTAACACTCAGTTTACGGGAATTAGCAATTAGAAAACAGCGGGGATAAGGTACACTGTCACCATGGTGATTTCTCGCAGTTTAGATAACCTGCAACAACAAAAAAGTGATAGTCTCTCACACAATGCTTTTCAATCATGACTATAATGGCGCAGTGAATGAACTAGCCCAGTGATGGCTACCATTGGCATTGCAGATGTTTGCTATCTACATATCCCATTTTCTCAGTCAGACTAGAATGTCTGAGAATCATGCTATATTCAGTTTCTAAACATGTACAGTTCCAAGGTTAGCCTTCACTGCACGAATTAAAAACTTGCATTTTTAGTAGGGTAGTCAATGGTTTACTTCAAGGCTGCAATTAGTAAACTGTTGATCAGTTTATTTTGCCTAATAAATCCCTGAAGTAGTTGTGTGTGTGATTAATCAGTGTTACTGTGTGACACTACTGAGAGGAAGTGACGGAATGGGTGTAAAAATATTTCTTGCCAGGAGAAAGAAGGGGCCCACCAACAACTATAAATAAATTAAACTATAATAAATAAATGAAATGTTAAAAAATACAGAAGTGGGAAAAAGATACCATTAACATTTTTGTGATTTTTTTTAAAATACTGTATATTTTTTTAGTAATTATAGTGTACATGTTACTGTATACAGTGGATACTAAATGTAAACTTTGATTAAAATTTATTTAACATCTTAACAGCCATTCACAAAAATATAAAACTACAAAAATTACCATTTCAAGGTTTTTGAAACATAAATACCGAAGCATTTTAATATTTTATTTTTTCATTTTTACATAACATATGGTCAAATCCTTCGTTTCTTTAACAGAAAATATTGTAATTTCAATACTTAAGAACGTAGGAACTTAAGATATAAAAAATAGGCATATAAACAACCCAAGCAGTAACACACTACAGTAGTATCCCTTACCTTGAAATCAGTAAATCCAAAAGGTGCAGGAAAACAGGCAGCCACAACAGGATGGGGAGCAGGCAGGGCCGCCATCAGGGGGGGACGGGCGATACACCCAGGCCAGGGGGCCCTTTAAAAAAGAAAATGTAAAAAAAAGTGGGCATAGGGGCAGCTGCCGGGGCCCAAAGCAGCACACAGAGACTGGCACAATCGGGCAGCAGCTGGCAGTCAGACCCGGCTAACCAACAAATTTTCAGTGGGCTATTAATGAGCAAATTATCAGTGGCCCATTTACAAGCAAATTATCAGTGGCATATTAATGGATAAACTATCCATGGCAGATTTTTTTTCAGTAAGGTGCCCTGAAATTTGTGATGGTGGCCCTGGGAGTAGGCTTACTTGTGGTGCCTGGTGGGTAACTGGTCTATTCTATAGAAAGTGACATTTTACAGCATTACCGACACAATAAATTATTATTGCTGCTTTTATATAGTGGGTGTTGATGGTAAACAGCAGTGACATATAATATCATGTCATGGATCTAATTTATATTTTTTTAATATAGACAGTGAGTACTTTTATAATATATATATATATATATTATAATAATAATACATTTATATGGCTGGAGGGGTCTTGTATACCTGGATTGGGGCGCTGTGTGATGACTTATACAATAATAATAATATAATTATATGGCTGAGAGGCTGTATACCTGAATGGGGGGTGCTGTATGATGATTTATATAATATGCTGTGGCTGGGGTGGTTGTATACCTAATTATACGTATAGGTATACCTGGCGCACGTTTTTATCATTTTCCTATTATTATACAAATCTTTATACACCGCTTCCTTCCAGGTATGCAAGACCCCCCAGCCAAGATATAAGTTAATTATTCTATAAATCCCCCATCCCTCATCCAGGTATTCACCCTGACGGCACTGTTTTATGATTTGTATAACAACAAAAAGTTTATATGGCTGGTGGGGCCCTGTGTACCTGGATGGGAGCACTGTATATGTGGCTGCACATTTTGACAGGGACCTGCTCCACCCACCTTCTAAATGAAATCTTTCAGCTTCAGCTTGTGACTTCACTGACTAGGAGCCGGAAGACACTCTCAGTCTATCCTCCGTCGCGGTAAGAGCCTAGCATGACTCTGTCTCCACATGAGACATGATGGTCACGCTACAAGCTCAGGGAGGAGCAGTTCAACACTATGCAGTGATGCAGATCATCACATAGTATAAAGAAAAACTACCGCGCGTTATCTCAACCCAGAACAGCTTAACCCCTTGCCGACACAGGACGTGCTAGGTCCGTCCTGTGTGGTGAGGCGTTAATGTAGGTCCATCCAGCATCAAAACGAGTGCTGAAATCAATTTTTTTTTAGCTTTCAGTGCTCTAACTGCATTGCTACGATGCTTCCATGTGACATCGTGCGACACTAAAAAAAAACACCCGTCAGAATTTCAATCGCTCCACAGAGCAATTGAAATGCCGGTTTTAAAGGCACAGTGCCTTTAAAACGAAACATTGTAAATCAAGCATAGGAAGCAAATGTAATCGCTTCCTATGGCCCTGTCGCAAGTCGAAGCAATCAGCAACACTAAAAAAAAGCACAGTCTTAGTCACAGTGTAACCAAGATGGCGCTGCCCTTCTAAGGGCAAGAGCACAGGAGGCAAGAAGTAGCTGCTTCCTGTGCTCTTCAAGCAGTCACATGATTGCCTCATCACAGAGGCAACCAGTGACTGACCGGCAGTGGGGATGCTCAGATCAATATTAAACCAATATTGATCTGACCACTTTGGATCTGCCTCCCTCTCCTCATATTTTTTTAGTGAGGGAAAGAGACAGATCAAAGTAGTAAAAGTAAAATAAAATAATAAAAATACAATAAAAAATTGAGACCCAATGGCTTTTATGAGAGCCATTCCATGCGTTTAACCCCTTCCATGCCATTGATCATGCGTAAGCAGCGATCTTGCACATGAGTGCATTTTTTGCTGTTTGTGCATTCTTTACGGGTTAAATTTTTTGTATTGTAATTTATTACAGTACTACAAAGGCTCTTCTAAGAGCTATTAACCCCTTCCTTTGCGTAGATGATATAGATGAATTTTTATCTGTCTTATCTATTTTTTGATTGATTTTTTTTTTTACACCCGCGAGGGGGTTACGTGTAAAGTAAAAATATTTTTGATTTTTTTTAAAGTTGTCTGAGCCATCGGTAACCGTGACTTAGTGGCAAAGACGGTTTTCTGATTGCTCAGATGAGCATCACCATTCGCCTGGTCAGATCAATATTTGTGAATATTGATCTGACCAATTTGGCTCTGCCTCCCTCTCCTCACTTACATTTTTGTGAGGGAAAGACACAGATCAATATTAGTGTTAAAATAACATTTTATAAAATTGTCAGGTTTTATGAAAGCCATTCCCTGTGTATTAACCCCTTCCCTACCATTGATCACTGTATAAGCAGTAATCTTGCACAGCAACACTGTTTTTTGCTGTCTGCAGATTTTTATGGATTCATTTCTTTGTACTGTAATCATCTAGTGATGTATCAGTGTATACAAACAAAAGAGTTCATGTGCTCTAGACCCAACACTTGTCACACTAAGCAATTACCCTTTTCAATGAGACATTCACTTACAAGTGTTATACAAAGGGAAACACATAAATAAACAAAATATGGTGAAGTATATCCAGACAAAATCACCAAATTGACCAAAGTGTATAACATGTACACTCACATGTACCTGAGCAGTAATCTGCTCAGGAATAATGGCATCAGCGAGCTCAGGTAATACCAGGTTTAGTCTATTGGCAGACAGCTCCAGTAAATGTTTTAATGAAAAGTAATAAAAACACAGTAAAATCTTACATGGGAACATCTTACAGGGGAACACTGTAACAACATTCGGAATTTTTTTTTAACTCATAGTGTCCCCAAACACTTTTTTAAACATACAAACAACCCAAAGGAATTGAGTTTTACTGCCATAGCGAAGAAGTATTGGAGAGTGGGTAATTCCTGGAAAGAACTAGGCAAAATGGAAATTAAATGGGTCTACCAATTACAAACAGTGGCACTCAAAGGTCTGAATACAGATTTCGACCTCTTTCATTTTCTCTATTAACTGAATTGCAGCCCAGTTGGACATTAAGAAAAATAATAAGAATAAAAATAAAGAATAGCTAAATGGATAATATTATGAAGGAATGTGCATGTATTATGAGAAGATGTACTGTATTTTCTGGCGTATAAGACTACTTTTTAACCCAGGAAAATCTTCCCAAAAGTCGGGGGTCGTCTTATACGCCGGGTGTAGTCTTTTTACTTACCTCGTTGCTGCTCTGCAGGTGCGCGCGGCTGTGAGGGAAGCGTTGTACGCTCCCCTCCAGTTGCGCAACTTCAATAAAGTTTGTTTAAACTTTTTTTTAAAACAAACTTTATTGAAGCCGCACTGCTGGAGGGGAGCGTACAACGCTTCCCTCACAGCCGCGCGCACCTGCAGAGCAGCAACGAGGTAAGTACTGGGAAGGGGGTAGGAGAGGGGCAAAATCCTGGCATATTGAGGGGAAAATCCTGGCATATTGGAGGGGCAAAATATTGGCATATTAAATGGCACAATAAAGGCATATTGAGTGGCAAAATACTGGCATATTGAGGGGCAAAATATTGTGTCTCGGGTTATGTGTCTATTGGTGTCACTGTGTGTGTGTAAGTGTGTCACTTTCTGTGTAACGGTGTGTGTGTAAGTGTGTCACTGTGTTAGTGTAAGGGTGTGTGTGTAAATGTCACTGTAGGAGAAAATGCTTGTTGGAAGAGGGGTAGTCTAATACGGCGAGTATATCCCAAACTCTAAATTTTAACTGGAAAAGTTGGGGGTCGTCTTATATGCCCAGTCGTCTTATACACCGGAAAATACGGTATATGTCTCTTTAAATATCTTGGGCAAGATCTAACTTTGTATTATGATAAGATATATTTGTCTCCTTAAATATCTTTGGCAAGAATTGACTCTTATGAATTATACCCAGTTTATGTGAAGGAATGTGCATTGATTATGAGAAGATGTAAATGTCTCTTTAAATATCTTAGACAAGAATTTTCATGAAGTATACCCATCCCTGCAATGACTTGGTAACATATGTCTCGTCTGATGGAATACGATGATGCAGGGATGGGTGTGAGGATGTCAACGAATCAGGTGAAGAGAGAGGTGGAGCAAGCGGAAAGTAAACACAGACCTGTCAGAAAGATGACGGAGGGGAGTGTCTTTGCTGAGCTAAGCAGGAAACATAATGAGGAGGCGACGATATATAAGAAGAATGAAGAAATCACATGGGGACACTTGAAAAAGCCTCGAGGTAGAGGAGAAACGCGTTGTGAGAAGAAGGGACTGCCAAGGAAAAGCACTTTCATTTTATGAACACTTCTTCAAGGACTTTTTAAAGATTTTTAAATGTAAGATTTTACTGTGTTTTTCTTGCTTTTCATTAAAACATTTACATTTTCACTCCTGCCTTCTCTTCCCTTATGTGATAATCCTGGAGCTGTCTGCCAAGAGACTTTGGTGGGGGTAAATTACATTGGCTAGCTTCAAAGATATATCCCATATAGGACATGGACGCACGTTGACTACATGTCAAAATTGGAACACTGAGATGCGCACAGCACGAATGTTGCCTTTTACCCTCAAATAACCCAACAAACCCATACATTGTCAGAGGTATTGAACAGTAATCTCGAGACTGGTACATATGAATAAAGCAGAAGCAAAGGATAACAAGATGGATGCTAGCAGCATCCATTTTGTGTCAGTTTTTGGACATCCTTCTGTGTGTTCAAATCTTATTTTGTGTCCCGGAGGGTAAAAGAAAGTCTTCCATATTCCTAACTCTGTTATCTGTAACCAAATAATTTACTGATAAGTAGGTAGAGATGTTTATAGTATCACTGGAACAGATAAGGTTGCCATTGTTAGTGGAAGGTTTATAACTCTAAGCCTAATTGTATTTATGCAGACACGGCTGTGTCTATATACATACAAGAGGAGAAGGGGGGCTTCTCTTCACTTGCTAGCCCACCCAAACTGGCAGAAACTGACAGACATAGACACACTGAGATTATTTGGATTTTAGATTTGAAGAATCTAATAAAGGTTATTATAAACACACCAAGTTGATTAGGGATTATTCTAACCTTGGTGTAGATATAATCTAAATTGTATTAAAGACAGGAGGCGAGTGTTTGCATATCCTTCTTTATTGTTTAACCTCCAGCAGCAAAACAGTTAACAGTATTAGAGAAAAAACAACCAATCAGAACACGGTAAAATAGCTATATAAGGCAGAACATTCCTCTCCACTTCCTCTTTCTTTGATGTGTTGAATAACGGAGAGATGAGCCAAAACCCCAGCTAGTCAGAAACAAATGTTCAGAAGATAGGAAACCAACTGTAAGTTGACATCCGGAAACTTTAAAGTTGATCAAGCTAGGAAAAAGACATCATAAAAGTAAACTGTCCACCATAATTATTCATATTCGACATTCACAGAAAAATATCTGTAAAATGAACAAGTTATCATAGTCTATATAAACATGGCAGACAGGTAAGTAATTAGAATATAATTAGGGAGGGTAGTAGTAGATATGTGAACTGGGAGGGAAATACTCGCCTCCTGTCTTTAATAAAATTTAGATCATATCTACACCAAGGTTAGAATAAATCCTAATTTTATGTCAAGACAGGAGGCTTCATATTTGTTATTTTAACGCTGAACCTGCGTGGGTCCATGGACGAAAGTAGAATGTACGAAAGGTCGATTCCCTGGACCAGGCCGTGACTGCGAGAACATCGAGGGAAGGACCTCCATAACTCCAAGGCCGCAGATGCCGTCGTTCCACGGACAGAATGTGAGCCAAAAGAACCGTCGATGCCTGCAAGGCCTAGAACCCATTTGATCAAGCGAGCAATCGTCGGGCTGATACTGGTAGAAAAGGCCGTACGTATGAAATCAATAGCTGACCGTTGGTCAAAGATCGAAGTTTAACCTTAGAGGACAGGTAACAGCGGACGCAGCAAGCGATGCAAAGTTTGGGACGATTCGGAAATTATGGATAGAACACCGCCGAGGAGGAATATTTTGGTTCGTTGAGAGATAGTTACCACAACACCTTCAGGTGAAAAAGAAAAAGACGTTGAATCAAACGCACGCACATCTTGTTGGAAAGTTGATGTAGAGAAAGAACGTTGTCGTCCGGCCAACAGTCTAGGAAGGATGCACGCACATCCTGTTGGAAAGTTGATGAAGGGAAAGAACATTGTTGTCCGGCCAACAGTCCGGGAAGGAAAAAATCTTTGATATGTCCCAAAAGGCGGAGTACTTAGATGAAGGAGGTCTAGTTGACCAGATCCCACGCAAGAGGCGGCAAATTGCTTAGTCACTACCCACGCTCACGCCATCAATAGGTACGTGAACCACGCCATCAATAGGTACGTGAACCACTGATATAGCCGATCGGACTATATTGATGGTACCATAAGACTTCCCTTGGGTAAAGAGAGATGCTAAGAAGTTTAAAATATGTATAACAGGGGCAGTAAAGGGATTAAGGTGTTGTCCCATGCACCAGCTATTGTAAGTGCCCCATGCCTGTAGGTAAGACTTCCTGGTACCAAGTGCCCAGGAATCCCAGAGGAGGTCCCGAGCTGCCGACAATAGGCCCGACATGTCCCAGGTACCCCAGAAACCGTCCAAGCTACCAGTTGTAGGCGGTCTTGCAGGATTAATGGGTGTGGATTCCCCTGTGGATCTAGCAACAGATTTAATGGTGTCGGGAGCAGCAGAGGATCTTTGCAAGAGAGTTCCAATAGGAGAGGGAACCAAAGTTGAGTCTGCCATAGCGGGGAGACGAGCAGTACCGTCGACCTCTGACGTATTAGAAGATGAAGACAGCGAAGAATCATTGCGAACGGAGGGAAAGCGTCAGCGCCTGATGGAGGCCACGTCTGGAGAAAAGCATCTAGCTCAAGAGAACGAGGGTCTGGCATCCAGCTTATAAAAGCTGATGTTTGGAAGTTCGTTCTGGATGCGAATAGGTCCAGATGAAGGGGACCCCTGAGCCGATCCAGTGTGTGAAAAATCTGCGGAAGGAGTTGCAAATCGCTGGTGTCCCTCCAATGTCTGGAGAACCAATCTGCCCCCGTATTGTCTTTCCCAGGGAGATATATGGAAAGGTGATGATCCATGCAATATTGATACAAATCTTTGGTCAGGTCCGTCAATAGTTTGGACCGGGAGCCCCCCAGGCGGTCGACGTAACGTACCGCGGACATGTCCATCCGAAGGACCAGAGTGCAGTGAGTTGTGTGGTTCGTGAAGCTGCGAACGGCGAAGGAGCCTGTGATTAGTTCCAGACAGTTTATGTGGAGGCCCCTTTCCTCTGATGTCCAAAAAACGCCCGTTGTTGCTGACCCGGAAGTCGCGCCCTAACCAAGCAGACTGGCATCCTACTATAGGGTGATGTCGGGAATGCAGCCAAAAATGGGGTGGCCGTTCCAGGCTATCATGTGAGTTAACCACCATTGCAGTTCAAGACAAACTTTGTCCGTGAGAGGGAAAGAGGAGAGGCCCGAGACTCGTAAGTGATGGGTTTTTAGTCTTTGCATAGCGCGGTAGTACAGGGGGCCTGGGAAGATTACCTGTTTTGATGCAGACAGTAGGCCGTATGACGCGTGCGAGATCCCGTAGAGTCACCTGAGGTTGACGCAGAAAACGTCAAATGACCTTCTGTATGGAGGAGATCTTGGATTGTGGGAGCCTGAGGACATCCTCCACCGAGTCCACCATGAAACCCAGGAACTGAATAGATTACGTGGGAGACAGTTCCGATTTGTCCTGGTTGATGATGAAGCCGAGATCTTGCAAAAGGCGGATAGTGAATGATGTGGCTTGCAGAGAGAAGCCCAGTCCTGTTCCATAATGAGGTTATCGTTGAGGTGAACAATAGACCGAATCCCACGGGAGCGTAGAAACTCCATGACTGGTTTGAGGAGCTTTGTAAAGCACCAGGGCGCTGAGCTGTGGCCAGATGGTAGGTACGTGAATTGCCACAACTTCCCTTGCCAGAGAAATTGGAGGGATTTTCTGTGGTCTTGGTGGATGGGGACCGTAATGTAGGCATCCTTAAGATCTAGGCAACAAAACCAGTCACCTTCCCGTAGCAAGTCGCGGAGGAGGTGGATGCCTTCCATTTTGAAATGTCTGTAAGCGACGTGGTGGTTGAGCGCGTGTAAGTTGATAACCAGACGGAATTCCCCCGACTTTTTGCGCACCAAAAAGATATTGCTGACAAAACAAGGTTCCCCAGGAGCTTGTCCCGGAGTGCCGATAGTTCCCTGTGAACTAAACAGACGTTGTCCCATGACATGTGAATTGGATGCAGAGGTGCGCTTTGCATCGGGGAAGAGGCGAAGTCTATTAGGAAACTCCTTACAGTTTGGAGGACACATGGGTCCTGGATAATATTTGCCCAATTGTGATGGAAAAACCTGAGTCTGCCCCCAAGAAGTATATGAGGTAGGAAAGGTTGTAAGCTTACCTGATTGGAACTTGGTCCGGAAGGAGGATGATCCCCTGTTCCGAGTGTTCCCACGATAGTAGGGGTGGCTGTAGTTGGAGCGGTTTGTAAACCGGTAGGAGGATGACTCCTGAAAGTGGGGTCTTGAGCTCATGAAGGCTACCCTGCTGGTGGTGCGACCCCTCTGCTGACCAGCTCTGTGAAAAACTATCCCTGGATTGGAACATTCGCTTCATGGAGAATTAGGCTTTCTTGAGGGACGTGAAGATCATCACGTGTTGGTTAAGGTTCTTCAGAAATTTATCGCCAAATAGAAGGCCCTTGGCATCAGGACCCAGTTCCTTCTGAGCCAGTTCAGCAAGTTTGCTATCTAATTTGAAGAGTGCTGCCTTGCGTCGCTCCGTAGAAATGGCCGTGTTGGCGTTACCCAACAGGCATAGAGCCCTTTGGGCCCATTCTCGGGCCGGGTAAGGGTCAATTGACGAGCCATCGGTGAGGGCTTCATCCGCCATTAGGAACAGTTGAGTTAGAGGGCCGGAGACATCTAGTAGTTTGTCCTGAGCAGAACGTAACCCCTGTTCCAGTCCCTTGTGGGGATCCCTGCCATTCTTCATCATGAAGGTAACAAAAGTTGGATCAAATTCAGGAGAGACCTTGTCGGGAATGGATGGGCGAGGGCACTCTGCACGTAGTCTCTGATTAACCTCTTTTCGAGGGGGATGTCTGAGCCAATAGCGGAAGGAATTCCGCGATGTGGGGTGGTGGGGACCATTCTGCTGAGCGAGGGTGGCGTAGAGTGCGTCAAACAGAGGCAGGCCACAGGAATCCAAGATCTCCACGGGAAGGTCTAGGTTATTGTCAGAATCTTTAAGCGGTTGTGTATTTGGGCGGACCGGTGACCGGGATGTGGAGTTGCCAGGTTTTGAGTACCCGGCATAATATTAATCCAAAACCTGAAAATCATCCTGTGCTGAAAGTGGCGGATCAGACTTATTGTCTTCAGTAAGATTTGTACAGTCTGTGGGTGACAGAATAAATGAAAGCCGTTGTGGTGTGGGTGCTACCATTGGGTATATATTGTTTAGACATATATTACATTGTAGTAGCGTATTCAATAATAATAAACGGAGATCACCCTTTAGGCTTGTAGGAGTTCACCCATCAGTCTGTGTAGATGAAGGCTAAAGAGGCCAGCCCCAAAAGGAGCAAAACTGTATGTAAAGGGGGTCACCCTCTATAAAGGAAATGTGCTGGCAGAGCACACATTCAATTATTAACGGGAGAAGGAGGGAGTCACCCTCTGTATCATCCGTCTAAGCGGTAAGGATTTGAAGGCCTTAATAATCCTGAAAACGTTTATTTATATCTACAAAAGAGAAAAAAAGAGAAAAAAGCGGGAGACTTAAAAAGGGAAGTGATAGAAGAGAGAGGACACTTAAAAAAGCCCTATCGTTTGGGCGAAATGCGTTGTAGAGGAGAGGAAACCCGTTTGGGACTGGCTTTCTGTACTTTTATGCTGAATTCTGGGATATGTAATGTAAGATTTTTATGTACCCTTTTTTACATTAAATGTATTCATATTAATAAGCCTCCTCTTCACTCTCTCTTACTGTTACCTGGAGACCTGCTGGATCATTTACCCCTTGTGGGCTCCCCGGATGCTATATAGACTGAGCAGAACTCTGCTCAGTAAAATGTGAGTGTGTTCTCACTTATTTTTTATTATTGGCACTTTTTATTGAAGTACTACACTATATTATTATTGTTTTTGTTTTTGTTTTATCCTTTCCGGTTCGTATTGAGCTGATTACACCACATTTAAGGGTAACACCTGATTTTTACTTTACTGTGTGTATATTAGAGTGTTGGGCTACAGCGCACTTTTTCACGTGTTTGTTTTATTTTGTTTATTTATATCTAACCTATGAGGGAAGGAAAAAGTGTGAAACCGCCAGATACCTTAAGCGGTGGGGTAGGAAAGGGTGAGGACCGTTGTGGTAGGATGTGGCCTACCCGGAGCCACGATGTTACAGAAGATGGATGTTTGAAAACAAAAGAAGACGGAGCGAGTTTGCGGAGGCTCCGTGTGAAAAAAAACGAAGACAAGAGCTAGTGTGATGTTTAAGGGGTGTGTGTGCACATGTAGTGCGCTATAGAAAGAACGGAGGTAGGCCTCCCTTGTGCCGTGTGGATGCACGTGCACGGGAGGTTATGGCGGGTGTTGGATCTCCTGATAACAGGAATGCCCGATATATTCTGTAACGGGAGTGTTAGAGAACTAAAAAGGCCCTTGGGACACAATTAACTGACCTAACGATGTATGCAGAACAAAACTGAGGGTAAAAGAAAACAAAGCTGTATGTTTTGGATGTGAGAAAAACATAGAACAGTAGATAAGTTCAAATGAGTGCAAACTAATAGAAATAACTAAATAGTATGTTAAGATAAATAGAGAGCACAAAGATTATAGTATTTGCTTGAATATAAGACGACCCTGATTATAAGACGACCCCACAAACTATGGACATTCCTTTAGGAAAAAAAACTAAAAGCCTGAATATAAGACTACCCTATAGGAAAAAAGTTTAACTTGTATATATTCACATGTAAATTGCTTTTTCATATTTAATGAAAACTTATGTTATAAAAAAATGCATTTCTTGTTTTTATTTTTGTGCCAATGCTGCTCCTATCCCCCAGACTTACCCAATACACCCCCAACGGTGTCTGTCTCTCTCCCCCACCCTCACCCCAACATTGTATGTCTCTCCCCCCCAATGTTGTCTGTTTCTCCACCCCTCCCTCCTCCAGCGTTGTCTCTCTCCACCCCTCCCTCCCCCCAGCATTGTCTCTCTCCACCCCTCCCTCCCCCAGCGTTATCTGTCTCTCTCCCCCACCCTCCCCCAATGTTGTCTGTCTCTCTACCCCTCCCTCCCCCAATGTTGTCTGTCTCTCCACCCCTCCTCCCTCAGCGTTGTCTGTCTCTCTCCCCCCAAGTTGTCTTTCTCTCTCCCAAACCCTCCCCCCAATGTCCCTCCCCCCAATGTTGTCTGTCTATTTGAATTCAGATTATAAAACGACCTTGAATATAAGACGAGTATTTGCTCTGAAAAAAACCTTGTCTTATATTCGAGCAAATACCGTATACAACTAAATAATATAATGATAAATCAGAGAAACATAGAATTATAAATATAAGTACAAAAATAAGAGAGTTCTTATCTGGATTGTGCTCACCTGGAGGTTTTCAAGCAGCAAAGAAAGTGGAGAGGAATGTTCTGCCTTATAAAGCGATTTTACCGTGTTCTGATTGGTTGTTTTTTCTCTAATACTGTTAACTGTTTTGCTGCTGGAGGTTTAACAGTAAAGAAGGATATGCAAATATGAAGCCTCCTGTCTTGACATAAAATTCAAATTGCTCATTAAAATATATAATTATATCACACCTTCACTCATAAATATGTAAAGTATAATTAATCCTACATATTAATTATAATATTGTTTTTATTGTTTTATTAGTATGGTATACATTTTATTATAAGTTTTTATCTAATCTGCAATGATAAGAATAGGAATATTGACACTAATTTGAAATGGTATTAACACTTTATACTCACAATCCATGTATAGCTGTAAATCATGACATCATCTCATTTAAATTAAACACAACCATCCACTTTTAATTGGCTAAAAGTTACAGGGTGTGAATCTGAGATAAGGTTTGGTTAAGAAGTTGATTCTGGAGGTGTAGAGGGAAGACCTGAGGAAACCCGAGGGGAGACTGATTTTGGGAGAGCTGCCACACACTAGTGGGTTGAGAGATGGGAATGTTTTAGAAAAGGGCTGAGTCTATCTCCTTTTGGGGAGAACTCAGGAATATGAGGCTTTTAATAGCACATTTTCACTATATTAATAGAAATCTCCATACTCATAGTATTGAGCTAAGTCCCAGGAGTAACTCCCATCACACAATTCTTCAATGGAAGGAGTCTCAATTGCATATCAACGTCTGCCGGTAATGTATAAATGCGGTACTTTGTTTCTAGCATAATCTCAATTTTTATGGATGTAATCAGCATATATATTTGGGTAAATTAAACTTAAATCCCACATTTTCTGGGATCTATATGTTTTAGCCTGATGTTTATCTGTTATCCTTTCTGCAGTAGGAAGCCAGAGGAATATCCTATAGATATTACCAAGAACCATAAGTTCTTATAGTCTAGCTATTTACCCAAATATGTAAAATCTAATCTCTAGAGATTATCTAAGATTCTCAAAAATAAAAAAAGGTAAAATGGCTACATGAAAAGTGTCAAAACACCCCAAATTAAATTGCCCGAGTTGTCTAGTTGACAAATATGAAAAATATGTACATTGGGGGGGGGGGGGTTCATTCATGGATTTACAATGGCACTATCGCTAATTTTGAAATAGCTTTGCACTACTTATAGTTCTAGCCCTGTAACATGAATAAAAAAGCACAAAAACATAAAACATGGGCTATTTCTGAACTCAAAGGACAAATATTAGAATCTATTTAGTAGTGTTTTTTGTTGTCTGTAGATGAGTATACAATTTTTCAAATAAAAGTCAGAATCTTTGTTTTCATTTTGTTGCCATATTTTATTATATTTATATCAAATGAAATGCTATTATCAAAAGAAACCCCTTCTTATGACAATAAAAACGATATATAGTTTGTGCAGGTACACTAAATGAGAAAGAAAGAAATTACAGCAAAACACAAAAACCGAAGAAATGTTAAAACAGCCCATGTCACCAAGCGTCAGATAAGCCGAAAAAGTCATGTCACTAGGGGGGTAAAGGGACATTCCAACTTGTTTAAACCCTTGCTTTAGGCACGCCTCCGTGATTTCACACGTGACGTCTCGAGGTCCCGCATTGGGTCTCTGCCATAGACCACAAGGTGATCGGTGGCCAGGAACATATCATGACATTTTGGTGCTTGTGTGTTTGGAACGTAAGCACCATGCGTCACAAAGGGGTTAAAGAATTATCCAAGGAAATCGAAACAATGGCTAAGAAAATTGACCAAATTGAAATTAAAATCAACACGACGCAAGAAAGAGTAGCGAAGTCTGAAGGACAGATTTCGAAGTTAATATCGGTGATAAAAGAACTGGAATGGAGCATTGCTAGTGCCAAAGACCGGGACAGGAGGATTAACATAAGAGTCAGAAAATTACCAGTGGAGATATCTCAAAACCTACTTCAAGAATATTTTGAGGAACTTTGTGACTTTTTAAACTTACGACAAAACCCGCAAGAAATACTGTTTGAAAGGATCCATAGAATACCAAAGCCGAAAGTATCTCCAAAGACATTCCAAGGCACACTATAATACGTTTCCATGCTTATAAATACAGGGTCCTTTTTTCCAATTGTTTAAAGATTGTTCTTGAAGGGTTTAAAGATTTTTTCCAGTAAAATGTCAACACCTTATTAGCTTCAACGATCTATCTAGAGAATCTAGAATATTTAGAAAATCATTCTTTGATGTCACCATAGTTCTGAGGAGGGCCAATATAAGATATATCTGAGGCTTCCCTTCTAAACTAATAATTTCATATGAAGACCCTAAGGTAGTGTTCAAAGAATCAAAGGCGGCACCAGAGACGTCACTAGGGTTGGTGTCATACGGTGTGGTAACTCATTCTGTCACCCCCCTGGATTTCCTCCAGTACCTTGCCAAACAGATTCCTTAGTAATGCCAGCCAGATGGCCCTTTAACTATGCCACACACAGGAGCTCCAAAACTATGCCACATACAAGAGCCCCATAAATTATGCCACACCAGAGCCCCATAAATTATGTCACACTAGAGCCCGATAAATTATTCCTCACCTCGGAGCCAAATTAATTATGTCACGCACACAGGAGCCCCTTAATTATGCCATACACGAGTGCCACATAGTTATGCCACAAACAAGCGCCCCATAATTATGCCACAGAAAAGAGCAATACATATAAAAGATCTCTGAAGTAGCTCTGATACAAAGTAAGACAACTTCAACAAGGGGGTAACCCTAAAACTAGACAAATAATTATATGGATGTGAGTGAAGTATTGCCAGGTTAAGACGTTACTTTTATTAGTTCTTGATAAAATGACAAATATAACAAATGAAATAACCCATGACATGACCCATAAACCACGTTGCACACCAAAGACATGCCCCATCACCCCATTTACAGGGGATGGGACTCTTCATCGCGTCTGCTTCCGCGCAGGCGCTTCACCGCCGACTCTGCACAGCAAGACAGATCGTCGCTGGAGATTTCATCGCGGGACATTTCATCGTTAAGGGTAAGTATTTTACCGATTTTAGTTAGGTTAGAATTAGGGTTTAAGGGGTAAGAATTAGGGTTTAGGGGGTTAATTTTAGTATTGGGGTTAATTTTAGTGTTAGTATTGGGGTTTAGTGTTTAGTGTTAGTGTTTAGTGTTAGGGGTTAATTTTACTATTAGGGGTCGGGGGTTAGTATTAGGGTTAGTATTAGGGTTTAGGGGGTTAATTTTAGTATTAGGGGTCGGGGGTTAGTATTAGGGTTAGTATTAGGGTTTAGGGGGTTATTTTAGTATTAGGGGTCGGGGATTAGTATTGGGGTTTAGGGGGTTAATTTTAGTATTGGGTTAATTTTAGTGTTAGTATTGGGGTTTAGTGTTTAGTGTTACTATTGGGGTTTGGGAATCATTTATTAGGGGGGGTATTTTCGTTTTACTTTTAGATTTGTAAGAGCTGACAGTTCAGCGCTGAACTGTCAGCTCTTACATAGCTGCAGCCGCGGTGAAACGGCCACGTTATACTTCATTGCTGACAGTTCAGCGTTCTAACTGCCGCGCTGAACTGTCAGCGATGAAGATACGGCGCGGAAGTGTCCTAGACCCCCATTTACATGCCTCCATCACCCCATTATATACACATTACCAATATTATTTGCCATTAATATTCCCCAGCTAATTTGCCCAATAATATGCCAGTATAATTTTCCATTAATTTGCCCACTAATATGCCAGTATTATTTGCCATTAATAAGTCGCAGCCAATTTCCTCAATAATATGCCAGTATTTGCCATTTAATCATCCCCTGCCAATTTGCCCAATATTATGCCAGTATTATTTTGTCATTAATATTCCCCAGCCAATTTTCCCAATAATATGCCAGTATTTGCCATTGAATATGCCCCTGCCAATTTGCCCAATATTATGCCAGTATAATTTTCCATTAATATTCCCCAGCCAATTTGCACAATAATATGCCAGTGTTATTCTGCCATTTAATATGGCCCAGCCAATTTGCCCAATATTAAGCCAGTATTATTTCCCATTTAATATGCCCCAGCCAATTTGCCCAATAATATGCCAGTGTTATTTGCCATTTAATATGCTCCTGCTAATTTGCCCAATAATATGCCAGTGTTAATTGCCATTTAATATGCCCCTGCTAATTTGCCCAATAATATGCCAGTGTTGTTTGCCATTTAGTATGCCCCAGCCAGTTTGCCCAATAATATGCCAGTGTGATTTGCCATTTAATATGCCCCTGCCAATGTTCCCAATAATATGCCAGTGTTATTTGCCATTTAATATGCCCCAGCCAATGTGTCCAATAATATGCCAGTGTTATTTGCATTAAATAAGCCCCTGCCAATGTGCCCAAATCTCCCCAGCACTTACCTTTCCCTGGTGGCTAGTGGCAGGCAGCATGGTCTCCTCCTCCTGTTCGGCTCCCAGGCGGTTGTGTCGACAGATCACGTGACCCGGCGCGCTTATGACGTCAGCGTGCCGGTCATGTGACTGTCGGCACTTCCGTGTCACACTGCACAGGGAGCCGAACAAATTTCTCTGTGCTGCCTGTTCGGCTCCCCGTGCAGCCTGCCGGCAGAGGGAAGGTGAGGGGGGATCTTCCTACCCTTCTCACCTCCGCCTCCAAGCACGTTTTCTTTTTTTTTAAAGGGCCGGATTTTTTTTTCTTCTTAATATATATATATTTTTTTTCAGTGCTGAGGGCGCTGCCGCCCCCCAAAATTTGCCGCCCTAGGCATCCGCCTAGGATGCCTCGCGGTAAATACAGCACTGAAATAAGTGATAATATTAATAATAACAATGTTGCATGCCCATAGATAATGAAATGTAATATAGTTATCTAGAATGTAGAATGGGGTGCAAGGACAGTAATTCAGTTATAGTACAGTCATAAATATGAACGCTGATGACAGAGTACAGTCATATCAGGACATAAGAATATTGTTAGAAAACCGATTACTGAAAAGTGGTCTGTTGTCCTCCCACCGTTATACAACCTTGTGCAGTAAGCCAGGAGGTAAATCACATATTAGATTGTTTGGCATAGTATATTACTGAATAAGCAATATCTTGCCCATAGATTAGTAAGGTACACACTATTGCAAAAACCATATAATTGTTATGGCGGGTTCATGGTAAAAAGGAAATATATATTTACAATTAAAGTGGGAATAAACTTCCACCTCAAAAAGAACTGACCTCACCACTATGTATAAATAGATATAGCCAAGGGTATAACATATAGCCAGCAAAATATATAATATATCTGATGGTGAAAAGGCAGAACCAATGAGAGAGATCCCACTATTTATACAATCATTGGTTGTGATCCAGTGGTAGTAGGATGTAGTAGTAGTATAGTAGTATGATTGAAAGGCAAAAAGGAGAGAAAAGAAAATGTTACTTTAAATCATGCTGTGTCAGATTAACCCCTTAAGGACAGAGCCTTTGAAACATTTTTGTCCTTTCTGGACAATGGCTATTTTAACATTTCTGTGCTGTTTGTGTTTAGCAGTAATTTTCTTCTTCGTCATTTGCTGTACCCACACATATTATATATTGTTTTTATCGGGACAAAAAGGGCTTTCTATGGATGCCATGTTTTTGATCATATCTTATCATATTATTAAAAAAAAATAATAAAATATGGTAAAAAAAAAAAAAATACACAAATTTCTTTGTTTTTATTTGAAACAACTTCTCCTCATCGACAATAGCGAACGAAAAAACATGCTAAATAGATTCTACTATTTCTCCTGAGTACAGGGATACCACCCATGCATAGGTTTGTTGGGTTGTTTGGGGGATAAAATGCCAAATTTGTGAGGTGCAGTTTTTTGTTTTCCAACTTGAAATTTTTACATGCAGACAGCCTGCACCCATGTCCCATTTGGGACATATTTGAAACCAGCCAGTGTATTTTACCCCATCAACCCATATATTTTTTAAAAGTAGACACCCTAGGCTATCTCAAATGGTGGTATTTTAACACTTTCCATGCACTAATTCTACCACCAGCCTTTGTCAAAGTTTGTGGTAGTAATTTTTTTGTGTTTTTTTTTCACAAACCTTGTACTTCAGACATGAATTTACAGATTTTGGTATGTGTCACTGCCAAATAACACCACAATAAGTGTTCAGCAACATCTCTTGAGTACAGGGATACCCCCCATGCATAGGTTTGTTGGATTGTTTGGGGGGTAAAAGGCCAAATTTGGGAGGTGAAGTTTTTGGTTTTCCAATTTGAAATTTTGACATGCAGACAGCCTGCACCCATGTCCCATTTGGGACATATTTGAAACCAGCCAGTGTATTTTACCACATCAACCCATATATTTTTTAAAAGTAGACACCCTAGGCTATCTCAAATGGTGGTATTTTTACACTTTCCATGCACTAATTCTACCACCAACCTTTGTCAAAGTTTGTGGTAGTAATTTTTTTGTGTTTTTTTTTCACAAACCTTGTACTTCAGACATGAATTTACAGATTTTGGTATGTGTCACTGCCAAATAACACCCCAATAAGTGTTCAACAACATCTCTTGAGTACAGGGATACCACCCATGCATAGGTTTGTTGGGTTGTTTGGGGGGTAAAAGGCCAAATTTGGTAGGTGCAGTTTTTGGTTTTCCAAATTTAAATTTTGACATGCAGACCGCCTGCACCCATGTCCCATTTGGGACATATTTGAAACCAGCCAGTGTATTTTACCCCATCAACCCATATATTTTTTAAAAGTAGACACCCTACGCTATTTCAAATGGTGGTATTTTAACACTTTCCATGCACTAATTCTACCACCAGCCTTTGTCAAAGTTTGTGGTAGTAATTTTTGTGTGTTTTTTTTTTCACAAATATTGTATTTTAGACATAAATTCACAGATTTTGGTATGTGTCACTGCCAAACAATAACCCAATATGTGTTCAACAACATCTCCTGAGTACAGGGATACCACCCATGCATAGGTTTGTTGGGTTGTTTGGGGGCTAAAAGGGCCACATTGTGAAGGTGCGCATTTTCAACTTGGAATATTGACGTGTAGCCAGCCTGAGCCCATCTTTCATTTGGGACTTTTTTTTAAAGTAGGACAGTGTATTTTACCCCAAAAAGTATATATTTTGTAAAAGTAGACACCCTAGGCTATTTTAAATGGTGTTATTGTAACACTTTCCATGCACCAATTCTACCACCAGCCTTTGTCAAAGTTTGTGGTAGTCATTTTATTGTGTATTTTTTCCCACATACATTGTACTTTAGACACAAATTCACATATTTCGGTATGTGTCACTGACAAACAATACCACAATATATGTTCAGCAACATCTCCCGAGCACAGGGATACCACCCATGCATAGCTTTGTCAGCTTTGTTGGGTGTTGAAAGGCTACATTTGAGAGGTGCGCTTTTTGATTTTCAAACTTGGAATTTGAACATGTAGAGCAAGGAAGGGGTTAATAGCTCTTATAAGAGCCTTTGTAGTACTGTACAAAAAAATTAACCCCTAAAAATGCACAGACAAGAAAAAAGGTTCTGCTGTGCAGTGATCAGTGGCAGGGAAGGGGTTAATACACTACACTATACAAAGGGTATGGCTTTTATAAAAGCCCTTGGGACTCACAATTTTTTTACATTTTATTTAATTTATTACAATTAAAAAATTATGTTATACAGATCTGTCTCTTTCCCTCACTAAAACTCAAGTGAGGAGAGGGAGGCAGATCCATATGGGTCAGAACAATATTTACGAACCAGACGAATGGTGATGCTCATCTGAGAAATCACCAAACCACCTTTGCCACTGATCGGCTGTTACTGATCGCTATACACGCGTTCAGACAGCTTCAAAAGGGATACACGTAATCCCCTAGTGGGTATAACTAACCCCTAGCGAGTCTGACAAAAAAAATGCTGATAGCAAAAAAAAATCCTTCTGCGACTAGATTGCTCCATATGCGCTGCTTAGGCAGTGACCATATGCACTGCTTAGGCAGTGACCATATGTGCTGCTTAGGAAGTGATATACGGCAAGGAAGGGGTTAATAGCTCTTAAAAGAGCCTTTGATATACGGTAATAAATCAAAGTAAAAAAAAATAACCCCTAAAAAAATGCACAGACAGCAAAAAATGTGCTGCTGTGTAAGATCACTGCGTACACAGCGATCAATTGCAGGGAAGGGGTTAAATACTGGAAACGGCTTTTATAAAAGCCTTTGGGTCTCAATTCTATTAAATATATTATAATTAAAAACTTACATTATACAGCTCTGTCTCCCTCCCTCACTAAAACTCAAGTGAGAGGGAGGCAGATCTACACGGGTCAGATCAAATATTTACAAATATTGATCTAACCAGACGAATGGTGATGCTCATCTAAGCAAACGCCAACCCGCCTTTGTCACTTATCAGCTGTTACTGATCGCTATACATGCGGTCAGACAGCGAAAAATTTTTTTTTTACGTTAAACGTAGTCCCCTAGCGGGTATAATTAACACGTGACGGGTGTAATAAAAAAGTAAAAAAAAATTTAAAAATGCTTCTGCAGCAAGATTGCTGCATTTGCGTCAGATCGCTGCTTAGGCAGTGATCTACAGCAAGAAAGGGGTTAATCTCTCTTAAAAGAGCTTTTTTTCATACTGTAATGAATTACAGTAAAAAAAAAATGAACCCCTAAAAAATGCAGACAGCAAAAAATGTGCTGCTGTGTATGATCACTGCGTACACAGCGATCAATGGCAGGGAAGGGGTTAAATGGCTTTTATAAAAGCCCTTGGTGTTTAAAATTGTATTAAATATTTTTTTTATTATTTTATTTTATTTTTTTACTTTATCTGATCTGTCTCTCTCCCTTACTATAACTAGTAAGGTGAGGGAGGCAGATCAATACTTGTCAAAGGCAATATTTGCTAATATTGCCTTTGACTGTATGGTAAGTGCTCATCAGAGCACTTACCATACATGCCTGCACACAGATCACATAGATCTGCTGTGCCAGCATCGATTGGCTCCCCCTAGAGGATCGGAAGTGAAATACTTTCACTTCCGATGCTCTTGCCATTAGAAGGGAAGCGCTGCCTGTATAGGCAGCGTTCCCTTCTACTGAGCCGATGGGGTCGCTCAGGAGAGCGACCACCATCGGCTCTGGGGCAGCTGAAGGTGTTGTTAAGTGCCTCGCTAGCGAGGCACTTTAACAACACCGCAGATGCTTAGAAAGCGAACGATCGTTCGCTTTCTAAGCACATGTGTGCAGCGGGCGCAGCCATTTTTAAATGGCTGCTACGATCACTCCGTGGAGTGATCGTAGCGCGCCCCTGCACATTTGGGGGGTGTTGCACAATGCCTCTACCTAGAGGCATTGTAGCAACACCGTTAGAGTAAAGAAAGCGTCCGCTGGTCGCTTTCTTTACTCCATTTAGTGCATGACGTGCCAGGCACGTCACCTGTCGGCAAGTCCTCGATTTGCCGTGACGTGCCTGGCACGTCATCTGTCGTTAAGGGGTTAAATAACTCTCTGTTGCCAACAAACAATGCATTTAAACAATTTCATTAACAATTAAACAGTGATAATTCCTGTTGTAAGTATAAATTGGAGTGCAGGTACCTAATGCACAAACATGACATCAAAATTAGACATATAACTAATGTAATTGTAAATTGATTAGTGGTGCATCCAGGTCTGCCCGTTTGTTTAAATCGATGTAAAAATTATACTTCAAGTAAGATGAAGGAGGACTGGCACCACATACACCAGAAACAAAAAAAAGACTCCAAAATAAATATGTACAGGTAGATTATGGGGAGGACAAGAGACCCTAGCCCGACGCGCGTTTCGCCACCTCTGTAGCTTCATCAGGGTGTGATTCCCTGTTATATATCCGGTTACGAGAAGGGGGGGGCGTGTCCGGGAGGTTGGCTCCGATAGGTCAGCAACCATATTGTAATACAAGGCTCTGCCCCTAGGGGCGTGTTTATGCTGCTTCTGTACTAAAAGTATATAGAATGAATGGGCTACGCCTAGTCACGCGCATGCAATGATACTCAATATAAACTTGGCCATGTTTATCAGGCACTTAATGGTAAAATTCAAAAAGGACTGAGCAATGTTTATAAAGGTAGTTGCATAACATAACGAAAAATAAAAATAAAATACAAATAAAAATAATAAGAAAAATTAACCAAATGGATCAGTGTATATAATTTATTTAAATAGGAGGTAGAAACAGGCCAAAAAAGGATAACTAAGGGGAAAAAAAGGGGATGAAAACCACAGATGGCTAAAAGTGTGTAAAAGTGTGTGATGTGGGTGTGAACATGTAGATGTAAGGATGTGATGAAGGTGTTGTGGTGAAGTGAGGATGTTGTGAATGTGTGATGTGAGAAAACTGAAAGGGTGTATAAACACCCACTAAAGAGAGAATATAGTGACGAATGACTACACAGTGGAGACAAATTGTGCTAACTAAACTAAATGAATAAAGTAAAAAATCAATGTGAAAAGGGGGCGGGGGGGGGGGGGGTTAAGGGTGGAAGCCAAATATGGAAATACACTACCCTCAAATAGATTATAATTCATAATATAATTCCCAATAATTGCCCGATGTATCCTCACTTAAAGAAAAGGGGAGAAGGAAAAACCATTCGGGAATAGTGAGTTAATTTTTTATATCCAAAAGGATTCTCTTTGCAAAAGTCTCCTATTAACATTTCCCTTTCTCTGATTGGAGAAAACCTGGCTATAAAGCGTAAAGATTTTGGGACTCCATGGTGGACGATTCTCATGCGTCTAGATACAGGAGTATCTTGCTCTTTCAAAAGAGAGCCTATGTGTTCTAGTATCCTCCTTCTGAACTGACAAATGGTTTAACTGATGTATTTTTTTGCTACAGACGCATTCAATCAGGGAAACAACACCAGTACTTTTGAAATTCATGAATGTTTTAAGAGGTATAGCTGAATTATCCTTGTCTCTAATGGATTTTGTTGGGAACATATATTTACAGGCTTTACAGTTGCCACACCTATAAGAGCCTTTCGTGGATTATAACCAAGTTTTTTTTATGCTCTCTAGAATCATGACTATGCACTAATTGGCCTCTTAGGTTAGTTGACCGTCTAGAAGTCATTAACGGCTAGGGCCAATAAATGGAAGCAATTCCTCATCCTGCATTAGAACTTTGCCAAAATCATTCAATGATACATTTAACTTTCTGTCACCTGCTATCAAAATTACCAATGGATTCTTCTTTTTCAATAGGTGCAGATAAAAATGAATGAAAGCGCCCTTATATAGGCTTTTTTAAGTACCCTGTTGGGGTATCCCCTATCTTTTATCCTAAGTCTGAGGCCTGTCTAATGAATTCCTCATTGTTGGAACAATTCCTTCTCAATCTGTCTATACCTGTCGGTATACCCCTTTTGAGGGGAATAGGGTGAAAAGTATCCCATCTGAGTAGGTTGTTTGTAGATGTTGGTTTACGATATACTGTGCTGTTAAATTTCCCCTCTCCATTAAGGGATATGCTCAGTGTGTCTGGATCTCAAATGTCAAGTGGAGACCTATGTTGTTAATGTTAAGGATGCGTACAAATTCTCTAAAAAGTTATTCAGTGCCAGTCCATATCAACAAGATATCGTCAATGTATGTCAATATCGTCAACAAGATATCGTCAATTTTTTTTTAATTTTTCACATAGATTGCAATTTAGGTAAACATTACCTTAAAATGTGAAGGGGTATTTCCAAATAACACCTCAATATGTGTTCAGCAACATCTCCTGAGTACAGGGATACCACCCATCCATAGGTTTGTTTTGGGGCTAAAAGGCCACATTTAGGGGGTGCGTATTTTGGTTTTCCAACTTGGAATTCTGACATGCAGAAAACCTGCGCCCATGCCCCATTTGGGACATTTTTGAAGCCAGAAAGTGTATTCTACCCCACAAAGCCATATATTTTTTAAAACTAGACACCCAAGGGTATTTCAAATGGTAGTATTTTAACACTTTACATGCACTAATTATACCACCAGCCTATGTCAATGTTTTGGGTAGTACTTTTTTTTTCACATACATTGTACTTTGGGCATGAATTCACAGATCCTGTTGTATGTCAGTGGCAAACAACACCTCAATATGTGTTCAGCAACATATCCTGAGTACAGGGATACCACCCATGTATAGGTTGGTTAGGTTATTTGGGGGTTAAAAGGCCACATTTGAGAGGTGCGTTTTTTGGTTTTCCAACTTGGAATTCTGACATGCAGAAAACCTGCGCCCATGTCCCATTTGGGACATTTTTGAAGCCAGAAAGTGTATTCTACCCCACAAAGCCATATATTTTTTTAAAACTAGACACCCTAGGGTATTTCAAATGGTAGTATTTTAACACTTTCCATGCACTAATTCTACCACCAGCCTTTGTCAAATTGTAGGTTAGTAAATTTTTAATTTTTTGTTTCCACATACATTGTACTTCGAGCATGAATTCACAGACCCTCTTATGTGTCAGTTCCAAATTGTGGTATTTTAACACTTTCCAAGTACTAATTCTACCACCAACCTATGTCAAAGGGTTGGGATGTCTTTTTTTTCCCCACACACATTGTTGTTCAGGCAGGAATTTTCAGATTCTGGTATTTGCCACTGCCAACCAGCACCTCAATATGTGTTCAGCAACATTTCCTGAGTACAGGGATACCACCCATGCATAGGTTTGTTGGTTTGTTTTGGGGCTAGAAGGCCACATTTAGAGGGTGGGCATTTCCAACCTGGAATTTTGACATGTAGTCAGCCTGCTCCCATGTTCCATTTGGAATTTTTTTGAAGCCGTCTAATGTATTTTACCACTTCAAACCATTTATTTTGGGAAAATAGACATCCTAAGGTATTTCAAATGGTGGTATTTCATACTGTATATGTACTAATTCTACCACCAGCCTTTGTAAAATTTTGTGGTAGTAATTTTTTGGGAGTTTTTTTTCCACATGCATTGTACTTCAGACATGAATTCACAGATTCTGGTATATGTCTGTCATGCCCCTCTGGCCCTTACCTGCAGTTCCAGTAGTTCCAGGCATCCAGCAAGTCCCTTAAGTAATCCGCGATCGCGGAGTAGGCCGAAGCCGGGGCCTGTAGTACAATCTTCTATCCGCGATCGCGGTAGCGCGGTAGGCCGAAACCAGGGCCTAGAGTTTCTACAAACCCATGATGCATCCTCCAGACTTCACCCCAATCAAGAGGAACCTATTTCCAGCTGTAGGAGGGAGGTAAACTCTGCCAAATCTCCTATTAACTCCAAGCACAGAGGTAGAGGGGTATGTGCTAGAAAAGCACACCCCTCTAACATCCAATCAAGTAAGGAGCTTGTCCCACTGAGGGGAGGAGTGGAGACCCACAGCACTATAAAAACCCCTCAAACTATTTCTTCAATGCTCCAGTGTTCCAGAGCTTTGGTTCCTGTTTGTCCTTGGACTTCAGTCTCCAGTTTTCCCTTTGTTGCTGTGCTACAGTTTATCTATTGGATTTCCCGTTACCTGACCTTTGGCTTGCCTTCTGGATTACCCTGTTTGCCTGAACCCTGACCCCTGTTTTGATTACTACTCTTTGACCGCTGCCTGCCCTGATCTATTGGACTGTTTCCTGACTTCGCTTTTTGGATTATCCTTTTGTGGCACTCTCATGCTCCTATCCTTACCAGGGTACTCTGCCTATATATACTTGTGGACCACCTGGTAAGGGTTACCAGCAAGAGATAGCATCCCCTGCTCTATGCTCCGAAAACCTCAATCTTGATAATGTCACTGCCAAACAACAACCCAATATGTGTTCAGCAACATCTCCCAAGTACAGGGATACCACCCATGCATAGGTTTGTTTTTTGGCTAGAAGGCAACATTTGTGAGGTGTGCATCTCAAAATTCCAACTTGGAATTTTGACATGTAGTCAACCTGCGTCCGTGTCCTATATGGGATATTTCTTTGAAGCCAGCCAATGTAATTTACCGCTACCAAACCATATATTTTTTAAAAGTAGACACCCATCACTCCTTGTGGCAAGGGCTCAGCAAGGGCTCAGCAGCCACCAATACATCACTAGATGATGTATCAGAAAGCTGACCAGGGTCAAAATCGAGCAAAGAAGGGGTTAATAGCTCTTAGAAGAGCCTATCTAGTACTGTAATACATTACAGTACAAAGAAATTAATCCATAAAACAGTGCAGACAGCAAAACATACTGTTGCGGTGCAAGATGACTGCTTAGTGATGAATGACAGGGAAGTACAAGTGAAAGTACAGTGATGAATGACAGGGAAGGGGTTAATACACAGTGAATGGCTTTCATAAAACCTGACAATTTTATAAAATGTTATTTTATATCACTAATACTGATCTGTCTCTTTCCGTCACAAAAATGTAAGTGAGGAGAGGGAGGCAGATCAATATTTGTGAATATTGATCCGACCAATTTTGATCTGACCAGGGCGAATTGTGATGCTCATCTGAGCAATCACCAAACCGCCTTTGCCACTAATTCGCTGATACTGATCGCTATGCGCTCAGACAGCTTAAAAAAAAAAACTAAGATATTTTTACTTTACACGTAATCCCCTAGCGGGTATGCGTAAAAATAAATAAATATGCAGACAGATAAAAATTGCTTTGGCGTAAGCAGTGATCAACGGCAAAGAAGGGGTTAATAACTTGTAGAAGAGCCTTTGTAGTACTGTAATAAATTACAGTACAAAAAAAAATTAACGACTAAAAAATGCACAAACAGCAAAAATAAATGCGCTGATGTGCACGATCACTGCTTACGCAAGATCAGTTGCAGGGAAGGGGTTAAACGCAGGGAATTGCTTTTATAAACTTTTTTTTATTGTTTTATAATTAGTGTGTTGTGTATTTATTATTTTTTTGTACTTAAACTTACTTTTATTACTTTGATCTGTCTATCTCCCTCACTAAAAAAAATGTGAGGAGAGGGAGACAGATCCTAACTGGTCAGATCAATATAGGGTTAATATTGATCTGACCAGGCAGTGGGGGTGCTCATCGGAGCATCCCCACTGCTTCTCAGTCTGCCTGCAGTCACAGATTGCCTCTGTGAAGAGGCAATCATGTGACTGCTTGAAGAGCACAGGAAGTAGGTACTTCCTGCCTCCTGTGCTCCTGCCCTTAGAAGGGCAGCGCCATCTTGGTTACAAAGTGACCAAGATCGTGCATTTTGTTTCCCGTGTTACTGATTGCCTCGACTTGCGATGCAATCAGCAACACTTACAGAGCATGGGAAGCGATTAAATTTGCTTCCTATGCTCTTTTTGTAATGCACTGTGCCTTTAAAACCGTCATTTCAATCGCTCTCCGGAGCGATCGAAATGCCGACGGTCATTTTTTTCAGTATTGAACGATGCTTCCATACGGAAGCCTCGTTTCAATAGCGCTTGAGCAGTGAAAGAGGAAAAACGCCGCTTTCAGTGCTCGTTTTGACACAGGACGGACTAGGTCCATCCTGTATTACTAACGTATTGCCACACAGGACGGACCTAGAACGTCCTGTGTCGGCAAGGGGTTAAGGAATGGTTTGAGCTGATCAGATTGTTGTAGGTCACTCTTCCATTTACCCAGAAATAGGTTGGCATAAGTGGGGGCACAACTGATAAATCTTATTTTTATACCACAAATAGTTTTTGGTCAAGATTAATTCAAGGAGTGTTAGAATTGTAGCTTCCTGGTCAGGAGATATATTTTTATCTTCTTGAGAAAATATTTGCTCGCTTCAATGACACATTTATGTGTGATGTTACTATATAAAGACTCCATGTCCTGAGAACAAAGTAAAACCTGATCACCTACACTAAGGTATGATGGCAGTTGCTCAACATATTTCCGAAGAATTCTGGTATCACTTATTTTTTCCGTGATACCAGATACTATTGGTCATCCAGGTGGTGTTGGCATATTTTTATGTCTTTTTGGTAATGCATAGAAAGTGGATATTTGAGGTAATTTTTGTGACAAGAATTGATATTCAGGATCGGATAGATAATCACCATCATCATGAGATGGTGCATTGTCATACATGAAGATGATTTTATTACGGAAAGCATAGTTCTTCCTTCTGTACCAGGGAAGAAAGTGGTCAGTCAGAAACTCCACATACTTTGCAGAGGTCATCTTTACACCTTCGGGGACCCTAAAGGTGCCGACCAGCTCTCTTCCCATGATTCCGGCCCAAAACATAACTCCACATACGCCTTGCTGACGTCACAGCCTTGTTGGAACAGGGTGGCCGTCCACCAACCATCCACTACTCCATCCATCTGAACCATCCAGGGTTGCACGGCACTCATCAGTGAACAGGACTGTTTGAAAATTAGTCTTCATGTATTTTTCTGCCCAATGCAGCCATTTCTGCTTGTGAGCATTGGTTAGTGGTGGCCGAAAAGGTTTATGCACAGTTGCAAGACTCTGGAGGACTCTACACCTTGATGTCTGTGGGACTCCAGAGGCATCAGCAGGTTCAAATATCTGTTTGCTGCTATGTAATGGTATTTTAGCAGCTGCTCTCTTGATCCGATGCATGGATCTGGCAGAAATCTTCCTCAATGTGCCTTTATCTGAACGAACCCGTCTGTGCTCTGAATCAGCCACAAATCTCTTAATCCTGTGATGATCACGCTTAAGTTTTAGTGAAATATCTAATGTTTTCATACCTCGTCCAAGGCATTGAACTATTTCACTCTTTTCGGCAGCAGAGAGATCCTTTTTCTTCCCCATTTAAATATATGCCAGTATTTTGCCATTAAATATATTCCAGTATTTTGCCATTTAATAAATCCCAGTATTTTGCCTATAAATAAATCCCAGTATTTTGCCTATAAATATATGCCAGTGTTTTGCCATTTAACCCCTTGGCGACACAGGACGGACTAGGTCCGTCCTGTGTGCCGAGGCGTTAGTGACACAGGACGGACCTAGTCCGTCCTGTGTCAAAACGAGCACTGAAAGCGGAGTTTTTCCGCTTTCAGTGCTCTAATGATATTGTAACGATGCTTCCGTGTGGAAGCATCGTACAATACTAAAAAAAATGCCCGTCGGCATTTCAATCGCTCCGGAGAGCGATCGAAATGCCGGTTTTAAAGGCACAGAGCCTTTAAAACACGTGCATTAAAAAAATGAGCATAGGAAGCGAATTTTTCGCTTACTATGCTCAGAAAGTGTTTCTGATTGCCTCGCAAGTCGAGGCAATCAGAAACATAAAAAAAAAATTGCACGATCTTGGTCACTGGGTGACCAAGATGGCGCTGCCCTTCTAAGGGCAAGAGCACAGGAGGCAGGAAGTACCTGCTTCCTGTGCTCTCTGGCTGTCACACGATTGCCTCTTCACAGAGGCAATCAGTGACTGCCAGGCACACTGACAGGCAGTGGGGATGTTCTGCTGAACATCCCCACTGACTGGTCAGATCAATATTAACCCTATATTGATCTGACCAGTTATGATCTGTCTCCCTCTCCTCACATTTTTTTTAGTGAGGGAGAGAGACAGATCAAAGTAAGTAAAAGTAAAAAAAAACAATAAACACACAACACACAAATAATAAAACAATAAAAAAAAATTATTAAAGCAATTCCCTGCGTTTAACCCCTTCCCTGCCACTGATCTTGCGTAAGCAGCGATCGTGCACATCAGCGCATTTATTTTTGCTGTTTGTGCATTTTTTAGGGGTTAATTTTTTTTGTACTGTGATTTATTATAGTACTACAAAGGCTCTTCTAAGAGTTATTAACCCCTTCTTTGCTGTCGATCACTGCTTACGCAATGATATTGACGCCAAAGCAATTTTTATCTGTCTGCATATTTTATTTTTTTTTTTTTTTTTTACACATACCCGCTAGCGGATTACATGTAAAGTAAAAGTATTTGAGATTTTTTTTTTAAGCTGTCTGAGCGCATAGCGATCAGTAACAGCGAATTAGTGGCAAAGGCGGTTTGGTGATTTCTAAATTAAGTTCACCATTCGCCCTGGTCAGATCAAAATTGGTCGGATCAATATTCACAAATATTGATCTGCCTCCCTCTCCTCACTTACATTTTTGTGACGGAAAGAGACAGATCAGTATTAGTGATATAAAATAACATTTTATAAAATTGGCAGGTTTTATGAAAGTCTTTCACTGTGTATTAACCCCTTCCCTGCCATTCATCACTGTATAAGCAGTAATCTTGCACAGCAACAGTATGTTTTGCGGTCTGCACTGTTTTATGGATTAATTACTTTGTACTGTAATGTATTACAGTACTAGATAGGCTCTTCTAAGAGCTATTAAACCCTTCTTTGCTCGAGATCACTGCTTACGCACTGATTCTGAGGCCGCGGACTCAGGGTTCGATTTTGACCCTGGTCAGCTTTCTGATACATCATCTAGTGATGTATCGGTGGCTGCTGAGCCCTTGCCACAAGGAGTGATGGGTGTCTTACGTTAAAAATTATATGGTTTGGTGGTAGTAAATTACATTGGCTGGCTTCAAAGATATATCCCATATAGGACACGGACGCAGGTTGACTACATGTCAAAATTCCAAATTGGAATTTTGAGATGCGCATCTCACAAATGTTGCCTTCTAGCCAAAAAACAAACCAACAAACCTATGCATGGGTGCTATCCCTGTACTCGGGAGATGTTGCTGAACACATATTGGGTTGTTGTTTGGCAGTGACATATACCAGAATCTGTGAATTCATGCCTGAAGTACAATGCATGTGGAAAAAAAACTCCCAAAAACGAACTACAACAAACTTTTACAAAGGCTGGTGGTAGAATTAGTACATATACAGTATTAAAATACCACCATTTGAAATAGCTTAGGATGTCTATTTTCCAAAAATATATGTTATGATGGGGTACAATTTATTGGACAGCTTCAGAAATGTTCCAAATGGAACATGGGCGCAGGCTGACTACATGTCAAAATTCCAGGTTGGAATTGCGCACCCCCTAAATGTGGCCTTTTAGCCCCAAAACAAACCAACAAACCTATGCATGGGGGGTATCCCTGTACTCAGGAGATGTTGCTGAACACATATTGAGGTGTTGGTTGGCAGTGGCAAATACCAGAATCTGAAAATTCCTGCCTGAACTACAATGTGTGTGGGGAAAAAATGACATCCCAACCCTTTGACATAGGTTGGTGGTAGAATTAGCACTTGGAAAGTGTTAAAATACCACAGTTTTAAATACCCTAGGATGTCTACTTTTCCAGAATATATGGTTTGATGGGGTAAAATACTTTGATAGGCTTCAAAAGTGTCCCAAATGGAACATGGGCGCAGGCTGACTACATGTCAAAATGCACCCCCCCACTAAACGTGGCATTTTAGCCCCCAAACAACCCAACAAACCAATGCATGGGTGGTATCCCTGTACTCAGGAGATGTTGCTGAACACATATTGGGGTGTTGTTTTGCACTGACACATAACAGGATCTGTGAATTCATGCTCGAAGTACCATGTATGTGGAAACAAAACATTAAAAAATTACTAACCTAAAATTTGACAAAGGCTGGTGGTAGAATTAGTGCATGGAAAGTGTTAAAATACTATCATTTGAAATACCCTAGGGTGTCTAGTTTGCTAAAATGTATGGTTTTGTGGGGTAAAATACACATTCTGGCTTCACAAATGTCCCAAATGGAACATGGGCGCAGGTTTTCTGTATGTCAGAATTCCAAGTAGAAAAACCAAAAAGCGCACCTCTCAAATGTGGCCTTTTAACCCCCAAATAATCTAACTAACCTACACGTGGGTGGTATCCCTGTACTCAGGAGATGTTGCTGAACACATATTAAGGTGTTGTTTGGCACTGACACATAATAGGATCTGTGAATTCATGCCCGAAGTACAATGTATGTGAAAAAAAATTACTATCCATAACATTGACATAGGCTGGTGGTAGAATTAGTGCATGGAAAGTGTTAAAATACTACCATTTGAAATATCCTAGGGTGTCTAGTTTTCAAAAATATATGGCTTTGTGGGGTAGAATACACTTCTTGGCTTTAAAAATGTCCCAAATGGGACATGGGCGCAGGTTTTCTGCACATCAGAATTCCAAGTTGGAAAACCAAAAAGCGCACCTCTCAAATGTGGCCTTTTAACCCCCAAATAACCTAACCATCTATACATGGGTGGTATCCCTGTACTCAGGAGATGTTGCTGAACACATATTGAGGTGTTGTTTGGCACTGACCTATAACAGGATCTGTGAATTCATGCCCAAAGTACAATGTATGTGAAAAAAAATTACTACCCAAAACATTGACATAGGCTGGTAGTATAATTAGTGCATGGAAAGTGTTAAAATACTACCATTTGAAATACCCTAGGGTGTCTAGTTTTAAAAAATATATGGCTTTGTGGGGTAGAATACACTTCTTGGCTTTAAAAATGTCCCAAATGGGACATGGGCGCAAGTTTTCTGCATGTCAGAATTACAAGTTGGAAAACCAAAATACGCACCCCCTAAATGTGGCCTTTTAGCCCCAAAACAAACCAACAAACCTATGCATGGGTGGTATGCCTGTACTCAGGAGATGTTGCTAAACACATATTGAGGTGTTATTTGGAAATACCCCTTCACATTTCAAGGTAATGTTTACCTAAATTGCAATCTATGTGAAAAATTAAAAAAAAAAGATTTTTTGCTGCAAACTTTGGCAAATATTGGTGGTAAAATGGCTACATGAAATGTGTCAAAATACCCCAAGTTAAATGCCCTGAGTGGTCTAGTTTTCAAAAATATATACATGTTGGGGGTCATTCATGGATTTAGTACAGAAATCAGTGTTACAATGTCACTATCGCTAATTTTGAAAAAAAGGATTTTAAAATAGCGTTGCACTACTTATAGTTCTGGCCCTGTAACATGAATAAAAAAGCACAAAAACATAAAACATGGGCTATTTCTGAACTCTGGACATATATTAGAAACTATTTAGCAGTGTTTTTTTGTCATTTTTTTGCCATATTTTATTATTTGTTTTACATCAAATGATATGCTATTATCAAAATAATGGTATCAAAAGAAAGCCCTTCTTATAACGATAAAAACGATATATAGTTTGTGCAGGTACACTAAATGAGACAGAAATAAATTACAGCAAAACACAAACACCTCAGAAATGTTAAAACAGCCCATGTCACCAAGTGTCGGACAAGCCAAAAAAGTAATGTCACTAAGGGGTTAATATATGTCAGCATTTTACCTTTAAATATATGCCAGTATTTTGCCATTAAATATATGCCAGCATTTTGCCAGTTAATATATGCCAGTATTTTGCCATTAAATTATGCCAGTATTTAACCATTAAATATATGCCAGTATTTAGTAATTTAATATATGCCAGTATTTTGCCATTAAATATATGCCAGTTTTTTGCCATTTAATATATGCCAGTATTTTTCTAAAAAATATATTCCAGTATTTTGCCATTAGTATGTCAGCGTTATTGTGCTCGTTATATGCCAACCTCCTCACCCCCTTCCCCAGTACTCACCTCTTGGCTGCTCCGTGTCCCCGGTCGCCCCCTTGTGCAGTCTTTTTTTCACTTTTATTTTTTTATCTAGCGGATGCGGCTGCCAGAAGAAAAAAAAAACAAGTTCACCTGCATGATGCGTTGCGGGAGGATGCTGGCTGTACGGGTGTCACCCCTGCTGGGGTTGTCACCCAGTGCGGTAAGCACCCCCGCAACCCTCCTCGGGACTCCACTGGTCAGCACTAGACTGGCTGAAGGGCAAAAAGTTAATATAAACAGAACATAGACATGGCTTTGGCGAAAGTTATGGAGGGAGAGAGGTCAGGTTATAATGTTTTATAAAGAACTGAAATACAAGATAATGGCACAATAAACACAAGGAAAGGAAAAGTATGAGTTGGATAGAGGAATAAAAAAGTGAAGATAACAGGAAAGGGGGGTTCTTTCATAAGTGAAAAACTTTTAAGCACGTAGTAACTTAGATAAGGGTTTTTTATATATTTTTTTGTGTTGCTTCAATTCTAAGGATAAAGATAGTATCACAGTTAAAATACTTTGATCACGGAAAAAGATTATAATTGGTAAGTAACAGTATGGCACCTAAACACTTAGTCACTTAATTAAGGCGGTTGTTCCACCTAGTATTTAGAAGTATTGTAGCTATGAGCGTTTAAATATGGTGGTCACAGTAAAGGGAAAGAAGGGAGATTAAAAAAAAGATATTTGTTTGTTTGTTTCAATTCTAAGTTGAAAAGTAGTATCCCTTGTTAAAATACTTTGATCACGGAAAAAGTTTACATTGGTTATTTACAGTACGGCACCTAAACACTTAAATAGGGTGGCTTTTTCACCTAATATCTAGAAGTATGGTAGCTAAAATGTCTTTATGCTTGAGCACATCTCCACTCACTTAACTTGGAAAATGTCCAGCAAGTATTAACCCACTACTTCATTTATGAAAACCATGAAGATAAAGTATGGGTTAAAAGGTGTAGATAAATTTAACGTAAGGGACGACCTGAATCCTCCAATAGGGGAAGGTTAAGATAAATTGGGGAGAGGAGAAGAAAGAATAAAGTACTACTGCAGAACTATTTATATTGTAAGCTCCCTTTTCCCCTCCCCCTTATTAATTGGACGAAAAGGCTTTGATCAAATGCGTTTTTTCTTCTTTCTATGCTAATAAGACAAGGTAGTTTTTTCAGAACTTTTTGTCTGAAAAAAACCTTGTCTTATAATCGAGCAAATACGGATATTTTTCTATTGTTATTCACTCATTTTAGAATAGTAAGAAAAGGGGCACTGCCATTTTGATTGTTAAAGATGTCATATACAGGGAGATTTATATAGTCATTGATGCGAACAGTAGACTTATTTTTCTGATTTGTGAGATAAATGGGAATATATTTTCACCCTTGCATCTTTACGCGCCAAATAAGAAACCATTGAGATTCCTGTCTAAGGTGTTAGATAAATTTGAAAATCTTATACAAGGCACTTTTTTTTATTGGGGGATACCTAAATAGTGTATTAGATGAAGTCATGGATAAAAAATTACCAAAACTCAGAATACAGTTAAAAGAATGGCGCTTAGATTGCAAAAAATCTTGGCTCAGAATGATCTTTATGATGTTTGGCGCACCTTGCATCTGAGTATTCATGAATATACTTTTTCTCCAAAGGTCCATCTATCATATTAACCCCTTAGTGACCGAGTGCTATGTTGCATTTGACGTGCCTTGAAGACCAGAATTCCATTATTTTTTAAAATGTTTACTGAACTGTGAATTTCTTTCTTTGTGTTCAGTCCCCCCACACAAATTATATATCATTTTTTAAAGGACGGATAGGGCTTTCATTTGATACTATTATTTTCATCATATGATATCATTTAATATTAAAAAAAATATAAAATATGATGAAAATATGCCATAAAAAACACTTTTTCCAACTTTGACGTGATTTTTTCTTTTACACAATTACAAATGGTAAAAAAGACCCCGTCTATATATTTCTACTATTTGTCCTGAGTTTAGTAATATCAATGTTTCCTTGTTTGTCTATGTTTTAGTTCACCCATTTTCTTCTACAGTGATTTTTTAACCCGAACCCTAAATTTACCCCAACTCTAAATTTTCTCTAACCCCAAATTGACCCCCACCCCTTAATCTAACCCTTGTAATCATCCGAACCCCTGTTTAACCCTAATTATGACCCTATTTGTGACCCTAACCCTAGATCTAGGTTCAGTAGATCAAGGGTTAGCTTTTTCCATTTATTTATTTATTTAATTAATTTTCTATTTTTTAACTGTAATATACTTAACTGCCTGTAGGGGCAGTGAAGTAGCGGTTTCAGAGCGACGGAAGAGATTTTTTTTTTCTGTCTTCTGTCGCTCTCCTCTTGGCACGCTGTATCGGAGGAGCATGCTCCTCCAAAACAGCACACACCCGCGATCACCGGGTGATCGCGGTGCCCAGAGCGGCACAGAATGTGTTGCATGATGCCTCGATAGAGGCATCATTGCAACACTTTAACACACATAGGCAGTGATCAGCTTTCACTGCCTATGTGTGTTAGCGCGCATACGAACACATTCGTGGTGATCGTATGTGCGCGGGGGGGGGGGGTCGAGGGGGGGCTGAAAGATCCGAAGCAGCCTCTGAGAGTAGCTACAGACATGTAGTGTTGCGCTAAGGAGCGCAACACTACATGAAAACGGAGGCCGTATATATACGTCCTCATGGTCCTTAAGGACCATGCTTTTCAGGACGTATATATACGTCCACATGCGTTAAGGGGTTAAAGACTGGATTACTTTCTCACAAGGTCACTGTAGGTTCAGTATTGTGAAAAAAATCTGTATAATTGATTGTGTCTTTGTCAGATCACTTAGCGGTATTTTTGGATATAAACGTATCCAACAGAAGTAGGGGTCGGTCTTTGTGGAGATTAAATGATAAACTGCTGGCGATAAGTCTAATAGAGAATATTTGGCTGAAATAATTAAGTTCTACTTCACAGAAAACAACAGATGACCCCTCGGGAATTACTGTCTGGATGGCCTTCAAGTGTATCCTGAGGGGACACCTGATCAAATTGGGGGCTGAACTAAAAAAGAGACAGGGGCTTAATCAGTTATATGTCGAATTTCACAATCTGCATAGGGAAAATAAAACCTCCCCGTCCAGGCATACGACTGATAAAATATCCGAAATTGCTCCAAAAATCAAGGCATGCTTACCGGAAAAAGCCAACGGGGCGTTAGTAAAACTAAAACGACAAGTAAGACAGTAAGGGCAACCGGGCAGATAAATTACTTTCCAATAGTTTAAAAAATGATAAAGCCAAAAAAAGGATTGAAAAACATTATTGAAAAGGGGTAACAAATAAAGGAATAAATTTAACAATTTCTATTCTGGCCTTTATAATTTAGCAAGTAGTGACAATAGTGAAGAAGCATATAAACATTACCTTGAAAAATTGTCATGCCAAGACTATCAGAGGTACAGATAATGGATCTCAATAGTCCATTTAAAATCAAAGAGATGAAAGAGATGATTGCCTGTCTAAAAAAAAAACAAAGCGCCAGGGCCTGATGGATACAATAATAATTTTTACATGATATTTGGTGATAACTTAGCGGAACATCTTGCAAATACTTTTAATGAAATCAGTGGTACGGGTACGCTACCTTCTGAACTTTTACAGCTAACAATCTCCCCAATCCCAAAACCTGAGAAAGATCATACAAATGTGGCCAATTTCAGACCTTTTTAACGGATCAATATAGACTTAAAGATTCACTCAACTCTACTGGCTAAACGGTTGAAACCCTTGATCCATAGAGACCAAATCTGTTTTAGCAAGGGACGTTGTGCTAACAATAATACCCGTAGACTGATAAACATTTATTTATTTTATTTATTTAGAAAGTGTTTTACCAGGAAGAATACATTGAGATTTCTCTCGTTGTGTGTCCTGAGGATCCAGTCCAGAATGGAGTTACACAGAGTTACACATTTAACAGTAGATTATAAATACAAACATACATATATTTAAACAAGTTGGAAGGAGAACATATAGGGTAAATCATTATTAATACAAAAAGGAACAACATGTACAGTATACGAAAGAGTTTGTAAACTAATAACAGGTACAATCTGTTTCGAAGATTTGGGAGACACTCCTTTTCAGGGAGTTTAGAATAGATGATGATCCTGGAGTTTGTAGAGAAAAGAAAGGTCCCCCACCTGACCCTGTCTTTGGACGTAGAAAAGGCGTTTGACAGGTTCAGCTAGGGATTCCTGGACCAGGTTTTGGAAAAGGTGGGCATTCATTGTCCTTTTAGACGTGCAATTATGGCGCTATACTCATATCCAGTTGCAAGAACAGTTGGCCCCGGAATAGAAGCAGATTGGTTTAAGATCAGTAATGGCACCAGACAGGGCTGAACGCTGGCCCTGATGCTTTATATTTTAGCGCTGGAGCCTTTGGCAATTAGAATTAGGGATAATGTACGGATTTAGGGTTTTGTAATGAATGGTTCAGAAAACAAACGATGTTATATTAACGTTAACAGAATCACTTACTTCTCTCAAAACTTAATCAGGGAATTAATAGTGTTTCTAACAATAAATTAAATCTGAATAAATCAAAAGCATTGACAACAAATGTAGACGAAAGTACTAATTGTCAGTTGTTTGAGAACTATCAGTTTGACTGGGCGCAGGAGGGCTTTGAATACTTCAGCGTATGGATTTTCCCAAAGTTACAAAAAATGATGGAAATTAATTTTGACAACACCTTGTTGGATACTAAGGAAAAACTGACCAAGTTGTGGATTAACAAGTGTATCTCATGGCTGGAAGGATAAATGTATTGAAGTCCTTCATTGTTCCCAAATGGACATATTTGTTTAAAATGGTACCGTTGTCTATTCCGCAAGGAAAATTAATACAGGTTCAAAGAATTTTTATGGATTACATTTGGGAAGAGAAATAAACATAGGGTTAATAGTGCTATATGAACTAAACGTAAAAAAGGAGGTTTTGCAGTACCAAACTTACGTATTATAATTATTACGACGCAAGCAATCCGGCCCATAAATGGCAAGATCATAATGAAAGAGAGGACCCTTGGTACAGAACGGAGGAGGCTCTGTTGGGGGAGGGTAGACTTCCTTTGGTTATCTGCATTCATAATAGGGCGGCTGTAAACTCACTAGGGATAATGGACTCTACGATTTGTAACCATCTCATTGACAGTTGGTTCAGATTAAAAAGAAAAAAGGCTTTGTGGATAGGATCTCGAAATTTTGTCCCCTGTAGGCCCTGTCCTATAATATAGAAAATATTCATGTGAATATGCCTGGGAAAAGTTACAGATATACATGTTCTATTGACAGAGAATAAGATTAAGCCTTTTCCCCAGTTGCAAATGCAATTAAAAATCCCATTAAAATAAATGTTTTCACATATACGTATTAAACACTACTTGGGTTCATTTGATAGAGATATTACTAATGTTTTTGACAACACACGATATTTAAAACTGATCTTAAAATGTTATGCATTGGTAAATAGCCATTTAACAGTAACTAAACCTAAGTCTTTCTCTTCGTCGGAAGGAGAATTAGGATGTGTAGTGGTACAGGAAATCTATGAGAAGTCGCTAATGGAAGTAAGAAAGGCAATTCACTGCCTGAATCTAGTAGAACTACAGTTCAAAATAATGTATAGGTGGCACTATGTTCCTAAGATACTGCATAGATTTAAAGGCACTAACTTGTACCAATGCTGGCAATGTTTTCAGGGTGTTGGCCACCATCTGCATATATGGTGGAAATATCCCATTTTGAAGACAGTTAGGGAGAAACTGTTTGAGGATTTGTCTATTATTCTGGAGGTGCCAATCGTCAATACAGCTGAAACTGCTTTATTCCATTTCATGCCCGATTTCATCCCCTTTCAGAAAAGATAAATGCTGATCCACCTTATGATGGCAGCATATATGGTCATCGCGCGGCAGTTGCCCTCACAATGGAATAGCATTATTACACAAATAAATTACCAGTACAAAATGGAAAAGGGTTTGGGATACCAATTTGGTAACTGGAACATATTTGATAAAAGATGGGCCCCGTGGTTATCCCGACATATGGTTGTTTGAGAAGAACAACTACTCTAATTACCTCTGAAGTAGTATTTAGGGATAGTAGTAGAACCTCCTCTCTGCGAGTTTGTAGTATTGTTTTTTTCAGCTTTTTACGTGTCACCCAGCCTATGATCCTCTTGGTGTTTGTTAAGGTGTACGTTAATGTTTTGTAAACGTTATGGCAGCTATATTAAGGCATTTCACCCATGATGTTATTACATGAATGTGACATAGCGGAGACTTTGCTATTAATTTACTTGAAGCTGTCTGTCATTGTACTGGACTTATTTTTGTATAATAAATTTTTTTTTTTTAAAACGTGTCCCGGGACTTAATAGATACACGCAGGTTTATTATCTGCTGTGTCTCACATCTGAGACACAGCAATTCCTGTTTGTTGTGCTCTGAACCTCGTTTTTGCATGGGACCAGCAGAGGCGACTGCTAGCAGAGAGAGCCAGTCGCCGACCAGACGGCTGGCTGCTTCCTATGAAAGCATGGCAGCTGTCTGTCAGAGGATAAACTGGCGTGTACTATCAAAAGTACATGCCAGTTTATCCTCATACTAGGAACAACTAAAATTTTACTTGTACTTCTATATTACAAGCACAAGTGAAAAAAAAAGTTTAGTGTCCCTTTAAAGAATTATGTTTTTTTTTTTTTTTTTTACTAAGGGAGCCCACTACATCACGGGCCAACAGGGCCCACTTGCCATTGGGCAAGCTGACACCCTGGCCAGTACGCCACTGCTGAGAAACCCTAAAAATAAAACGTTGTTTCCCCTAAAGCTTACCTAATGCTTCATCCTGATCTCATGTACTGGAACAAACAACTTATCTATACATCTTCCGCTTGTTCTGTTCACCTTCTTAACACTATGGATAAAATAACACTGAACAAAAACCCCTGGTTTGTGCTATTATTGATATAATGGAAAAAATCTCAATAACGGCCTGACAAATAATGTAACAATCAATTTTTAAATAAAAACGTGGCATTGTTAATGGTTAATATGTGACAATATTTTTCTCTCAACGCATTTCATGTTATTAAACACATAAAGGTTTGTTGAGGTAAAAAAAGGTGCTAAATTAAAATATTTAAAGTAAGATGATTTATTAATGATTTTTTAAATACATAAAATGTTACAATTATCACTCTTTAGAATACATTTTACATGATGGTTAGCTTGCCATATTTTACAAATCACAAACAATTTAAAAATCCATTTATCTTTGATGTTCAACTTCTCATATGTTTTGAACAACATGATTGAAAATGAGGACTATCTGACCGTAAAAACTATTTAGCTTTCAATTAATATTATTATTATTATAACTTATTATAACTTCCTGACATTGGATGTGCAAAGGGGTCACTTGAAAGCAGCAGGAATGAGGGGTCTCTGGTGTCTGGAGATTGCACAGACCTATGAAATGGCAATTGCACCCAGTACACTTCCCTCATTCTCCAAGGTAAGGCAGAGGGAACTGGAATCTGTTATGCTTGTGAGGAAGTAAACTGCGGTGAACTCGAAATTAATTTGATGAATTTGGAGAATAGACATTGCACAGAAAGCGATTGGCTACACACATTGCACTGGAAAGTGATTAGGGGTAAATATGGCACTGGGAAGTAAATGAGGCACAAATGGCACTGGAAAGCAAAAAAGGGGACAGACATGGAACTGTAAAGTACTTTGAGGGAAGACACTGGAAAGTGGTTAAGGACAGGGATTACGTTATGGATAGTGATTTGAGGCCAGGGATAAGCACCAATATTGTTTGTGGCGGACATGTACTTTACATTATGACAGACAATGTAATAATGTTCACTTGGACTTTGTGAATGCAGTGGCAAATCCTTGTAGGATCAATGTCAAGTCATTGTGGGTGCAGTGGCATGTCCTTGTGGGTGCAATAATGTTGCAGTAGCAAATCCATGTGGGTGCAATGGCAAGTCCTTGTGGGTGCAGTGGCAAGTTCAATGGTCTTGAAAATCAGTAATGGTAGACCTGTGACAACCAATCAGATGATTTATTTGTTTAAAATTAAATCCTGGCTCTACCAGGCCTTTCCCAGGATGGGACATTAACAAAAGTATTAAATTATTTTGCAGGGGTGGTGGGCAGTGATTTTAAAGGGGGGAATTATTTTATTATATGAGGTCTGGAGGCCTTTGGCCAGTCCCCAGTGGGGTATTTTTTTTATATGGGGAGAGAGTGGGCTGGATGCACTTGTCCAGCTTTCAGACCCCGGGTTTATTTTATTAAAAATATGAGGAAGCCAGGGTTACTTGCCCTGGCTCCCCATGTAGGTAACAAGGGGATGGGAGTCATTTGGGAAGTTCCAAGCTCTGGTCATTATTGGACTGGCAGGGCTGATGTATTATACTGGGGTTGCCCATTTGCAAGACTTATTTATTGTATGTGGGATTACAGCTACTTGCCCTGACCCCCCCATGTGTATTATGGAGGCTGAGAGCTACTTAGATAGCTTCCAGACCCATTTTTGATAGGGGGGAGTCAGTGCTACTTGTCATGGCACCCCAATGTATATTATTGGGGTTGGGAGTGATTAGGAAGTCTTCCAAACCTGTTTATTATTTGGGCTACTAGCTCTGGCCCCGTGTGATTTTAATAGGAATTAAAAAAAAAAAACAATTAACACAATTAACACTGTTTGGAATACATTTGCCCATATGGAGTAGAGCAAATCCCCAAACCATATATGGCCAAAAATCTTACTGGAATTGGTGAAAACTGCTGATTTCGGGATGAAATTGGTTATATTTAGTAGCCGAATTTTAGAAAATTCCAAAATTCGGCTACTTTTGACTGATATGACCCCATTTCAGGCCAGATAAGTGTATACTGAGTAGTACTGTAATTCTAAAGTACAAACTCTAACTTTTGTTGACTGCATCTGCAATTATATTCAGCCAGCCATATTGCTAGCTGCAAGTCATTGGAATTGTAGTTATAGACTTTGACTGTGGTGGCCTACACTACACACTAACTTTATTTTTTTCGACTGCAGCTCCATTGATATACAGCCAGCCATTACTGGCTGAAAATCATAGGAAATGTAAACTGGTGTAGTTGTGGCTAATCTTTACCACCGCAGCTATTGTTCCCATTGTTCCAAAGTTCCCATGTTGCACAAGTACATTGTCAGGGTTCTACACTGACCTTCTCAGTACCTTGACTCATGTATTTCAAAGTCCTAAATTTGTGTTTATATACCTCCTGCCTCCTCTAGAGGCCTCCCTACCTGTGTTTGCTTGTATTTCTTCCCATCTGTTTGGTGGGCTCGTTAACTTTTGCAACACACCCGTTTTAAATAGCTGCAGTTTATTGCAAACAGTGCTTTTGCATTGAAGTTGGATGCCTGACTTCTGGGAACTGATGCTTCTTTTCCTGATCCTCTGCTTGAAGCTCATTTGATTTTGACACTGTCCAGGAACTGGGAAACTGAACCTGGACCGCTCAACCAGCATGGAGGATGTTTTTCAGCATCTCCTGAGACCCTCTGGCTACAGCAAGATTTCTTCAGCTAAGTTGCTCCCTTAAAGTGACTCCTGCTCAGACCTCACCCTCTCTTGGGTGTTCCTGTTTAGCTACCCTTCTCAGACCTCACCCTCTCTCGGATGTTCCTGTTTAACTACCCTTCTCAGACCTCATCCTCTCTCAGGTGTTATTGTTTAGCTACCCTTCTCAGACCCACCCTCTCTCGAGTGGTCCTGTTTATCTACCCTTCTCAGACCTCACCCTCTCTCGAGTGGTCCTGTTTAGCTACCATTCTCAGACCCACCCTCTCTCGAGTGGTCCTGTTTATCTACCCTTCTCAGACCTCAGCCTCTAGTGTGCTCCTGCTTAGTTACCTTTACCTAAGGCCTCACCCCTTGTGTATCTCTCTCTACTCCTACCTCTGATCCCTGATATAGCTATTTGTTCATACTGCAGTTCCTACTCAAACCATTTTCCTAATCTGCACTTCTTTTCTAAAGCTCCATTTGTCTCTCCTTCAGTCCTTATTCCAATCCCTATCTCTTTGTATCTATATCGGTTCCCACCCTGCATAATAAATAACATGCAACCAGACACCTCCTCTGTCCCTGCACTGAAACTCCTACCTAACCTGGTAAAGGCCCTGACGATCATACTGGTCTGTTAGTGTCTACTCCCATGCTCATTTAATTAACCCTATTAATTGGTGCCTAACATTTACCTCCCACCAGGAAACTCCTCTTCTGAGCCAACACAGGTAGGCAATGGTGAGGAAAACAGTTATTTGGGTGGTAGAGGGGAAAGGTGGGGAGGATATTTTGCCGACCCCAGAAAATATCCTGGGCAGGTCCTTGTGGGTGCAGAAGCAAGCCCTGGTGGATGCAGTGACTTGTGGGTGCAATATTTTTGCAGTAACAAGTCCTTGTCGTTGTCATGACAAATCCTTGTGGAGTCAACATGGGTGCATTGCCAAGTCCTTGTGGATGCAGTGGCAAGTCCCTGTGGGTGCAATGGCTAGTGCTGTGGATGCAATATGGATACAGTAGGAAGTCCCTGTGGATGTAATATGTGTGCAGTGGCAAGTCCCTGTGGGTGCAATGTCAGGTCCTGTGGATGCTTTATTGGTGTAGTGGAAAATCCTGTGGGTACAAAGTGGGAGCACTGGCAAGATCTATGGGTGATGTGGCAAGTCCTGTGGGCACTATGGAAAGTTATGTTGGCACAATGTAGTGCAATGTGTGTCAAGGCCTGTGTGCGACACTATGGGTGTTTCACAGGGCTAGTTACCTTCATCGCTGCCCCGCTTGCATCTGGCACATTTTTGCTCTTTGATGTTGAGCACTTATGACTTTTTCCTTGAAGCCAGAAGTGCTGAGAACTTGCGTTATTTAAACCAACTAACAGTCTTTAGGTGTATAAAGTGAAAGCTATTCCCCCAAGATATTTCCCCAAGTGCAATAATAGACCTTGAAGCACTCTCCGTGATATCCGTGGCTCAATTAGTGATTACAACTAATTATTGCCTGCAACAGTACTTACCTTGCATTCAAGCTATTTCATTCCATAACTGTTAAAGTACTTTTCTATAGTGATAACCATCCCTGCATAAATAGAACTGTGCTAAATACCTCTCTCAAGTTATAACCACAACTGCATAATAAGAACTGTGCTCAAGTACTTACCGTGTTTCTGTACATTTAAGATGTTGTCTTCGTTGGCTGCTAAAGTAAATATCCCTCTCAATAGATTGCCAAACCTGCATAATAAGAGCTTTGCCAAAGTACTTACCTAGCTCATTTGCATTCAATCTGTTGTCTCCATTGCCTGCTAAAATACTTACTTCTCTTAATTTATCATCAAACCTACTTAATAATTGTGTTAAATAACTTACCTTTCCCTGTGAATTCTAGTTTGTGATGAACTTAGGCAGCCCATGCAAGTATCTGTCGCCCCCACTCGCAGCCTTCTCCCGAATTGTTTATTCCCCTGTTTTATGCCCTTCCCTAGAATGGTGCCTCAGTGACCACTTTTAATAAAGGTTAAGCTCGGTCGCTCGGTATGTTCTATAAAGTTTTAACTGTCTGGCTTGATTGAGATTGGGCAAGGGTGTTTCAATTGGACGCCAAGTTAAAGGACCATACTCGAACAGGCGCCAGTGAGTCTGAGCCCTAGTCCAACATTCGCCGTCCCATTGGTTGCTACTACCCTGTATTAATTGTATTAGGATTTGCTGTTGTGTGGAGATAATCTGTTAACCTGATCTGCTGTTATCCTGATCTGTAGAAGTATAAATATCTTGACTGTACTACCATAACGTGTACTTGTTTTGCTGTTCAAGAGAATCTTGTCTGTGGATTGATTGCGAACATATAGCAGAGTGCCACATTTGTGGGCATTTAAGGAATCCATAGTGAGCTAAGGAGGATATTTAATCGCTGGGGAGCGCAGTTACCAAACCCTGGGTATCCATCTCATCACAGAGTTATTACATGTATCAAAACCTGCATACGTGTTTACCCTAGAACTTGCATCATAAAAACTGTGCAAAGTAATTACTTTGTCCTGTTCCTATGCAAATAGCTATTTTCTTCATTCATCCTCCATTTTGTCATTTTAAGATCAAGAAACAAAGATGTACAATGATTACTGGGTCTGGGAAGTGACAGGGGGCTGCAATGTTGTGTTGTGTCAGTCTATATGGGTATAATCTGGTGCTGTGGGTGCAGTGACATCAATAAAGCAGGGGAGGAAATAAAATCAAGAATTGCATTTTGTAGTAAACAATTTTTTAAAAAGGAAAACAAGTTTATTTAATAATGAAATCTTTTATCTGATAGGGTTGCCTTAACCCCTTCCCGACTCCTTATCATGATGTTTTGGTGCTTGCGTTGTCTGGGACGCAAGCACAATGCATCACGAAGGGGTCACATTTAGGCCTTCTACTCATTAAGATCCAAAGTTTGCAAGGTTGTCTTATTTTCCAGCAAATACAGTATATCTTGCCTCATGCAGCATGCTCAACCAAACAAGAAAACAAATGATTTGTGTGTTAGAATGACAAATGCTGAAAAATGATTTTATTTTCAGAGATAACATGGATGGATTACTCCATGTTATTTTTATTTTAAAATTAATAAAAAATGCAAATGTCATAATAGTGATGCTTATTTTATCTTTTAAAAAGTAGGAATCAAGCAGTTTTTCTGATTTATTGCTTTCTCAGCTTCTGTATAGCCCTCCATAGGCCTTCTTTTATATCTTTGTTTCGTAGGCTATAGATCATGGGGTTCAGGAATGGAACCACAACCGAATAAAAGACAGATATGACTTTGTCTACAGGAGAAGAGTTCTTGGCCTTGGGGCGAATATACATAAAAATAACTGTACCAAAAAATATTCCAACAACAGCAATATGAGAAGCACAAGTAGAAAATGCTTTCTGTCTTCCAAGGGAAGAAGGGATATTTAAAATGGTGGTTACAACAGCAATGTATGACAAGGAAGTAAAAATAAAGCATCCAAGAATTACTGTCCATGCTACTGCAGAGAAAATAATCTCATTCATCCAGGTTTCTGTACAGGACAATAGCATGAGTGGGCTAAAATCACAGAAAAAATGATCAATTGTATTTGGACCACAAAAGACGAGCCTTGACATCATTACAGCAGGTATGGAAATAGAAAGGCAGCCAGCAATCCATGAACCAAAGGCTAATTTTGCACAAGCAGATCCACTCATTAATTCTGTATAACGTAAAGGATGGCAGATAGCCAGATACCTATCGTATGCCATTATGGTCAGAAGGAAATGTTGAGTAGCTCCGAGGAAGAAGAGAAAATAGAATTGTGAGATGCACCCTATAGATGAGATGGTTTTGTTTCCTGTTCCCAAGTCTATGAGCATCCTAGGGACAGTAACAGTAGTATACCATATCTCTAGGAATGAGAAGTTGCCAATAAAGAAGTACATAGGCTTGTGAAGTGACCTCTGGGTTGTGACCAATGTAATGATGAGCAGGTTAGAGGTAACAGTCATCAAGTAAATGGTTATAAAGAATATAAACAAAAATAGGCGGGTTTCCTGAGACAGAGAAAAGCCCAAAAGGATGAAACTGGTCACAGAACTGTGGTTAGTGTTCATCATTGTGGAAATGCATTTTTAATGAGATATGTGCAAAGGTCTATGTTGTATTACATCAAAGAAAAAATTCAAAGAGAAAATGGAATATAGGCACCTATAGAATGGATGCAAAACAATATTGAAATCAACTAACATAGCAATTCCCATCATATTTAAGGGACAACAAAACCCCTGAACTACGCAGACAGACAAGATAGATAATAATGGAATTGGGGTAATCACAAAAGTATGACTATGTTTTCCAGTTAGTATTTTCATTGAACAGTTACCTTATTAATTCAAACATGAATCATATTTCTAAATGTATTCTAGTGAACTGACAGAATTGAGAGATTTACCTTTAGTCTTTTAATAGAAAATGCTGGGATAAAAACAGTGACAAAATTCAAATAAATAAATAAGGCTCAATATGGCTTGATGCACAAAGCCTTAGATTATATACAAATATTTGAATGAACTAAATACAGTGACAAATATTTAAAAAATCTTTATAGGAATATAGGATACAAAATGATTTTGTGCAAAGATTACATACTTAAACCTTACTTAAAGTGACATTCTAGTCTCCAAACTCACTTTGGTGCATGTTGAAGACTACTGCTTGTATAGTGCACAGGCTTTTTTCCAGTGTGATTTGATGCAGACATTCTGCATAAATTACATTTTTTATATTTTATTCAAGACCTCCCCCAGTTCTTACTCTGCATGTATACTATAGGTGGGGCAGAACTGATTATATAGACATTGAGTATATAAAGTTTTGTTTAATTTATTTTCTTTCTGTGCCGCTGGAATAGATTATGTTGTGTGTACGCTTAGTGACCTTGTACACAGTAGAATCTCTTAACAGTGCAGCACATTGTCTGATGACATTACTAGAGAAACAGGATATTCCATCATTTGAATGAAATTATTCTCATTGCAAAGGAAATTACTTTTACTCATCTAGTGTGGGCAGTCCTGGTTTCTTGCAAACTGCTGTAATTTCACAAATTCATCTAACTACATTTTTTATATTCTAAGCAATGCAAAATGTAAAACATGCATTTTAAAGTACTTTGAAAGCACATTAATATGCATTATTATTTGGCACCAGACAGTCCCTGTAAGGATGTTCTAAAACCAAGATACCAATGTAAGTAATGTATTTTGGGTTCAGTACAACCTCATTCTATAGGACAACTGAGCTAGATTTATGAAAGACAGAGGGGTCTATTCACTAAAAGGTGAGTTGAGGTGAGATGAACATTTAAGCTCACCAATTTAGCTATACATAGTGCAGGGACAATCATGGTGCGTTTGCTTAGCGGTGGAAACCCACCAGTTTTGTATCTGCACAATGAATAGTTAAAATGGTGAGATAAAATTCACCTGCAAATCATTTTTTGGTGAATAGACACCAAAGAAACATGGGGACAGGGCCGCTTTAAGGCCTTAGTTGGCATTGGGCAAAGTCTTTAGCAGTGGGCCCCCCCTCTCGACCCAATTTTTCTAAAGCCGCACTGTAAAACTGTATGTAAATGTAAACTTTTTAATATTATATGCAACTGTTTTCATATTATATTCAACTATACTTATATGTAATAAAAATGTTATTGAAAAATCATTAATTGGCCATAGCCAATTTGCCCGTTAATATGCAACTTTTAGTTTGTCCATTATACCACAGCCAATTTGCCCATTAATATGCCACTGTTAGTTTGCCCATTAATATGCCACAGCCAATCTGCCCATGAATATGTGACAGCCAATTTGCCCATTAATATGCCATTGTTAGTTTGTCCATTAATATGCCATCACCAGTATGCCCAATAAAAGTATTACCCCCTCTCCCCCCTTCCCAGTACTCACTGTGCTGCTGCTCTCTTGTGCTCCTGGGTACATAAATCATCCACGCCCAGGGCAGGTGGCCTACCGGAAAATTTGCCAGTATTCAGGTAGGCCACACTGGCCCTGTACATCTGTCTCTAAATCTCTAAGTTTGTTAAAGAGCTTCTCCAAGAAATGCACAACATGAAGTACAGCTTGCTATCCAATCCAGGATAAGATCTGGAAGCAAGAATCAAGGCTGCGTTAATAAAAATATAGTCAAGCTGTGAACCCCGCCGACGCCCCCTGCACTGTTAAATGTATTATAAATAATGTAAATTATATGATACAATTACTACTCTGTCTAGAGATGACCATCAACACAAAAAATAATCTACAGCTGCGAAAAGTTTCAATCTAGGCAGTTCTGCAGAGGGAGAAACCCTAATCGAGGGATTTTCTTTTTTCTCATTTTTATTTTTAGAAAATATCTTACAAACTACTTAATACTGAGGCACACTGGACCATTGTTTTGACAATCGTATACACTAGAAACTGTCCATCTCATTTTAGTTAAGAATCTGAAATAATTTTCCTGAACTGCAAGTAGAGGACTTGGACATATGACACCCAAGTTTTGAGGGCTCTGGACACTGACGTTACAGTTAGAGGGTTGCATCTTTGTCCTGCAGTTGTATAGGAATTTGTGGTTTTCACATCATTGCGACATTCGTGTCTCAAAAGGATTTCTCTGAGGCTTAAATGCAAAAGGCCAAGTCTGATTCTTGAAAGATGTAGATCTGAGTTATCTTTCCATGCCAAAGAGACCATCATCTTGGATTGCCTCCTTCATTTATGCCAAACAGGTCTTTTAAAGCAACATTTAAGGGGAATGAAAACCTTCTTGGAATGAGGTTGGAATGGAAGCAGTGGATAGGGATATCTGTTAGTTTCAGTAATAATAAGAGCAGAGGAAACAGGTGGGGTAAGCTAACATCGGATAGAATCAAGGGGACAGGTATTCTGACCAGATAGACATAGAAAATAAAACTCATCTTTAGTAATTGGAGGAATAGCTAATGGCAGAACTAGAGATGGATCAAATTTGTGGCGGAAGAGAATGTTAAGATTTTCTATCTTATCTCTTATTTCTATATCAATCTTGTCTTTAACCCCTTCGTGACGTATGGTGCTCTCGTCCCAGACAAAGCAAGCAATCAATCCTCTTTCTCTACTGGATTTTCCCACTAGCCTCTACATTTGCATCTCCCATCCTTAGAAAGAACAACTGAAAACATATTCTGCTCCTTAGAAGGCCATGGATAGTGTTTCTGTAATATTTATTTATTGGAATAACAATTGTTAGATAAATGATCATCTTTACATTATTTTATAATTACCCCTGTGTGGAAAAGCTTTAAATCATAAAATCGAAAAATAAAATGTAACAAATGGAGCAGGAACATGATTTCCAATGGAAAAACACTGTATTCAACCTACCTTGCTTGATCGCCATAAATTGCTCCCAAATTCCACATGCAAATACATGTATTTATAATAATGTTGCCAGTTTATATCTCTGGGACGAATGATTATTAACAAAATGTTCACCCAGGGAAAATCAAAACAACTGCAGTGAATTCTCCACAGAACAAATCAACTTGTGCCAATAAAAACAAATTAATCTCCTCACTGGAGAATGGACATTAACTACCATGTGTAAGGGAAAGCATCACATTAAGAAATATAAATATTAAAGGGTCTACTCAATAATACAAACTGCAGCCTAGTCTTCAATCCCGCTGCCCAATATGGCCAGATTACAGCCACATTCATTTGAGGGGGGGGGGGGGGGGTCAACAGCAAAATCCTATGCGTACCGCTAAAAAGCTGAACTCACCCAAAGTTGGCTTGACATTGGTGGAAAATAACGAATTTCGGGCAGTTCAATCCTCCAGAATTAATCTGGAAAATTGTAATAAACTCATGTAAAACTCCATGTGTAATATAATTGAATAAATATACAGGAATGAATTCCTCAGGTACACGGAATGTAATACACAGTGCTGGGGCACACAAAAGACATTTAACAGGAAAAAAATCTATAAATATAGTGCAATTCAGTAAAAATAAAAAAAATGTGGGTGAGTGGGTATGCACTCAAACAATCCAAGTTATATAAGCCCAGCAATGTATAGATGTAGGAATCGGACCAGCGGAAGTTAGAAGCAGCCTTCTTTAAGCATAAATACAAGATACGCTTACATAACTTTAGGAACAGTCAAATATACTGTGCTAAATCACTTTTTAAAAAACAGGTTTTCAGTGGTACAAAGTCCCCAGAGTCCCAAAACACTAGTACTATGTCGTGTGGCTCCAAATTCAACTCAACTCATTTAGCTGGAGTGTTAGCAGAGTGTTTCCCTATCCATCCTGTGCATTAACGAATGCCTTCAAAGTTGTTTTCTGGCTGTAAGATTTTTAATGTAATTGTAATTAGTGCCTCTTTTTAGGCAATGCCCCCAGGCATAGTAGCCCACTATTTCTTATCTAATCCGTTTGGCGCAAGCCTGGTCCTATGGTGAAGATAAATTGATGATGTCATCTTTGTTTGGACGGGTACCAAATCCCAGCTGGAGCATTTTAAAATATATCTTAATAATAAGAGCAACATTTTGCTGCATGCAAGGTATGGGGATAACCCATAGGATTATGATATTTAACAAAAGAGGAAAAAAAGTTAAATATAGATGCTTGTGTAGCTTTTATCTCTTGAGTTTAATGTGATATTACATACAGTCAAGAATATCCTAATTAAACATTGGAATGTAATGAAAGGTGATGAAATCACGGGTCCCATTCATCCACACAGATATTTTTAGAAAATCCACACATCATAAATTGTCTCCTAGCATTATTAGAGACGTAGTCAATAGTGAAGATTTTAGTTGCCTCAGAAACAAAGGCTATTATTATTTTTTATGAATTATTTTCTTTTTTTTTTTTTTCCTCTCTCTTTTTTTTTTTTATTAGCCATCAGACAAATTGCCAGTGTTCCTTATCGTTTGGTCATATTATCACCAGTTGGATCACTTATTATTGCATCTTTTGGCCAACATATGTAATTTATCTGATTAGGTTCCTGTGGTGTTCTCTAACCCCTTGTCCCCCCCTCCCCCTCCCTCTATCTTTTTACTCAACCCCTCAACCCTCCCCTCCCCCCTCCCCCTGCCCGTCGATACCCTCAAGTGTGTTTGCATATTGAGTGATACCTAGTACCCCACTAACCCCTGTGAGCTGCCCCTCCCCCTCTTAGGTCCGCTATTTTAATGTCTATATATTTGAGTAAGGGTAGGTGCACACCAAACGAAAACAAAAAGGAAGAAGAAAAGGAGAAGAGAGAGAGAGAGGCAAAAAAAAAAAACACGACTGCGCAAACCATGTCCCTCCAGAGGTGGTAAAAAACCCGTAGGCCATATGCTGTTCATTCCTATACTTATGTATCCTTCATTAAAGTTGCTAGCCATTCAGCCCTTATGCCAAATTGCCATTCGATTCCAGCTTCCATTGTTAGTTGGTGTCTGAGTTGTTCCTTTACCGGGATCCAAGTCGGAACTAACGTAGAATTCCATTTCCTTGCTATTTCCAACTTGGATGCCAGAAAAATATGAATTATCAGTTTCTCACAATTTTTTGGCAATGGGTGATCCCTTATATGGAGAAGGTAATTGTGTGGCGTTAATAGTAAATTTGTACCACATAGTTTAATTATTTTAGAGTTTATACTTTGCCAGAATAGTTGAATAGGTGGGCAACTCCACCAAATATGGAGAAAATCCCCCTTACGGGTACCACATCTCCAACATGTATCAGTTCTCTGTGGGTATTTCTTATGCAAGCGGCTCGGAGTTAAGTACCACCTATTCATAACCTTATAGTGTGTTTCTTTCAGATTTAGGCATCTAACTGATTTATAGGTATTAGCCAGTGAATCGTACCATTGATCTTCTGTTATGTCTGAGGTAAGATCTTTATTCCAATTTTCGATGGGTCGGAGTTCTAATGTATGACCCATCTTTTTTATAAACAATACACATCTAGAGACTAGCTTCTTACAGTTTTTATCTGTTAATAAACTACCTAATCCTTTGATTCTGTCTGATGTTTCTGTGCTTACATGTTTCGCTATAAAGTATACCAATCTAATATAGGTAAAGTTATCTTTTTTATTTAAACTGTATTGCAGGTGTAAATTCTCGAAGGATCTAAGCTTGGTATCATTAAACAAGTCACCTATTTTATTCAGACCTTTTTGTATCCAGTCCTGTAGTTTTAGGTCTACAATATTTTCCCCTAGAATGTCTAGGGGGAGTTCTTTCAGTAAGTGATTCTCGATCCTTAGTTTTTCCTTCAACTTCCCCCAGCATGTGGTCAATTCTCCCATTATTATGGATTTCTTTTTAATTTCCTTTAGCATTTGTCTGTTTTTACCAACCCACCAAAAGGGTCCCCTTAGTTCGTCTATCCCCAGGAGGTCTTTCTCTATATTATACCATGCCTCTTCTTTAGCACCAGATTTTTGAGTATTAATGGCGTGTGAGATTTTACATGCCATATGATAGTCCTGTATATCCGGGGCTCCCAGTCCTCCTTGGTTTAGACTTCTTTTTAAGCATGCATGGGGTATTCTAGGTTTTTTTCCCTGCAAAATAAAATGATTCATAGATTTTTGAGCGAGTTCCAGCCATGCGGATGGTATTGGGAGTTGGGTCATCCTAAATAAATAGGTCCATTTTGGCAACACATAAGCTTTCAGAATATTAATCCTACCCCACCATGAGAGCCCTAGTGGTTTCCAATTTTTTAGTTGTTTGTTGGTCTGTGTTAATAAAGGGATAAAGTTGGTTTCCACTATTTTTTTTGGTTGAGAACAGATCTTAATACCTAGGTAATTTTGTTGTGGCTTTTGCCCAAGTGAAGCAGAATTTTCCTGAAAGAAGAGATCTAGTTCCCAACGGAATGTTATTTGCTTGTGCCGTTGTTTTTTCGATATTTAATTTGTACCCTGAAACTGATGAGTATTGATTTATTTCAGCCATTAATTCTACCATTGAGTCGGTAGGGTTCTGCAGAGTCAATAATATATCGTCTGCGTACAAACTGATTTTGTAACTAGCACTAGTTGCTTCCAGTCCTACTATATCTTGGTTTTGTCTAATAGCTATCGCTAGAATCTCTATTGTTATTATATACAGTAGAGGAGATAACGGGCAGCCCTGACGAACTCCGTTGTTTATTGAGAACCATTCCGATGCCCAGCCCTGACCCACCACTCTGGCCTTGGGTTCTTTATACAGGAGCATAATCTTTTTAAGAATCTTCCTTCTATCCCATACATCCGAAGCACGTCTTCCATGAATGCCCAGCTGACCCTGTCGAAGGCCTTCTCTGCGTCCAACGACAGGGTCAGCAAGGGCACTCCTGACCTACAGACCATATCTAGGGAATCCACCACTCTCCTAACACTATCCGAGGAGTATCTCCCCGGGACAAAACCCACTTGATCTTTATGTATTAGTGATGGTATGATTTGTTTGAGTCTGGCCGCTAGGATAGATGAGTAAAGTTTTATGTCGACATTCAGTAATGCAATAGGGCGGTAATTTGATGTTTTTTCAGGGTCTTTGACCTGTTTGGGTATCGGTACTATGTGGGCCTGAGTTAGTTCGTTAGGTATTTTGTTTTCTTCATGAAAACTATTAAATGCGTTAGTCAAGGCAGTTATTATTTTTAGTTTTAATGTTTTATAAAACCAATTATTGAAGCCGTCAGGTCCCGGAGTTTTATTTTTTTTAAGTTTGGCTATTGCATTCAGTACCTCCTTCTCAGAACAACAATTAAATAAGTTAAACCAGCCCTTGACTGAGATCTTAGGGATCTTTAACCGGGACAGATACTCTTGGGTTTCCCTGGTTTTGTTAGGTGATGGTATGTTATATAGGTTTTCGTAGAATTTCTGGAAAGCGGCCCCTATCTTATCTGGTAAGAGTAGAGTCTCGGTTCCTTCTCTAATTTTCGAAATTGTTCTAGCTGCAGTAATTTGTTTTAATTTTTCCGTTATGCCTTTATGTGCCCTGTTACCTTGGTAATACCATTTCCTTTTCATCTTAGCCAATGTAGAGTTTACTCTCTGTATCAATATATTATTTATTATTGATTCTTGTTCTTTTATTTTTTGAGAGGTCTCCCTCATTGGTGTTACTTTATTAAGTGCATTTAAATTGTCTAGTTTTATATAAGATTCCGCCAAGGTTGCTGTTGTCTTTTTTTTTTCTGTGGCCGCTATTTTGATAAGGTGTCCCCTAATCACACTTTTGTACGCACACCAGACTGTAGATGGATTTACCTCTCCATTACTATTCTCTTTAAAAAATTGTTCCGTCGTGTTTTCAATATTCTCCAGATTAATTTTATTTTCAAGGAGATAGCTATTTAATCTCTAGTCTGGCCTGTGTAGTTTTGTATGGGTTTCCAACTCCATTATTACAGTATTATGGTCCGACCAAGTATTATTAATTATTTGGATATTATTTATAAGTCTAGCTAACTGAGTTTTCCCCAGTATTAGGTCGATTCTGGAATAGGAGAGGTGGGATGCCGAGAAGCATGAAAAATCTTTTACTTCTGGGTGCCATATCCTCCAAAGATCCAGGAATTGATTTTTTTTCAAGAGCTCCCTAAACCGTTTAGAAGTGTTAATGACATGTCTATTGGGAAGTTTAGCTCTGACATTCCTTGTGTCTATGGTAGGTTCCGGGGGACAATTAAAGTCACCCAGTATTACGACCTGCCCCTGTCCTACTCGCTCTAATTTACTTATAATTAATTTAAAAAACTCTATTCAGGGTTGGTTGGGTGCATAAATGCATACCAGAGTAAATCGTGTATTGTTGATGTCCGCAATTACCATCAAGTATCTAGCCTCATCGTCTCTTTCCGTATGAATAATCTTCACTGACAGATCTTTTGAAAACATAAAGGCGACTCCTCTCTTTTTTTTTATCCTGTAGAGATGATTCAAGAACGATTGGAAATTTTTTACTTTTCATTCTTATACCCTCATCGTTCTTCCAGTGTGTTTCCTGGATAGCGCAAATCTGTATGTTTTGTTTAATCAAATGGTCATATACTATCTGTCTTTTTTGTGGTGTATTAATTCCCCGTACATTTATTGTGGCTATTCTAATGGTTTTTTAAGGTGGGATCTATATATCTGGCCAACACCTGGGCCTTTAGACAGCCCCGGGGGGGAACGGCGTGCGCAGAAACAACAAAAAAGGAAGAGAAAAGAGAGGAAGGAAAAAAAAAAACCCCAAAAAACCCAGAACAACAAACAAAAGAAGAAAACCCATCCCAATGCGGAGCGAAGATAAATTAACACTCTGTAGGCGTGCTAGTCGGCACCCCTGCCGACCCGCAACGTCATAAATTGACTTTAGCCTCATCCAGCCAGATGAGGCTACTGGACCACTACCGGGTATACTGTCTAGTAGATAACTTTTCGTAGTGCCTGGTGTATTCCATATACCTAAACCTGGTTCTGTGAAATCTTTACAAATACCCATTACCCTCCCTTTTATCATTCTTGCTATTTAGTATATTTTATCTCGTGTTTTATGTAAATAAGTGTATCGTACGTTCCACCTAAGTGCCCAAAGAGAATACCTTACTGTTACCACACTCCCCTACTCCCTCTCTCCCCTGCCTTTTCCCTCCCACCCCTCTATCCTCCCTTTTGCCTGAAAGTGCTAATATAATGTGCATTTTGATTTAGTGGTTATTCTCTCTTAATGTAAATGTGTGCTTTTATACAGGGAGTGCAGAATTATTAGGCAAATGAGTATTTTGACCACATCATCCTCTTTATGCATGTTGTCTTACTCCAAGCTGTATAGGCTCGAAAGCCTACTACCCATTAAGCATATTAGGTGATGTGCATCTCTGTAATGAGAAGGGGTGTGGTCTAATGACATCAACACCCTATATCAGGTGTGCATAATTATTAGGCAACATCCTTTCCTTTGGCAAAATGGGTCAAAAGAAGGACTTGACAGGCTCAGAAAAGTCAAAAATAGTGAGATATCTTGCAGAGGGATGCAGCACTCTTAAAATTGCAAAGCTTCTGAAGCGTGATCATCGAACAATCAAGCGTTTCATTCAAAATAGTCAACAGGGTCGCAAGAAGCGTGTGGAAAAACCAAGGCGCAAAATAACTGCCCATGAACTGCGAAAAGTCAAGCGTGCTGCTGCCACGATGCCACTTGCCACCAGTTTGGCCATATTTCAGAGCTGCAACATCACTGGAGTGCCCAAAAGCACAAGGTGTGCAATACTCAGAGACATGGCCAAGGTAAGAAAGGCTGAAAGACGACCACCACTGAACAAGACACACAAGCTGAAACGTCAAGACTGGGCCAAGAAATATCTCAAGACTGATTTTTCTAAGGTTTTATGGACTGATGAAATGAGAGTGAGTCTTGATGGGCCAGATGGATGGGCCCGTGGCTGGATTGTTAAAGGGCAGAGAGCTCCAGTCCGACTCAGACGCCAGCAAGGTGGAGGTGGAGTACTGGTTTGGGCTGGTATCATCAAAGATGAGCTTGTGGGGCCTTTTCGGGTTGAGGATGGAGTCAAGCTCAACTCCCAGTCCTACTGCCAGTTCCTGGAAGACACCTTCTTCAAGCAGTGGTACAGGAAGAAGTCTGCATCCTTCAAGAAAAACATGATTTTCATGCAGGACAATGCTCCATCACACGCGTCCAAGTACTCCACAGTGTGGCTGGCAAGAAAGGGTATAAAAGAAGAAAATCTAATGACATGGCCTTCTTGTTCACCTGATCTGAACCCCATTGAGAACCTGTGGTCCATCATCAAATGTGAGATTTACAAGGAGGGAAAACAGTACACCTCTCTGAACAGTGTCTGTGAGGCTGTGGTTGCTGCTGCACGCAATGTTGATGGTGAACAGATCAAAACACTGACAGAATCCATGGATGGCATGCTTTTGAGTGTCCTTGCACAGAAAGGTGGCTATATTGGTTACTGATTTGTTTTTGTTTTGTTTTTGAATGTCAGAAATGTATATTTGTGAATGTTGAGATGTTATATTGGTTTCACTGGTAAAAATAAATAATTGAAATGGGTATATATTTGTTTTTTGTTAAGTTGCCTAATAATTATGCACAGTAATAGTCACCTGCACACACAGATATCCCCCTAAAATAGCTAAAACTAAAAACAAACTAAAAACTACTTCCAAAAATATTCAGCTTTGATATTAATGAGTTTTTTGGGTTCATTGAGAACATGGTTGTTGTTCAATAATAAAATTAATCCTCAAAAATACAACTTGCCTAATAATTCTGCACTCCCTGTAGATGAAAGGGATATTAATCTATTATTTAGTGCTTAACTTGTGGACTTAAGAATTATTAGGGAAGAAGGCAATAGAATTTTATTATTTTCCCAGCCCTGACGTAGAGACAAAAAATGTTTGTGCCTTAAAGGCTGCTCTACGTGAAGCTAGCTACTTTATTCGTGTCCATCCATTTTAAAAGGTCTCCTACATTCTCGAAGGATTCTCTTTTTTCCTGGTAGAAAAATATAAGCCCAGTCGGAAATTTCCAAGAATATTTTATGCCGGCTCTCCTCAGGATATCAGTTGTTGGACGGAATGACCTTCTCATTTCTCTTGTCTGAAAGGATAGGTCTTGAAAAATCTTCAGGTTCTCATATTCTGTGTTCTTGAGGTCTTTCTTGTAAATTGCATTCATAATTTGTAATTTGAAGAGGTATGAGTGGCAGCAGGCAATCACATCTCTAGGTAAAATGTCGGCAATTTGGGAGGACTTGAAAGCCCTATGGCATCTTTCTAGAGATTTACAATCTTGTGGAATATTCAAGCCTAGAAAGAGAAAAAATGTCTCTAGGTAGTCCTCCAAGAGCTGTTGTGAGATACATTCCTGTATGCCTCTTATTCTTAAATTGCATCTGCGCGATCGGTCTTCAAAATCAGTAAATTTTGCTTGTAAAGCCGAAATCCTGTTTTCTAATTTCTGTATTGTGTCTGATTGGGAGTTTGATTGAAATATTGTATGCTCTAATCTCGTCTCAATCTTTTCGATACGATCTGAAAATTTCTTCAAGTCTTCTTTAATGTCTTTCTTTATTTCGGACGAGTTTGTCGCGATTTCTTGTTTTATTCTCTCAAACTGAGTGTCGAGTGCTTTTTGTAGAAAATCTGAAGTTATTGTTTGTTGTTCCGACCATGAGGTGTTTGATGTCTCTTCGTTTGAGTCAGGTTGAGCCCCTTCATCAGCATTTAGTTGAGGTTCCGGTTGTCTATTCCGTTCTATTTTTTCCGAATGGGGAGAAAAAAAGTTGAGAGCCTTTTTTCTGGCTTCTCTGATTTCTTTTCTCTTTCCTTCTCCCTCTTTGAACTTTGTCTTGTATCTTCTTTCTTTCTAGTTGCCATTTTAGGCGCTCTCCTTCTCAGATGAAGTCAGTTACGAATGTTGGTTGTATGTGGTAGAGATAAAACTGGTAGATGGGTTATTACCGCTTTGTGGGTTAGTTTACTGAGGTCAGTGAGGGTCTTAGGCCAGGGCTTTAAAATTTACTATTTACCCAAATATGTGAATAGAGGAAAGCTTGGGTTGGGGTTGTGTCTATTTGTGTATACTTGACAAGTCCTTTCTCCCCCTCTACCTTCGCCGTTCAAGGTTGTAACAGTTCACATTAACTGGCGTCTTTATATAGCAACTTTAATTCCTTGATAGATTTATTATAAATTAGATCCCGTCTTTTAATTTATTCCTACCAATAAGCACACCCGTAGGGCTTTTATAGGCACTATAAACTGGCCCGTTTATTCAACGCTGTAGTAAACAGCTAACCTAGCTGTTACTTTTTGACAGAGAACGATAGTGTAACGGACCGTCACTCCCAGCAAGTCTTTCCTGGACCCTTGCTCTTTGTACCTGAAAGGGTTAAATTGATGTTGAGAAGCCCCCCTTGCTTGACCAAGTTCAGATAAAGGTCACAGTCCCTGAGGATGTCAGATGAGACATAATGGTTTATGTAAGAATGTTTTAGACTACAAAAAGAGGAACTAATGTTGTAGAAAGTTTCAACTGTCTTTTCTGCTGACTGATTATATTGAGTTTTATTTTAGCTTTTCTGCCTAGTGACAATATATGTGCCCATTGTCCACCCCCCTTGTGACATGTATACGCCGCCTCTCATGTACTTGATGCTATGTTTGTGCAAAACCTATAACCAATCAATGCACAGGACAACGCCTAGATTTGTGTATAAATACCAATGTTTAATAAACTATATTCAGAGCTGAGGATAAAGAAACACGTGCCTTTGTGTATTTGTTTTCCGCCTTCACAGCACTCCAGATATCTGCTAACCTGCCACACATCAACGACCTTAGAAGTAACTGATCAAGGAGCAGAGACCGGCCGATCCTTTCAATTTGGTGTCAGAAGTGGGATTCGGACATACAGGGTGAGTACAAGTTGTGCATGGTTGTATTTTATACTTCTATGCTGTGCTCCCTTGTCTCTCCGAATCCCGTACCTAAAAATTTAGTGGCTTAAGTAAAGCCGTGGGTTGTTGTTAAACACTTGTCACTGGGACGAGATAATATTGTGTTTCTGGTACACAATTTAAAATAATCTATTGATCTATGGTACTTGTCACTGGGACGAGAAAATATTGTGTTTCTGGTACACAAATAATAGATATAGATATTAAGATTTCACTGGGAAATCGCTAAAGTGCGTGACACTGGGTCGCGGCACAGTTTAACAAAACCTATTTAGAGATATATATGTATATATGAAGATAAATATATACAAGCGATTTGTAATTAGGAAGTGTTACTTTCTAAACTGTCGTTGGTGTGTCAAAGGTTATTTGTACATAAGTTAAAGTATAAGATAAGAATTGTATATTAAGTTGTGTGAACTGCACAAAATTATCTGTTCATAATGGGACAAAAGTTAAATGATTTAGCAACTACAAGTTTTATATCAGGCAAAAGGAATGATGTCCCTTTGTATGGAATCCCCATTATTATATTTAAATTTATGTGACCGCAGTATGTAGTTCAGGTATGATAATGTCATAATAAATAAACCCTAAAGGAAGAGAAAATTAACAAGGGTAAATCTAAATACCCTAAGAGTCCTGTCCCACAGAAAACTAAGACAGAGTCTGTATCCAGCACTTCCTGTTTGCTCAGAGCCCACACAGTAGAGCGACATGCACATTGTCAGAAAAGGAATTAACTGCTTTGTCTGTGGCCATAAGGTATGTTTGATTTGTCTCCCTGCAGTACACAGTGTTTTATGGGTATAGTAGAAATTTTATGTATAAAGTATAAGAATATTATAACATTGCATTGTTAAACAGAATTATAAGTGTTAAGAATTTCTAGTGTGGCTGGGACACATTTATAAGTAAGAAGACAATAGTTCTGAACTGAAGCTGTGTGACAGAGGATACAGATCCTTCTGTAAAACATATTGAAGATTAGAGTCTCGTGTCTGTAACTTCCAAGTACACTGTATCTTGGTGTTTTGGATATGTTAGCTGTGCAAGTTGATAAGACCATAGAAGCTGTGGCATAATTATGTTTAATGTTGTCATTAGGAGAATTGTTATTATTGTTTAAATATTTGCATAAGTAATTTTTGCAACTGCTATTTTTAAGATATAATTGTATTTTTATAAGTGATGTCTGCACAAATGGGCAATAGTGTTACAGTAAAAGTCTCTAATATTTTACCACAAGAGTAGAGACATGTCCTAGTTTCGTGTCAACAGCCCCAAAGCAGCAGTCGTGTTTTATAGAGATGTAACAAAAGCAAGTGTTTTATATTTAGTGGAGTACAGAGGACGGATCTTATGGATTACCCAAATCGAGCGCTCAATAAAAAAAATAGGCACGTTCTGCCGCTAGTATAATTGTTTGAGTGATTCATGAGTGAAGGTCTTCTGGGTTATATTCATCAGTGTGATAATAAGTTTTGTAATAAATTAGTTTTAGCAGAAAATTAACAATAGTTACTGTAGTTGTGTTATTTTGGGTAAGCAGAGTTGTTTTACTTTGGCATAGTCAGTAATTTTATTACTGTCATTAATTTGCTACTGCGCTTGCGTAACTGTATTTTTAAGTAAGAAAAATAAAAATATGTGTGTGTAAAACAGTAAGAGTCATATATTACTCAAGGTCTCTCTTGGACATCATGTTATATATACGTGATCAATCCAGTGGATAGTATAACAGCTGTTTTATTTCATAAATGCCATTATTTGATTTTTATTAAGGTTCATTTTGATTCAATCTATATATTCAGTGGCATCATGTAAAATTATGAGGGTAAAAAGAAATTTAATATTTGTTTAAAAACTCTAAACATTTAACAGGTTTTACATGTTACTTATTAGAAATGTTTATTTGTTTAGGGTATATTTTTTTCTTTTTGTATTTAGGTATCTTGACCAGTATATATTTTTATGTAGGTTGGAAGGATTTTTGTATTTGAATTTTTAGTGTATGTTGAAGATGGGTTTTGGTTTTTCCCAACATAAGATATCACATTTTCCAACACTTTAGATAAAATAGATAAGAGAAGATGTCTTAATTTTAAGATATTTGTAGGTACTGATATATTTTAGATTTAAGTAGGATTTCAGAGTTGATACTAGAGAAAGACTTGAGTAACGTTTATTTGTAAAATGTTGAGAAGTGGGGGATTTTTGTGTTAAGCCGTTGAAGGCTTTGTGGGCCATGGAAATGGCAATTGATAAAGATAAAAGGTTTTTGTATGTTGTAGAAGGTGAGAGGTCATGTTGCAAATATGTATAAAGAGAAGATGTTATGGACTAAGAATATAACAGTTAGGATTTAAAAGTGAATATTAATTTGAAAGGGAAGACATAAGTAATAATGTGTATGGTATATAGCAATAAGAGGTAGAATTTTTGGTTTATACTGAAAAGTATTGATCAGTGTTTTTAAATAAACTCACTGCCCATCCAATATAATTTTTGGTAACTTGCATTTACCGTAATTGTTTTATTTTTGTGGTGTGACCAGAATTATTTTTACAGTGCTACAGCGCTACTTACATTGTTGGTGATATATGAATATAATTTTCAAACTATAGGGAACGTCAGATTACCAGCTGGAGAGCAATACATATTTAAATAAATAGAGAGCTAGCATTATATACAGTAAATATATATACACACACACACACACATACGTAATGCTAAAAATATTTATTTGTTGAATTTTAGTGTTTGTTATAATTAAGGCAAAGTACCCCATGTGATACAGTGGGAGAGATTATTAAGCTGTTGTTTAAAATTTTAGATACAAGTAAAATTTTAAATTATGAGAATGTACATCTGTCAGTGATTAGTGGAAAGAATTAGCAAGTGTCATGTTCTTAAACATGCTGTGGTGTTGGAGGTGAAAGAGTTAATTATATAAATTCAGATACTTTTTGTTGTATATGAAAGAGAGAAGAAGTTCCCCCAGAAACCCCCCCTTCATTTCGCCTTCTATCTGTTTGTCTAATTGCAGATAAGAGAGTTGTAGCAGTGGCTGCAAAAGTTTTTTTTTTTTTTTGTGAAGGGAGGGGGAATGGGCCAAAGTTGTGTTCTGTGCTGTGGTCATGTTGATAGTATATTGATAATGGTCAAGAGATATATTTTGTTGTCAATAATTTTGATGAAGTATATGTATCAATTGTGAAATTTTTATAAAATATTTATTTTGACAGGCCACGCCTGTTAGTTTCATTGAATTAGCTCCAGCCTATACTGATGTTGTTTCAGAGTTTACTGATAAGGACCAGCAAATCTAGATTATTACTGATGCAGTTCCAGTAAGAGGTCTTAATCACTAATGAAGAGCTAATGATTATTAACAGTGAGTGATTATTATTATCAGTTGTATATTACACTCATCATGCTCAGTCAGGAGATTCATAAAAAGAATAATAATATTTTTAAGAACAAAAGAGTGGTCTAGTTATTTTGAGACATGAGTTAAGAGTCATAATATTAATAATAATATTTTAAAGTAAAGCAAATAATCCAAAATGTTTAATGAAATATTGCATGTTACTAATTGGAATATTTTGAGTTTTATTTCCATATAGATTAAAGCTGTACAGCCAACAAAAGACAAGTTCACAGTGCACCAACGAATATATTGCTGATAAAAGATTATTTCTAAAGAAAGAAAAAGTTTATTTTAAAAGAAGAAATACTTACAATACAAGTAAAGAAAGGATCCTAACAAAGTTTACTGGAATATTGTTGTGAAAGTTGTTCAAATCAACTCCTGGATCCACGTTATTTACGTAGAGCACATTCCTGTTCTGACAAACAGGCCAACAAAGGAGCAGCAACTTAATGTTTTGATGGGCATAATAACTCCCTGACCACTAGCCAACATAAACTGAGTCTTCATCCTAAGGGTAACTCGCAAAGAAATCACCCAGGAGTCTGCAACAGATACAACAGTCTACAAAAGATCATCATTGTTGGGAAGTATATTTTCATATGTACAAATGTATACAATTGTTATTGAAGGCTTGTAATCTTTGTAGTAGAGATTTGTTAAATTGTGATATTATAGGTATGTTTAGAGTATAGTGAATGTTTGCAGACTGACTCTACCAAACACAATGAGTCGACCCATAAGAAACTTTATTTTGATAATATGTTTGTGGAATTTTGTGTAGACAGTACATAAAATCTCAGGAAATGTATCTGATATTTTAAATAAGTTAGTTTGTTTTTGTAAGAGAGACTAATCAAGAAGGATTATGGATTTAAGGAATAGGTTAAAAAGTGTCCACAAGTAATCCGTGAGATCCCCTGGGACTGGGAAATTGGCTAGGATCACTTGGAGCGAAACTTGTAAGTGGTTTAGCATGTGTGAGATCAGTGTTGCTAATTGTTTATGTTGTTTGTTTCAAGGGTCTCATCCTCAAGTGCATCCTGACCACTGACATCATGCCCCTACGAGAAGACTGGAAGACACTGCTCAAATATTCCCCATTATGGAAGCTTACAGTGCAACTAAGCTGGATGACCAACCAATGTGTGAAATCGAGGAAGTGTGCCTTATCATCTTGGATACAATGATTATGTTGACCAGGCAACTCCTGATGGTTATCCTTAAAAACAGACAATGTCAATTTCTAAGAATAAAAGGGGAGAACAGTATGAATATTATATGGACTGTAGGGGCCTCTGGAGTCACGTCGTGGATGGGAGACCATATTGTTTTGTCTGCTGCCATTTTATCTGACTGCCGCTTTGTGTTCTGAATGCATGCCATGTTGTGTGTTCTGAATGCATGGTGTCAGTTTTGCTTCAAGTTATTTTAAAGTATTCTGCAAATGACTCAGTCCTTGGGAATTGCAAACTCCGGAATAATATGTTTGATTTTTACATAGATCTATTGGATTGTAGAGAAGGGTTTTATTAGGCAGGGTTAGAGGAGCAATCAACAATAGATATTTAATTTAGTTTTGTGTCCATCATGTGTTTTTGTTGGTCATGCCATTATGTAACATTATGTAACATATTTAGATAGTTATGGCAGGCCTTCCATATTTAAGAGAGAGATACTGTGAATTTTCACAGGTCCAATATCTCTGCAGAGCGAAACCAAGGTCTGCTCAGTCGCCAAAGGTCTAAACCTAATCTCAAAGGCTATTAAAGTTAAAGTTAATGTTAGATGTCAGTATTGTCCTGAGGCAGTCCGGTAAAACAAGAAAGCCATAGTCGGTTAGTAAAGCTTAAATATGGATGTGAAGATTTTTGATTCAATATGTTGTTTTAATTGATCAGACCACTCCAATTTAATCCAATGGTATTTAAATAATATTAGAGATGTGGACACAAATATCAAGTGAGCCACAGGTTTTGATTGGATATTTGAAATATGCTCGTGGTTAGGAGATAATTAAGTGTTTTTTTTAATAATAGCAATAATAGGTGTTTTTTATATAATTGTGAGGTGTGATAAATGCATTATTGCTAAAGCTGTTAAACCAGCTCCAAAATTCCAATACCATACGTAATATTACATTACCTATGCTAGAGCTTCTCAACAGCAATATTAAGATTGTTCAGCAAGTGAACAAAAGAGTGGAACTGAAAGGGTTAAATTGATGTTGAGAAGCCCCCCTTGCTTGACCAAGTTCAGATAAAGGTCACAGTCCCTGAGGATGTCAGATGAGACATAATGGTTTATGTAAGAATGTTTTAGACTACAAAAAGAGGAACTAATGTTGTAGAAAGTTTCAACTGTCTTTTCTGCTGACTGATTATATTGAGTTTTATTTTAGCTTTTCTGCCTAGTGACAATATATGTGCCCATTGTCCACCCCCCTTGTGACATGTATACGCCGCCTCTCATGTACTTGATGCTATGTTTGTGCAAAACCTATAACCAATCAATGCACAGGACAACGCCTAGATTTGTGTATAAATACCAATGTTTAATAAACTATATTCAGAGCTGAGGATAAAGAAACACGTGCCTTTGTGTATTTGTTTTCCGCCTTCACAGCTCTCCAGATATCTGCTAACCTGCCACACATCAACGACCTTAGAAGTAACTGATCAAGGAGCAGAGACCGGCCGATCCTTTCAGTACCCAAATAGACAGGACATCTAGCAGTTAGGTACAGCAAGATTGAACTACTTTATTTGACAAACAACACAGACTTATAAAAGACATACATATGACATCACAGACATTAGTATACAATGGGGGGGATGGAACTAAACATAGTTCTCCAACTAACTGGGGCTAGGAAAACATTAGACATTCAGACTGCAAACCAAATGACCATACAGTGAGTAGACACACAGTAAGAAACATAATGTACACAACATAATCAGTTTACCAGTTAATCCAGTTACTACAGAACAATGGATGTTGGAGTAAACTATTGGAGTCACTGTCACATTATAAACTTTCAGAGTGGTCTACTAACAGAATTAAACATTACACATAACCAATATACTAACAGAATATAACTAACTAACAATATTAACGTATAGTGCTATGGCACATCCCTTACCCAGGTAGTCCATTCATTTGTGAGTTGGTTCGGTAGATTCAATCTACCGAACACCCAGGCAGAAAGGCACGAACAAGCCTTTCTGCAGGGGAAAATGCAAGCTTTTACAATGGGGCCATAGTCCAGAGGCAGCAGGCGAGCAACCAGGCTTCTCCAGAACATAGTGGCGAGGTTGGTTCCGCCACATCTCTCCCCTTTTCCAAACAGACTAACAGGGTATCTGACCTCCTGCCGGTCAGTGCCCTGGTTAGTTCAGCAGCCCACCCACAAAACAGAAACAGCAGTACAGCCCACCCACAATAAATGGTTACTACACCCGAGTAAGGGAGAAACTTGTCCATGTCCAGGTGCCTCACCACGGCTGTATGGGGGACTGGTAGGCTGCCTAGTTGGGTTGCTGAGTGGGCAGAGACCAGCGGTACTCTGCCGTGGTGCCAGCACTACCACAGAAGTAGCCTGGTTGGAGCCTGGTTGCTGGAGGGGGAGACCGACTGTCTCCCCTTTGGATACACAGCTCTGCTGCTGGAGGGGGAGACCGATAGTCTCCCCTTTGGACAAACCACCATGCTGCTGTGGGGGGAGACTGACTTTCTCCCCTTTGGCTAAACAGCCCTGTTGCTGGGGGACAGGACCGACTGTCCCTACCCCCTGTGCTGTAAGTGCAGAGAGCACGGTCCCATCTGCATGGTTGTGGGGCTTACTGTCTCCCCCTGGTACGTTAAGCTGTCCCTGGGGAGATGGGGTAACAAGCTCCTCTCCCATACATACTACCATCCGCTGGGGAGGGAGACTGACTGTCTCCGCTCCCAATACAGTGTCCTTCTGCTGGGGAAAGGAGACTGGGCTCTCTATTCCCTGCTGGACACTCTGCCGCTGGGGAAAGGAGGCTGGGCTCTCTATTCCCTGCTCTATCTGCTGCTGGGGAGGGAGGACAAGGCTCTCCTCTCCCAATAAAACACTCTGCCGCTGGGGGACAGGACCGACTGTCTCTGCCCCCTGTAACTCAGCCTGCCGCTGGGGAAAGGAGGCTGGGCTCTCTATTCCCTGCTGTATCTGCCGCTGGGGAGGGAGGACAAGGCTCTCCTCTCCCAATAAAAAACTCTGCTGCTGGGGGACAGGACCGACTGTCTCTGCCCCCTGTAACTCAGCCTGCCGCTGGGGAAAGGAGACTGGGCTCTCTGTTCCCTGCAAATCACACTGCCGCTGGGGAATGGAGACGATGCTCTCCTCTCCCTGTGGGGCCAGTGGAGAGACCTCGGTCCCATCTCCACTTGCCGGCTGGAGGTCCTCCCAGTACATCTCTATGATATCCTCCCAGCTGAAGGGCTCTGGACCTGGGTCTGCCACGATGATCTCCTGCTGGGTATCCTCAATGGAGCGGAACAGGAGTTTGTAATCCTGCTCCAGTTCCCATTCCAGGGATACTAGGTGCGTCAAGTCTGGTCTCACTACGTGGGGGTCATCCCAGTCTTGCATACCCTCCCTACAGTCAAAAATATCTTGGAACCGGGTCTCATCAGGGCTCCCAAAGTCAGGTTCTGTGAAAGCCTCCCACAGCAAGCCAGGGCCATTAAACTCCTCTCCCCCCTCGGGTTATCATGCTCCACTGTCCAGAGTGTATACCACCAGAGTGCCTGGTAGGCATCCTCTAGCCATAGCTCCTGCCATACCCGGTGCTCGAGCTCCTTTACCCATTGCTCCAGGGGCTGCTCTCCCAGGAAGGGCATCCGCAGTGCCAGTCGCGTCTGCTGTCGCTGCTCCTCGCTGGGGAGTCCCTCGCCCCGCTGATACTGTACATTATCCAGTGCCTGGTACCAGATGCCTTTCCTTATTGCATCCCGCCGATCCAGGTCTTCCTCCTCATATGGAACTGCTGTTTGGGTCCAGCCTGGTTCCATCCTGCTGCTGTCAGGGTCGATGTACTGAGACATGCATTGCCCTCAAATTATAAATCCAGGAAATGGTGTTGCCTTGTAGCTGTCCTTCTGGGCTGTGAGAACCATCCCGTCGCTTGCCACCAATTGTAACGGACCGTCACACCCAGCAAGTCTTTCCTGGACCCTTGCTCTTTGTACCCAAATAGACAGGACATCTAGCAGTTAGGTACAGCAAGATTGAACTACTTTATTTGACAAACAACACAGACTTATAAAAGACATACAAATGACATCACAGACATTAGTATACAATGGGGGGGATGGAACTAAACATAGTTCTCCAACTAACTGGGGCTAGGAAAACATTAGACATTCAGACTGCAAACCAAATTACCATACAGTGAGTAGACACACAGTAAGAAACATAATGTACACAACATAATCAGTTTACCAGTTAATCCAGTTACTACAGAACAATGGATGTTGGAGTAAACTATTGGAGTCACTGTCACATTATAAACTTTCAGAGTGGTCTACTAACATAATTAAACATTACACATAACCAATATACTAACAGAATATAACTAACTAACAATATTAACGTATAGTGCTAAGGCACATCCCTTACCCAGGTTGTCCATTCATTTGTGAGTTGGTTCGGTAGATTCAATCTACCGAACACCCAGGCAGAAAGGCACGAACAAGCCTTTCTGCAGGGGAAAATGCAAGCTTTTACAATGGGGCCATAGTCCAGAGGCAGCAGGCGAGCAACCAGGCTTCTCCAGAACATAGTGGCGAAGTTGGTTCCGCCACAGATAGTAATATGCTTGCTAAATCTGATCAGACCAGTGTAAAGCTGTGCCGTAAGGTTCTTTTTTGCCCTTTTTTTCCTTCCCTTTTCCTTCCCCTTCACCACATGTATAACTGCAGGAGGCCGGGGATTATATAATCAGAAGGGTACAACTGCCAAAATTCTCTTATTACGCAAATACATATACAGTATTATTCTGTCCTGGAGAGTAATGCTTACCGCCCAGCCGCTTCACCGAAACGGAGTAGTCCTACAATATTGCAGACCTTCCTACTCACGTGTCCCCGCTCCTCTTCGATTCTCCTGGACATAGGACGGTGTGGGCGAGACTTACAAGAGACTTGGTGTGGATGGGGGCTCTTCCGCTTCAATGGTGGACTTAATTTGAGACTTCCGTTTGCGTGTTGGGTGCTGCTTCCTTCCGCTTCTTTTCTTCCACGCCAACTATTTCAGAGAACGCCCGGGGCCATGACAGGAATTCTGTATCCTCGTCAACCCGGCAGTCGGTCCAGCCCGCCTACGTGCGCTCACGTCATGCTCCACCCCTCTTGTGACAGCTGGCTATTATTTTTTATTACATATTTATTCTCAACTTTCCTTTTCTTTGTCTCATCTTCATTATTTTTTTTTACCTGTTTTATTTTACTTTATCTTCATTTTAATCCTCATATTTATGTGATAGTGTTATTATGTATTCTTACCTGCTTTTGATATTAGTCATTTCATATATTGCTTTTATACATACTGTCCTCATATTATTTTTATAAAAGTAAAGCAGATTCTGCATTTTATATTTATCAGATTTTTATGTATTTGTATTGTTATTTTTATGTAATTTCCTTTTTATATGCTTAGAAAGTATTGTCCCTTTAACAATGGACTCGGACAAATACTTATACACAAATCAAAGGCTCATAAGAGTCCCATTTTGGATTGGATGTTCTGACAGGACATGAAGATTTTTAAGAATGCCGTACGCAGCTCTTTCCATTCACCTGATGACGACATTTTCAACTAAACGCGTTGGGCTACTGTTTGGACTTTGTTGGCTTCCGTAATTGAGAATGACTGTTTTCTGAATCTTGGAAGTTTTTGTGTGAAAAGGTCTCCTGTTGCAGCTCTTGGACTCCGCAGGCCTACCTCGGTCCACTGTTCTTTTATTTGTTTATTGCAAAATGCATTCAGCATAATGTCAGAGATTTCAGCAATCTCACCTGAGGAGTGTTTGGTTGCCATTGTTTCAGCCTACATATGCAAGAATAGATGCTCCTACAATATAGGAGCGGCATTTGTGAGTGCACAGTCTTAAGTTTCTCCATTTGATTTTTTTTAACTATTTTGATATATTGGACCAGATCTGTTTAATTATTTACTTTTACTGGTTCTCTATTGTTACATCAGTTATTCACCTAGTTTCTATTTGTCCCAAAATGGGAATTTTGCACTATTAAATTTTACATTCTATTGCAATGTTTTACTCAACATTACATTGCTTGTTTGACATCAGGCATTTTTGCCACTGAGATATGTTTGAGTCTAACACAATATTAAATTGTTTCACTTACTGTTATATATTTCCACAAGTACACTGATTCTGTTTATGTCAGTGTACACTGGGATTACTCCTGTTTTTTTAAAACTTTGTAAAAAATTCTGGTATCCTTTAACTTTTGAGCCGCCAGCTCAATGAGCAGCGGTAGTGGGCAGATACAATAGATGGAACAGATGTGAATAAACATAGAAACTTTAATACAGAAAACGTAGAATATTACATTTAAAACCCAAAGATTTGGAACATAGGTATGCACTTCAAGAACAATAGCAGTGATGCAGGAAATGTGCCAACAATACTGGATCTCTGAGGCTCTGAGATTTCGCTGTGAAGTCAATATCTCATGATAGTAAAACTCTTTGATGTGATTCTAAGGGTCTCAAAATCTAGCGTATGTGAGCTGTACCTCTATACTTCTGGCACTTTTCTTGCATCACACTTGTTGCTGCCATTGTTCTTACAGTGCATGCCTATGTGCCAGATCTTAGGATTTTAATTGTAAGATTAGATGTTTTCTGTATTAAAGTTAAGAATTCACAATGTGTTCCCTGTCCATTGTATCTCTGTATCTCCCCATGACCGATTCTCATTGAACTGGAGACTGGGATACCAGAATTGTTTTATGAAGTGCTTTACTATACAATGTTTGTGAGTGCATTATTTGGATCATAAAATATACTGTTTTGCATTTTATTTGTTTTCTATCTACTACATGTTCTATCTATGTATTGGATATACAGTCAGTTATTACCATAAGGTTGTATTTTGTTTTTTACATAACATGACATACAAATTTCATCACATCTATTAATTGTAGAAGCGCATTCTGTTAAGTTAAAACGATGTAACGAATTACATACAAATAAGGATTACATACAAATTAGGATTTGCCAACGACTATAGAAAATTCATTAGAGACTTTTCAAAGGTAATGGCTCCCATAACAGCACCTACCAGAAAAAGCGCTAATCCTAAAAGTTGGCCCTCAATTGCCATCAAAGCATTTAATAAACTCAAAGAAGCCTATACCACAGCTTCTATACTTCGTCGCCCAGATCCAACATTACCTTTTATTCTGGAGATGGATGCATCTGAATCCGGGGCAGGAGCTATCTTTTCACAGAGAAATCAAGAGACCAACCATATAACCCTTGCTCTTATTTTTCAAAAATGTTTTCATCTGCTGAATGTAATTACGATGTTGGAAACAGAGAGTTACTAGCTATACAAATGGCTCTGGAAGAATGGCGACACTTACTGGAGGGTACGCTCATTCTTGTTACCATATTAACTGACCACAAGAATCTTCTCTACACTGGAAAAGCTAAAAGGCTTAATCCCTGACAAGCCCGATGGGAATTATTCTTCACTAGATTTAACTTCATACTAACTTATCACCCTGGTTCCAAGAATAAAAAAGCAGATGCCTTGTCAAGATTGCATGAACATGCTAACTACCTTCCTAAAGAGCAGACTATTCTTCCTTCCACTCGTGGCTCTAGTTTCTCCAATACTCTTTCAACAGATCTCCAGAACTCAATATCCTAGACCCCCTTCAGGGCCTGAATTTTCTCCTGGTCATTATTTTGTTCAACCCAAATACAGGAAAGCTGTATTATCCTGTGTTCATGATTCTCCCATTGCCTGACAAAAAGTGATCAATAATACCAAATTTATTCTCCAAAGATATTTCTTTGGCCTACTCTTTCCCGTTATACTCACGAATATGTCACAGCTTGTACTAAATGTGCTCGGTGTAAAACGCTCAGAACTAAGCCTTATGGTCTCCTTTGTCCTCTACCTTTTCCTAAAAAAACCATGGTCGCACATAGCTATGGATTTTGTCACTGACCTCCCACAATCTCAATTCAATACTACCCTCCTTGTAGCTTCTGCCTTTGCAAGCACATTACACTGAAAACTGGAAATTACGTTTACAGATGCACCTGCAGAATCAGAATGTGGAAATCACTGACTACCTGACTATAAGCTTTGTTTTTTTCCATATTTTCACATGTATGTTTTTTCTCCTGATGAAGCTATGACAGCTGTTCCAGCGAAACACGTTGAGTCCCTACAGTTATTTGTTTGTTTCCAGTGTATCCTCCAGCAGTAGCCATTTCTTTCATCTACAGAATTGGACTCCGTTTTACACCTTGGACAATATCTACATGCGCATTTGAGACCAACAGCTTGTAAGTGGAATCGCAGTGGGGCCAAGGGTTGTGTCTATCTGGTCCTGCACATGTGTGTTCTTTTACTTTTTTGCAGATTAAACCAGGTTTTATACCCAGCCATTTGTGACAAGCTCCATATATACTTCTGTTTGTGATTTTTATACTTACCTATTTAGATTATTTTGGGTCTATACTGTATTACACTATTAGTGTTTTTGCATTTATATTTTAAGGTTCAATTTGATACTGTGCCTTCCTGATCCCCCTCCCTGGTTTTATCTGTATATTTTGGCACTTGGAAGAGTGCAATAGGGGGCTACGTTCAAGTTGCTCAGCAAGTATCATTGTATTTTTTGCAGGTTTTGTTTACACACACCGTTTTTTTATCCACGTGTTCCTCCCTTAAACCCTGGTGATTTAGTTTGGTTGTCGACTAAGAATCTTCAGCTCAAACAAGCCTCTCATACTCTCAGTCCCAAATACATTACTTATAATGTCCTTTCCCATATCTACAATGTGTCTTATTCTCTTGAATTACCTCCCTCTATGCGTATCCATAATACGTTTCATATATCCTTGCTTAAACTTGTTGTGTATAATACATTCTCATCCCCTCCTCGTCCTCCTGTTCTGATTCAGAACCAAGAAGAGTATTTGGTTCACTCTGTTCTCGATTCCAGATGTTAGAGGTGTCGTCTTCAATATTTTATTCACTGGCAAGGCTATGGTCCTTAGGAAAATCTTGGGTTGATTCTTCTGATGTTCACGCTTCTACTAGGGTTCAGTCTTTTCACAGTTGTTTTCCTAGTAAGTCAGGTACTGGGTGCCCGTACTGCTCCCGTTGCGCTGCAGGACACACCCTCTGCCCAGGTCTTCAGCGACCTGGCCTGACTGATGGGGTCCCCGGCTATTCAAGTGGCAGCCGCCACTTGACCCGTGCATCCTCTGCGTTTCTCTGTCAGCTGTCATCCAGCTAGACAGAGTGCGCTCAATTTTGGCTTTCGCACATGCGCGATAGGCATTTTACTTCTTGCCCTTACTGTCTCTTAACTGGACAGTATAAAAACCTTGGTTTCTCCTCCCAAAAGTTACTATTGGCCAGACAATTAATCCCTGACCTATATATACTCTCGTTTGTGTATTGGACTTTGCCTGTAATAGTGCCTTGTGTCTTTTGCTAGCGTTCCTGAGTACTTTTGTTGATATTTTGTTGCCGAATTCTGCTAAGTTCTTACCACGTCTGTTTTACACCTGTCCTGACCTGTTTTGCCTGCCTTCACTTCGATTGTTTGCTGCCAGCCTCGATCCTTGCCTGTTTGTCATTATCAGCGGGACCATCCTTAGGATGTAAGACCATCTTGAAAGGACGTATGTTCTGATAATGTTTACTCTCCCTAACAATGATATATCTATATTTTTCCATGTGTGTGTTAATTTATTCAAATTATCTTTGAATATTATATCAGATTCTATTCATAACTTCTCCGATGTTAGGGGTGAAATAAATCCACTCAAAGATTTTACTTGTAAATATTCAAATGTAAGTGTTTTTTCATATTTAATAAAATTATTGATAGAAATGCAGACTTAGTCAATGAATAGCATGATATAGCAGTTTTAAAATTTAGATACAAACGAACAGACCAATTTTCCACCTTCCAAATGACTCAGTATATTATTAGCAAGCTTTTTACCGAATACAAAAGAAGAAAAAAAAGTACCTGCTTCTGAAGAACTTGAATACTGTTCAGTTGGAATTGGAGGAAACTAACATTTCTTTTAGCAGCTCTGAGTATAATGCTTACAGCATGCCTTATTACTGTTTTCGCCAGCTACTTCCGCATTTGATTTTTGCTCCATTTTAAATGGGACCCACTCCCTCAAACTTTGCTTGTATGAGCTCTGAGGGTCCTCACTACTTAGTTACTAGGCCTCCGCTCTCCTGGGCTCTCCATTAACGCAAACTTTTAGCAGCCGCCTAACCCTGTACTGCACCCTCACTCTTGTAGAATGTCCAAGTCCTAAGTCATCAATCAACCCATGATCATACCAGCTGACAGATATCTTGTTGAACTTTATTGCAGCTTATCTCAAACATCAAAGTAAGAGAACACTTGGGCAATAGTGACCATAACATGGTTTCGTTTGAGATTAATGCAAAAAAGCAAATTGGTAACTACGCCACCAAAACACTTAATTTTAGAAGGGCCAACTTTGATGGACTAAGGGCATCAATTGAACATTTAGACTGGGAACGATTGTTTTCTGGACTAAACACAGAAGACAAGTGGAATGCCTTTAAGCACACATTACAAAAGTACACATCCCAATATATACCTTTGGGAAACAAATACAAAAGACACAAATCAAAACCAATGTGGCTTACCGGTACCGTGAAACAGGAAATTCAAAACAAGAAAATGGCATTCAAACATTATAAAAGCAAGGAATCAACACTATCATTTAAAAAAAAACAAAGATGCCAACAAAGCCTGCAAAAAGGCAATTAAAATGGCTAAATTGGAAAACGAGAAAAGGATTGCTAAGCACACATTGAGGACAGAGAAAAAGCAGACATTTTAAATACTTTTTTTCTTCTGTTTATACTAAGGAAGAACAGATGGATGAGCTACCGGAAGTTACGAAACAGTCACCGCAAACATGGGATTGGCTGACACAGGAAAAAGTGTTTATGCAATTAAACTCTGTTAAGATAGACAAGGCCCCGGGGCCAGATGGTATACACCCAGGGTCCTTAGAGAGTTAAGCATAATTCTGGCCAGACCAATATTTATGATCTTTATGGATTCGTTCAGTTCAGGTATAGTGCCAACAGACTGGCGAAAGGCGGATGTCATTCCAATATTTAAAAAGGGATCAAAATCTCTGCCTGGTAATTATAGGCCAGTGAGCTTGACATCTGTAGTGGGGAAATTATTTGAAGGATTTCTGAAGATGTACACTCAAGAATACATCTTGAATCAGAATATAATTAGTAAAAGTCAACATGGTTTTGTGAAAGACAGGTCTTGTCAAACAAACTTAATAACATTCTATGAAGAGGTCAGTAAAAATATAGATCTAGGTGTGGCAGTTGATGTGATCTATTTGGATTTTGCTAAAGCATTTGATACAGTTCCACATAAAAGGTTACTCTACAAATTGAGAGAAATAGGATTGGGGGCAAATGTATGTATTTGGATTGAAAATTGGCTAAAAGATAGAACACAGAGGGTTGTTGTAAATGGTAAAGCTTCAAATTGGACCAGGGTAGTGAGCGGAGTACCTCAGGGGTCTGTTTTGGGACCTCTTCTTTTTAATATGTTTATTAATGATCTCCCACGTTGTGCTGAGTGCCATGTCTCAGTGTTTGCTAATGACACAAAATTAGGTAAGGTAATAAAGACTAATCTTGATGTATTTTCTTTACAGGCAGATTTGGACAGAGTGGGGAACTGGGTAAGAAAGTGGCAAATGAGGTTCAATATAGACAAATGTAAAGTTATGCATTATGGGAAAAATAATAACAAAGCAACATATACGTTAAATGGTATTTCCCTGGGAAAAACTACTAACGAAAAGGATTTAGGAATCATTGTAGATAACAAACTTGGCAACAGTGCCCAATGCCAGTCAGCAGCTGCAAGGGCCAATAAGATATTGGCATGTATAAAACGAGGTATAGATTCACGGGAGGAGGACATCATCTTGCCTCTTTACTATTCAATGGTAAGACCTCACCTTGAATATGCAGTACAATTCTGGGCACCAGTCCTTAAAAAGGGTATTAAGGAACTAGAAAAAGTGCAAAGGAGAGCTACAAAATTAATAAGGGGATTGGAGGATCTTAGTTATGAATCGAGACTGAAAAAATTACATTTATTTACTTTAGAAAAAAGGCATCTTAGAGGGGATATGATAACATTATATAAATATGTGCAGGGCCAATATAAGGAGCTCTCCAGGGACCTGTTCATTAACAGAAATGTACAAAGAATAAGAGGTCACCCCCTGAGACTGGAAGAGCAAAGATTTCATAGGCAGCAAAGAAAGGGATTCTTTACGGTACGGACAATAAGATTATGGAACTCACTGCCAAGAGAGGTAGTGCTATCAACCACAATAGATGCATTTAAAAATGGTCTGGATTTTTTTTTTTTAGAAAAGCAGAACATACAGGGGTATTAATAACAGAATAAGCATTAATAATAGAGCTTTTTGATCCAAGGAGAAATCTGATTGCCCTTTTGAAGTCAAGAAGGAATTTTTTCCCCCTAGGAGGCAAAATTCGAAATAGCTTCCTTAGGGTTTTTTTTGCCTTCTTTTGGATCAAAACGCTGAAAGGATAGGGTTGAACTTGATGGACCTGTGTCTTTTTTTCAACCTATGTTACTATGTTACTATATGATTTACAAACAAAGCTCCTATAGACCTGCCCTGGCTGACTGGATCCAAATAGATATACCAGACATATTGTTCTTTTAGGCTATAGCAGTAAAGGAAGATCCCTGCCGGGTCTTTTATTCAGCAGAAGCAATGGTGAAATCCAAAACAAATAATATATAAACTTGAGGACCGATCCGTACTGTTGTCCTATTTTGCTGGCACTCCATGCGCCTCGGACTGGCTTGGACTTCCGGGTTTGATGTCAATGTATTTCAGTATCTCACAATGTTCACGAAACAACCCAACGCATTTCATCCAAAGGACATCTCAGCTGAGTCTTGGGAGTTTTCCACACTTGGATAGTGCTTTACCATGTATGATAAACTTGTCTGAGCTGCTAAAATGCTCTTCTGAGTGTGGAGAACTGGAGTTCAGCATCCGTTTAGCTTGGCAGTTTGGCCACTACCCATGTTTCTATTTTTAAACCCCTCATTTAGTACAATTATGATAAAAAGAGAGCAATCTCTTTTTTCCATAGGGCAGACTATTCTGTCCTGCCCTTTCTCGGTTGAGTGCTATTTCTTTATTTCCATTTACACATGCAGTTTTTTGATGCCCTGTAATATGGCACAACATTTACTTAACAAAGGTAATACTGCCTGCCTGCTATGCATCTCTTTTAATGCTTCTTGTATTTTGATTAAGAAAAAATAATGGTTATGTTTATGATTATTCTTAGTGCCAGGTAACAACAGAAATTTTTTTAACGCAGTTATCCTTGTGGATGCTATTAATTAATATTGTGAAAACCCTATTTACAGCTTCCTTCACTTCTTTGTTCCTTAGGCTGTAGATAACTGGATTGAGAAAAGGAGTAAGAGCAGAATAGAAGACAGATACCACTTTGTCTGCATGAAAGGAGATCATCGCTGAGGGCCTCACATACATGAATATAACTGTCCCATAGTAAATAAACACCACAATAAAGTGTGAGGCACAAGTGGTGAATGCATTTCTTAGACTTGATGTTGAAGATGTAGTGATAACAGTTAGAATGATGTGAATATAGGAAGCCATGATGAGGGTAAAGCATCCTAAAATCACAATCCACGCAAGCAGGTAGAAAACAACCTCACTCAATGTGGCACTGTGGCATGAAATTTTCACTAGTGGTGAAAAGTCACAGAAAACATGGTCAATTTCACTAGTGCTGCAGAAAGTCAATCTCGATACTGGAATTACTATAACCATCATAGCAATTGCACTGAAGACCCATGCTCCAGCAGCCAGCACTTTACAAAATGCATTGTTCATTATGATCATGTATCTCAAAGGATAGCAGATTGCAACATAGCGGTCAAAAGACATGATAGCCAAAAGGCAGTTCTCAATGGACCCAAAAAAGAAGAAGAAATAAAATTGAGTCAAACATCCAGCAACAGAGATGGTTTTTCGTTGGCTGAGGAAGTCAGACAGCATTTTGGGGACTGTAACAGAGATATACCAGATTTCTAAGAAGGAGAAGTTGGCGAGGAAGAAGTACATTGGTTTGTAAAGCCGCCTCTGTGTTGTCACTAGACAAATAATGAGCATGTTAGTGGTGATGGAGAGGATGTAGACGAGGAGAAAAGCAAAAAACAACACAATCTGTTGATTCCGCCCAATATAGAATCCTTGTAAGATGAACTCATTGACCACAGTGATGTTCTCCATTCAGTCAATATTCAGTTCCCTACAGGAAAAACATATGTTAGACCAAATAGGACTGTCATGTGATTAAAACATATTTCTGAATATCACTGAAGAGTAAAACCTATTATTAGAGTAAAACCTAGTCTAATGAGTATTGTGTGCATTGGTGCATGTTAATTGCATACACACTTGGTTTTAACACAAAACTATGTAGAAGTTAAATAGTTCTCCTTTTGGGATGGTTTGATGAATTACCCTTTGTATTCAGTTTCTTAAATTGGAAATTAAAACTTAGAAAGATAACTTCAGAGCTTTGGAACTCGGAGCTTCGAGTTCTGGACCCAATCGGATCACTTTGGTTATCCAAGTTGCCCTCAATTGCTGGATACTAAGAGACCACCAAAGTGATTTAAAGTTTGCATGAAAATCACCAAGGTGGATAATTTTCATGCCGACATTTCGTCAAAATTGTAGCCTCGGCCCTTAGTGGCTTATTTGGGGGCCATTTTGGAAGAACCTTGGCTATCACAGAAATAGCTAAAGTCCTCCCATAGTAGTCGATCAGAGGACTTTGTCTATTGAAAGAATAGCCGAAACCATCCCCAAATTTGCCAAAATGAAATACAATTAAAATCTGTAAAAATAAATAAAACAAATATACAATAATTAAATACACTAAAAAAATAAATGAACATAAAATAATATATGTGAAATATGTTTACTTTAATTCTTCTACACTTTTGTGTAGATTTTAGCTGGAGAACTGTACTGTCTGAAATTCGGCAATTTCTGCCAGTTCTTGGCCAATTTCCAGGTTATATGGTCCTTTATGAGTATAAACAGAAGATTGCGCTGTCCAAACCCCCCAAACGTAATATGGCCATAAGCTGGTCTGTATTCGGTAGAAATTAACAATTTTGGGCCAAAATCCAATATATTGGGTAGCCAAACTTCTCTGCAGTTCAGCTTGATGCCCTTTTCTGGTCTGATTTCAGGCAAGATCGGGGCAGGTTTAGTAGACCCTTATGTCGTAGTTAGCCCGGTGGGTTGATAAGGCAAAGAGAAATTAGACAAATGATCTTGTATTTGGGTTGTTCTCTATTCAACATACCACTAATGCATGTGAGAAGCCTTAAGAGACACTAATAACACACATCATTCACTAATTTCATACCTCAGAGGCATATAAGCTACATATTTATGTGTTCATTATTTGTATTTATTTTGTCCTCATAGCTGGACCAACATCTGTGTTGATTGTTTAAAAAAACATTAAAAAGTATATTTAAATATGAAGGGGTTCTCAGTATCTCCAAAAAGTATGGGTGGCATGCATCTCTCTCTACCTCTATGCCAAATGGCAAATGATTTAGCTAAACTAGAAAAATGGTCAGAGCAGTGGCAACTGGCATTTAATGTGGACAAGTGCAAGATTATGCACCTTGGGCGTAAAAACCCAAAAGCAGAATATAGACTATTTGGTACAGTCCTAACCTCAACATCTGAGGAAAGGGATTTAGGAGTAATAATTTCAGAGGACTTGAAGGTAGGTAGGCAATGCAATAGAGCAGCAGGAAATGCTAGCAGAATGCTTGGTTGCATAGGGAGAGGTATTAGCAGTAGGAAGAAGGAAGTGCTCATGCCATTGTACAGAGCACTGGTGAGACCTCACTTGGAGTATTGTACGCAGTACTGGAGACCGTATCTCCAGAAGGATATTGATACTTTGGAGAGAGTTCAGAGAAGGGCTACTAAACTGGTTCATGGGTTGAAGTATAAAACTTACCAGGAAAGGTTAAAGCATCTTAACATGTATAGCTTGGAGGAAAGACGTAACAGGGGGGATATGATAGAAACATTTAAATACATAAAGGGAATCAACACAGTAAAGGAAGAGAGTATATTTAAAAGAAGAAAAACTAACACAACTAGAGGACATAGTCTTAAATTAGAGGGGCAACGATTTAAAAGTAATATCAGGAAGTATTACTTTACTGAGAGGGTAGTGGATGTATGGAATAGCCTGCCAGCAGAAGTGGTAGAGGTAAACACAGTCAAGGATTTTAAGCATAAGCTATAAGACCGGGAACGGGGGACTAATAAAAGTACTCAAAAAAAAAATTGGGCAGACTAGATGGACCGAATGGTTCTTATCTGCCGACACATTCTATGTTTCTATGATTCTATGTTTCTATGTTACCGCAAAATGAGTCGTGGTCCACATGACCCTGGTGCTTCCCATCTCCTCCCAGTTTGTCTGCTGTTGTTTGGGGGGATAGTGATAACTTTGTTTACTTGCAAGTGGTGAGTAATTGATACTATGGTTGTAGGGGTAATATTGAGGGTTCAAAAACGTTTTAATGAGTGACCACTTTATGATGAATAAAATATTTTGGTTCCCAAAGGATAAAGGTACTAATGAATCATTTCTGCTTTTAGTTTCCATTTCACAAGCTGTGCTTGCTGCAAGATTCCTCTGATTTTAACAAATACTCCTGTTGCCAGTGCAAACTGTTTTTTTTTTTGGGACGTTAAAGTTTTCATGGCTATGAAATGAAAACTTAGGGTATAAAATAACACCATAAAATGATGCATTTCATCCAGAGAGATTGCTACATTAAATACACTGGTTTTATTCCATTTGGATTTACCTAGGATGGAAAACAAACAGAGAATGCAAACGGCCCACTTCTTTACAGCAGTCAAAATATGTTTGGATATACACGGGAGAAGTGAAGAAATTCCTACCAGGCAGCAAATTATAAACCAGATTACCTATAAAACTCCTCTTTACATAAGGAGAAATATCAGGGCCGTAAGGCCTTTCTGGCATGAATACCTGTCTTCAGAGCTATAAAGAGATATTCTTTATCCTCTATGGGACCCCTCCATTTCCTAGCTTGGGCACTTGCAGACAGAATCACAATTTTGATTAGTTGGAACAAAGAACTATGTCTTGAATGGATAAATGTGTCTATGGTTTCCATAGGTTTTTATTTCAGTATATTTCTAATTGGTATATCCTAAGAAGAGTAGAATATTATATTAAATATTGACTTTACTTATGCACCCTGCCATTGTTATATTTTCTATATTGTCATAAGTTATCAATATCATTTTTTTGTATTTTGTAACATTGGGGAGTCAGGACAAGTCAATTTAACTGCAATACACAATATCATTTCCTTACCGATTTTTCTACTATAATTAACCCTATGTGAAAAAGCTTTAAATGTGCACATTATAAAATAGAAAAATAAAATATAACAAATGGAGCAGGAACATGATTTCCAATGTAAAAACACTGTATTCAACCTACCTTGCTTGATCGCCATAAATTGCTCCCCAATTCCACATGCAAATACATGTATTTATAATAATGTTGCCAGTTTATATCTCTGGGACGAATGATTATTAACAAAATGTTCACCCAGGGAAAATCAAAACAACTGCAGTGAATTCTCCACAGAACAAATCAACTTGTGCCAATAAAAACAAATTAATCTCCTCAACTACCATGTGTAAGGGAAAGCATCACATTAATAAATATAAATATTAAAGGGCAAACTGCAGCAAAGTCTGCAATTTCGCTACCCAATATGGCCAATTGTGGGCCAAATTACAGGCATCACCATAAGAAATATAAATATAAAGCAACAGATAGGAGTAGAGGCTATGGGGGTATCACAGTCATTATTATAATTTCTTTTTTTTTTCCTCCTTTTTTTCTTGTTCATTCTTTATTCAACATTTAAAACAGATACTCATAAAACACACAAAAAAACAAACAAACAAAAAAAGCAGAAAAAAAAGGAAATTATCATTATTATAATTTCTTTTATGTATCTCCTTAACTTCTTCCCGCCCTCTAGAACATTCTATGCTGTCCTAAAATACACAGCTAAAACTGCTATTTTTAGACTAAGTGAAATTCAGCTCCCGAGTTTGACTCAGAATATATAAATATCCCGCCGTCAGTGGGGTTGCTAGGGGTGGGCTTCTGGGGCTATAGCCCCGAATCCCCTGTGCATAGCCCTGAATGGAGACTACAGGGCTATGGAGTCTCCATTCTCCCTCTCTGAGCTTCCCTCCTTCCAGGACATAGTCACCGAATCGGAGGTTTAAGCTTATGTGGGGATGAGGGCTGATATGGAGGAGCTCTCTGCCTAGCACCTTCTCCTTGAGGTGGGGCCCGCAGGTAAGTGCCTATGGTAACCACACCTCCTGGTCATACTGAGCACATAGCGATGGGTGCAAGCTCCACCCCTGTCATGCTCCAAGATTGGTTGCACGCCAGATGCCTGGTGACAACCGGCAGAATAAACTGGATGGCGGTGTTCTGCAGCTGCAGACACCATCGGAAACATCCTCCTCCCTACAAATAAAGGTAACTAAGCAGGGTCTGTGTATGGCTGCTATGTGAAATTTGCATTGGCATGATCAACCAAACGTTGTAAGGCATTATTCCAAGTATCCTAAATTGGGCCAAATAACAGAGGGTTGTTTTAATCTTATTTGGCAAAAGACCTACTAGGTTATGAATGAGGGCCTTTAAATTTCCACTTCCTAATCCCATTTGGGTTTAGTGCAAAATATTTGGAAGGATAATCTGTAGTCCAGTGGCAATAAATTTAGATAGTATTTTGGTGTCTGGATTTAATAATGTATTAGAGCTATATGAACTTATCAGTTCATTGTCTTTGTCTGGTTTTAAAATCATTTTTGTTCTGGACTTTAGTGAGGAAGATGCCGGGGTGTGTTCTGTATAAATCTGTTTGAATAACTTACAAAATTCGGAGGGCTAACTGTCCGGTCCTGGGAATTTGTGGTTGGCTACAAACATGATTGTGCGATGAACCTCTTCCTCTAATATTAGGCTATTGAGCGAGTATCTCTGAGTGTTAATAAGTCTTTTGACCTTGGCTACCTTAAGGAAGGAAACATTTACCGTGTTATTATCAGGTCTCTCTTGGAACAATGCAGAATAATGTTTTGAATTTGTGTACAATGTATTTATTGACAATAAAATTAGTGTTATGTTGTATTATTATCATGATGCGGATCATGGGTCATCTGCCTTTGACAATTTTACACAAGCCTTGCTGATTTGGCCCCCAATTGAAAACATTTTTGTCTGAATATTGAATATATGGAAGGTAGGTAGAAGACGGGTGCCAAAAAAGGAGGGGAAATAAAAAAGTGTGGAAAAAAGAGCTGCTAAGTCCACCATAACAATTTGTGCTACACATCAGCAAAGGGTCTTTTACATGGGCCAAGTTAACGTTGACATAGAGGACAAAAATGACCTAAATTCAGTATGCTTCAGTGTTGAAATATAGGAGTTGTTAGCAAAAAAATAGTCAATCCGTATGTGGCTATCATGTACTTGAGAATAATGTATGTATTCCTTTGCATTGTTGTTCAGAAGAGGGCAAACATATCATCAAAAATTCAATGCCTTCCGAAGAATGTAAGTGTGCATTATCTGTGGCCGGATGAGGATTCTATTTCTGGATTTGAGACAATGTTGAAATCTCCCCCTAAAACAAACGGAAGGTCAAATAATGAATGGTTTGGATAAAACGAAGCATAGACATTTGCTATCAACAATTACACCCTGTCAATGGACACCCCTAAGATAAAAAATCTACAGTCTGGGTCAGCAATCCTGTTGTTAAATGTTGTTATTACTGAATAAATCTAGCAGTGACATACCCAGCTATCCATTTATCTCACAGAGATGTTGTGGTTAAGCTGATTTAGACTTGTAGTTACGTTTCTCCTTGACTGTGGAATTCAAGCCATTTACGTTCTAGGACACAATTTTCAAATTTGAAGGAGCAGATGAAACGTAGTTAGTTAGTGGATTGTTATTGCTAGCCAATTCCCTGTTTATCTTTCCACTGTGTGATGTTAATCATATCCTTGGTGGGGTTCCTCTTGTCCCAGCCAACAGATCAAGAGTGTAACAGAAAAAGAATGTATCATAATAACTAAAAATAAAAAAAAAATGAATGTGTGGTGGTAAACAGTCCTTTGTGCACATGGATGGTGTAACAGTGAAAAAGAAGAGGTATTTGTGCTCAAGAAACGTTTTATACTCTTGGCGGGGAACCTTCACCCCTATCTGTGGCAACTTGAATAAACTCTCGCTGGCTTGTGTTGGTGTTTCAAAAATGTGAGCATGGCCTTTGTGGGAGCGTCAGAGCTGTGCAGGATACATTAATGCAAAATGGATTATGCTCACAAACAGATCTTCATATACTTGGGAAAATTTCCCCCGCTTAGCTGATACTAATGCAGAATAGTCAGAAATGACTAAGATCAGTTTTGTCTTGCAGTATCTATTGAGGATCGCCTCCTTATCAGCAAAACTGAGAAATCTCACAATTACTGGTCAACAAAGATTTATCAGCTTGTTCTAAGCCAATGTAATATGCCCTCTTGATGAGTAGTTCATTGTGTGACATTGTGTCACTTCAATGTTTCTGGGAGCCAGTGTTGGAGCATGTCTCATAGCTCCACTGGGGGCACAGACAGGCAAATTGGTTTCTGTTGTTGCCTGTATTAAAAGTTCTCTTCTAGCACACCCTGTCTTTGCACCAACTAGTGATAGTAGACAAGGTCGGACTGGCCCACCGTAACACCAGAGAAAATCCCAGTGGGCCACCTGCACTGGGGCCACTGGAGCATGAAATTCTATTTTAAGAAATTTGGCGGCTGCTGCCACTTTCAGAAGTTTGGCCACCTCCGGATGTTTGCAGGGTGAGGGCAAACAAGCAGAGCTATAGTGCTCTGATGGTGGTGGGGGCAGAAGCGTTTCCAACATGGGGGGGAGAGACACTTGGGGGGGACACTTGGGGAGGAAGAAGTCAATATTACAGGTACGGGGATGCAGTGGCGTAGCGTGGGTTGTCAGCACCCTGGGCAAGGCAAGTAATTTGCGCCCCCTAACCCGTGGATTTTAGCACTCGAGTCTCTTCTACTAGATTAGTTAAAGAAACCCTTACCCCCCAAGCACATGTATTGTTTGTTATGAAAATACTTATGTAATTAAAGTAAAATGCATCTAAATACAAGTTTATTTTCCAACACTTTATTGAGTGCGAACATGCATTACACACATTCTCCACATTTTCAGCAGGTCTATGAATACAAATATACACATGTAGTAACCTAGCATGGGCCATGCTATTATATGTCGTCTCACAACCATCGTAAACGACAAACAATATCAAGAACAAAAACTAAACATCAAAATGGAACCATACCCTGGAGATGATCCAAGACTGGGCTAGATGGAGCCAACTTCCTCAATCCTGTACCTCTAATGTTACCCCCCCCCCCACACACACACACACATATGCCATAATTGTTGTGCCATTCAGATGCCAGTAATATTGTAACTTTCGGATGCCAGTAATATTGTGCCAGTCAGAGTCCAGTAATATTGTGCCAGTCAGAGCCTAGTAATATTGTGCCAGTCAGATGCCTGCAATATTGTGCCAGTCAGATGCCTGCAATATTGTGCCAGTCAGAGCCCAGTAATAATGTGCCAGTCAGATACCAGTAATATTGTGCCAGTCAGATACCAATAATATTGTGCCAGTCAGATACCAGGAATATTGTGCCTGTCAGAGCCAAGGAATATTGTGCCTGTCAGAGCCCAGGAATATGGTGCCTGTCAGATGCCTGTAATATTATGCCAGTCAGATGCCTGTAATAGTGTGCCAGCCAGATGCCCAGTATTATTGTGCCAGCCAGATGCCCAGTAATATAGTGCCAGTCAGATGCCCAGTATTATTGTGCCAGTCAGATGCCCAGTATTATTGTGCCAGCCAGATGCCCAGTAATATAGTGCCAGTCAGATGCCCAGTATTATTGTGCCAGTCAGATGCCCAGTATTATTGTGCCAGCCAGATGCCCAGTAATATAGTGCCAGTCAGATGCCCAGTAATATAGTGCCAATCAGATGCCAAGTAATATAGTGCCAATCAGATACCCAGTAATATAGTGCCAATCAGATGCCAAGTAATATAGTGCCAATCAGATGCCCAGTAATATAGTGCCATTCAGATACCCAGTAATATAGTGCCAATCAGATACCCAGTAATATTGTGCCAATCAGATACCCAGTAATATAGTGCCAGTCAGATACCAGGAATATTGTGCCAGCCAGCCCCCCCCCCCCCCGTACTTACATGAAGCGGCTCCGTGTCCCCCGCCGGATGTCTCCTCCGTGCAGTCTTCCCTCTTGCACTGAGGAGGGAAACAGACACCGGATGTGACGCAACGTCACATCCGGCGTCAGTTTTTTTTTTTCCGGCCGTCGCATCCATCGGATGCGGCTTGCCGGAAAAAAGCGTTCACAAGCGCAATGCGCTGTGAACGCGGCAGCAGGGGCTGGGGGCCCACGGGACAGCTGCCTTGGGGCCCCCCAGGAGTAAATGGGCCCAGGGCAGCTGCCCCGTTTGCCCCGCGTTAAAGACGGCCCTGGCGGCCACGCGGCCGCATAGGGCTAGTGCGCCCCCCCAGATATTGCGCCCGGTGCGGCCGGCCCCCCCTGCACCCCCCACGCTACGCCACTGCGGGGGTGGGAGGCTGAGAAAGGAGACATTACAGAGTATGTGGGGGGGGAGAGAATGGATAAATTACAGAGGCAGAAAGTAGATAGGGGGAGACAAAGGAGACATTACTGCGGGGAGAGAGAAGGGGACATTACAGGGGAGAGACACAGGGGGAGACTACAGGCAGAGAGAGATATAAATTACAGGGGGAGAGAGAGAGACATTACAGAGGGAGAGAGAGAGAGACATTACAGAGGGAGAGAGAGACATTACAGGGGGAGAGAGGGAGATACATTACAGGAGGAGAGAGAGAGAAACATTACAGTGGGAGAGAGATTACGGGGGAGCAAGAGAGACATTACATGGAAGCAAGAAAGAGAGATACAAACACTACAGAGGGTGCGAGAGAAAGACACACTACAGGGGGGAAAGATAGAGACACTACAGAAATGAGAAACTTCAGAAATGAGAGGGACACTACAGACATGAAAGAGAGAGACACTAGAGAAATGAGAGAGCGAGAGACACTACAGAAATGAGAGAGCGAGATACACTACAGAAATGAAAGGGGGAGAGAGACTACACAAATGGGGAGAGAAAAAGACAGACAGACATGGGCAGTCTCCCTCACGAAAACAGACTCTGGATCCGACCTGTGAGTGCAATCTCAGTGCTGGGGTAAGTCCTGGATGCTGGGTCAAGTCTTGTAAAGGGAATCTGAGTGTTAGGGAAAGCCCTTTGACAGAATGTGCACAAGGTTATTTCTCACACACTGCCCTGATATTTACCTCTGCACAGGGAAAGTCAAATAAGTTTGTGTACACTGCTTTGTGCATGGGTTATATATTAGGGCATTGTGTTAGATATAACCTTGTGTACATACTGGGGCTATATATTGCCCTAAGCAGGGGTATATATCAGTCTTATCTATAAGTCTGGCACTGGCGGGGGGAGGGGGAGAGACACTTAGGTGTGGGAGAAGTTGATGTTACGAGGTACATGGGTGGGGAGCTGAGAAAGGAGACATTACACGGGGGAGAAAGGAGATGGGGGAGACATTATGGGAGAGAGAGAGAGAGAGAGAGAGAGAGAGAGAGAAAACAGGGGGAGAGAGAGAAAACGGGGAGATAGAAAGAGACAGTGCAGGGGGGGAGAGAAACAGTAAGGGGGAGAGAGAGAGAGAGAGAGACAGTACAGGGGAGAGACAGGGACAGTACAGGGGAGAGAGAGACAATACAGGGGGAGCAAGAGAGACATTACAGGGGAGAAAGGGAGATAAATTACAAGGGGAGAGAGAGGTAGATACATTAGAGGGGGAGAGAGAGGGAGATACATTAGAGGGGGAGAGAGAGGGAGATACATTACAGGGGGAGAGAGAGAGGAACACATTACCGGGGGAGAGAGAAACATTACGAGAGAGAGAGAGATTACTGGGGGAGAGAGAGAGACATTACAGGGGGAGAGAGATTACAGGGGAGAGATAGAGACATTACAGGGGGAACAAGAGAGAGACACTACAAGGGGAGAAAGCAAGAGGCACACTACAGGGGTAGCAAGAGAGAGACACTACAGGGGGAGCAAGAGAGACACACTACAAGGGGAGCGACAGAGAGAGAAACACACTACAGGGGGAGCAAGAGAGACACACTACAGGGGGAGCGACAGAGAGAAAGATACACTACAGGGGGGAGCGAGTGAGAGACACACTACAGGGGGAGAGATAGAGACACTACAGAAATGAGAGACAGAGACACTACATTAAATGAGAGATAGAAACACTACAGAAATGAGAGAGACACTACAGAGATGAGAGAGACACTTCAGACATGAAAGAGAGAGACACTACAGAAATAAGAGAGCAAGAGACACTACAGAAATGAGAGGGGGAGAGACTACACACATGGGGAGAGGAAAAGACAGACAGACAAAACAGACTCTGGATCATTACAGGGGTAGAGAGTGACATTACAGGAGGAGCGAGAGAGACATTACAGGGGAGAAAGGGAGATAAATTACAGTGGGAGAGAGAGGGAGATACATTACAGGGGGAGAGAGAGAGGGAAACATTACCGGGGGAGAGAGGGAGAAACATTACAGGGGGAGAGAGATTTAGGGGGGGAGAGAGAGAGACATTACAGGGGAAGAGAGATTACATGCTATGGGGCTGGAATACAAACATTTTTCCAGGGTTGGTTTTTGTTCCTAGTCCGGCACTGGTAGTAAGTTTATAATTTAGAGGCTCAATAAATTAATGAACAAAGGTGAATGATTTTTTGACTGTAAATTTTTACCAGCCCTGCAGTAATTTTCGCATAGAACAGTGGTGGGCCTGATTCAATGATGCAAAGCATCACTAACTTCTGGTTTTTAACTCAGTTTTTTCTATTGTAGTCATTGGGATTCAATTAAATGAGATTATTTAACCAGCTCATTGAATAGAGCCCAGTTTTTCAATACCGTTTTTTTTTTTTAACGGGTCGGTATACCTCCATTGGAAGTATAGGGTTTGATTTAACAGGTGCGGAAATATTTTAGCAGGTGTGGTAATGATTTTACCAAACCCATTAATGCAGCATTAACCCATTGCAAGTGCCAGGCTGATTTCCTCTGCATCTTTAAGGCGGAATCAAATGCTCCTGAGGGTCTTCACATGAAGACTTGGTTCCTGAAAGAGTAAGAAATTGCCGTTCATTGGAAGGACGGGTATTCTGAGAAGTCTGGAATGTAGATGGGCATCCAGACTGCTCACAGATGAGATACAGTCTTCATTTTACTACCTTGGTTGATATGTAAACATGGTGTGGCTTCTAAATCCACCTTAATATACAAACCTTTACCAAATATAACAAATTACACAGGACACTGGCTGGAGATTGTCTTGTGTCATTAAACGTAGCCCTCTAGCTGAATATATCGGTGGGAAGTAATTGTGCTGTGTGGTTTTATCAGAAATGTATGTACTTGCTACAAGAGCTTGTGGTTGCTACATATTTCTTAGATTTGCATTCAATACAGAGGAGAGGCCTGGTGCTCACTTTCCTACCACTCATTTTTATTCAGTTCTGCATTTTCCAATTTGGGTTGACAAAGGAGAATACAGGCAGACTAAGCATCTGCCTATAAGAAAGATTTTTCCTCTGCATCTGTTTGGAAGGGTCTTCAGAAATGATCAAGTTTAAAAGGCGAAAGGCTTGAGATACAGTCTTCATTTTAGTAATAATGTGTGTGTGGTTATATCGGACATTCATGTACTTACTACTGATGGCTGATCTGGGGGAGGGACACATCTGTTCTCCAAATCTTCCCAGTTAATCTGCTCAAAAGATGGGTGCTCCCTGATGTAACCTGTCACCACAAGGCGATGCTCTGGATCAGAGGTGTCGCTAGGGGTGGGCTAAGGGGGCTGAAGCCCCGAATAAGCTGAGCAAAGCCCCGAATCTCTGCAGCTACGTGATAGCTCCGCCCCCTGACATCACGCAGACAGTGTGTCAAAGCCCTACACTGATAGGATGCTGAGTGATGTTTCAGCCAATAAGTGCAGGGCTTTTACCCAGCATCATTACTGTGTGTGAAAGACCTGCACTGATTGGCTGACACATCATTCAGCATCCTATCAGTGCAGGGCTTTTACACAGCATCATCACAGGGATGTGAAGGAAGCTCCACGTGGGACAGTGAGGCAGCTCTGAAGAAATCCTTACTGGCTGTCACCTTGTGGGAGATGCAGAGCAGGTCTTTTTCCACTCAGGTAAGCTCTGGATATGGTGGAGAGAAGGGAGGGTTGGGGTCACTTATTTACATCCACCTTTGTGTATTTAAGCTATATATTGTTGGTTTGAGATTCCTTATTACAGGACTGCCAAACAGTATAGGAATGATTTATGTTACAAATGTGTGTGTGTGTGTGTATATATAAATATATATATATATATATATATATATATATATATATATATATATATATACACACACATATGTAACATAAATCATTCATATGCTGTTTGGCAGTCCTGTAATAAGGAACCTCAAACCAACATATAGCTCAAATACACAAAGGTGGATGTAAATAAGTGATTTATGCTATATATGCATAATAATTTATGCTATATATATATATATATATATATATATATATATATATAGCATAAATCATTCCTATCCTGTTTAGCAGTCCTGTAATAAATAATGTCACACATATGTGTGTTATGTGTATGTGTGACTTGTTTTATTACAGGACTGCTAAACAGCTTAGGAAGGATTTATGTTTATATCAGGGCTTGACAAATTTTATTTTGTTTTAGGAGCCAGCAGAAAATTTTAGGAGCCAGACAATGGCACATCACAAAAGCATACATACACAGAGACATTCACATGCACGCACCTCACATACAGAATCACATAAATACACAGAAAGTCACATACACACACCTCACAGACATCCAGTCAGTCACATACACAGCCAGTTAGACACACACACACCAGTCAGCAAGTTTTTGTTTTGTTTTTTTAAATAAAAAAATAATTCCTTAATGTGTCCCACATGTCACATGCACAGCCAGATACATACATACACACATACATACATACATACAGAACACATACACAACCAGTTACATACATACACACACACAACACATACACAGCCAGTTACATACATATACACAAACACACACACAGAGCCAGTTACATACATACACACACAACACACTCACACTGACATACACACACTCTCGCTCACACTGACATACATACACTCTCGCTCACACTGACATACACACACTCTCGCTCACACTGACATACACACACTCTTGCTCGCACTGACATACACACACTCTCACTCACACTGACATGCACATACTCACACTGACATGCACACACTCACACTGACATACACACTCACTCACACTGACATGCACACACTCACACTGACATGCACACACTCACACTGACATGCACATACTCACACTGACATACACACACTCACTCACACACTGTCAGTTTTTAACTTACCTGCTGCAGGCATCTCTTTGCTTTAAGCTCAGTGTGAAGGAGGTCTCAGCCAATCACGGGAGGCTTCTGAACTCTCAGCCGATCAGGAGAGTTGAGAAGTCTCACCTGATTGGCTGAGACCTCCTTCAATCAAGCTCCGTAATGTTATAGCTGATCGGTGTATATATAATATACAAATATAAATATTCTATAAAACGATATATATAAATAGATAGATAGATAGATAGATAGATAGATAGATAGATAGATAGATATATAGATATATATATATTGTATACATAGACAAGATAAACTGTCTGCTATTTGTTAACCAATATAGTGTCAGATGTAATATTCATACTTTACAGAGGCGTCGCTACGGGTGGGCTAAGGAGGCTGAAGCCCCGAATAAGCTGAGCAAAGCCTCGAGTCTCTGCAGCTCCGTGATAGCTCCGCCCCCTGACATCACGCAGTCAGTGTGTGGAAAAAGACCTGCTCTGCATCTCCCACAAGGTGACAGCCAGTAAGGATTTCTTCAGAGCTGCCTCACTGTCCCACGTGGAGCTTCCTTCACATCCCTGTGATGATGCTGTGTAAAAGCCCTGCACTGATAGGATGCTGAGTGATGTTTCAGCCAATCAGTGCAGGGCTTTTACACAGCATCATTACTGTGTGTGAAAGACCTGCACTGATTGAAAAAAAAAAAAAAATAGAATGGGAACGATTGTTTTCTGGACTAAACACAGAAGACAAGTGGAATGCCTTTAAGCACACATTACAAAAGTACACATCCCAATATATACCTTTGGGAAACAAATACAAAAGACACAAATCAAAACCAATGTTGCTTACCTGTACCGTGAAACAGGAAATGCAAAACAAGAAAATGGCATTCAAACATTATAAAAGCAAGGGATCAACATCATCATTTATAAAATACAAAGATGCCAACAAAGCCTGCAAAAAGGCAATTAAAATGGCTAAATTGGAAAACGAGAAAAGGATTGCTAAGGAGAGTAAAATTAACCCCAAAATTTTTTATAAGTATATAAATGGAAAAAAGCTAAAGAGGGAAAATGTTGGGCCCTTGTTATCCCAAATGGAAAATTTGGTAAGTGAGGACAGAGAAAAAGCAGACATTTTAAATACTTTTTTTCCTTCTGTTTATACTAAGGAAGAACAGATGGATTAGCCCCTGCTACCGGAAGTTACGGAACAGTCACCACAAACATGGGATTGGCTGACACAGGAAAAAGTGTTTATGCAATTAAACTCTGTTAAGATAGACAAGGCCCCAGGGCCAGATGGTATACACCCAAGGGTCCTTAGAGAGTTAAGCATAATTCTGGCCAGACCAATATTTATGATCTTTAGGGATTCGTTCAGTTCAGGTATAGTGCCAACAGACTGGCGAAAGGCGAATGTCATTCCAATATTTAAAAAGGGATCAAAATCTCTGCCTGGTAATTATAGGCCAGTGAGCTTGACATCTGTAGTGGGGAAATTATTTGAAGGATTGCTAAAGGTGTACACTCAAGAATACATCTTGAATCAGAATATAATTAGTAAAAGTCAACATGGTTTTGTGAAAGACAGGTCTTGTCAAACAAACTTAATAACATTCTATGAAGACGTCAGTAAAAATATAGATCTAGGTGTGGCAGTTGATGTGATCTATTTGGATTTTGCTAAAGCATTTGATACAGTTCCACACAAAAGGTTACTCTACAAATTGAGAGAAATAGGATTGGGGGCAAATGTATGTATTTGGATTGAAAATTGTTTAAAAGATAGAACACAGAGGGTTGTGTTAAATGGTAAAGCTTCAAATTGGACCAGGGTAGTGAGCGGAGTACCTCAGGGGTCTGTTTTGGGACCTCTTCTTTTTAATCTGTTTATTAATGATCTCCCACGTTGTTCTGAGTGCCATGTCTCAGTGTTTGCTGATGACACAAAATTAGGTAAGGTAATAAAGACTAATCTTGATGTTTTTTCTTTACAGGAAGATTTGGACAGAGTAGGGAACTGGGCAAGAAAGTGGCAAATGAGGTTCAATATAGACAAATGTAAAGTTATGCATTATGGGAAAAATAATAACAAAGCAACATATACGTTAAATGGTATTTCCCTGGGAAAAACTACTAACGAAAAGGATTTAGGAATCATTGTAGATAACAAACTTGGCAACAGTGCCCAATGCCAGTCAGCAGCTGCAAGGGCCAATAAGATATTGGCATGTATAAAACGAGGTATAGATTCACGGGAGGAGGACATCATCTTGCCTCTTTACAAATCAATGGTAAGACCTCACCTTGAATATGCAGTACAATTCTGGGCACCAGTCCTTAAAAAGGATATTAAGGAACTAGAAAAAGTGCAAAGGAGAGCTACAAAATTAATAAGGGGATTGGAGGATCTTAGTTATGAAGAGAGACTTAAAAAATTGCATTTATTTACTTTAGAAAAAAGGCGTCTTAGAGGGGATATGATAACATTATATAAATATGTGCAGGGCTAATATAAGGAGCTCTCCAGGGACCTGTTCATTAATAGAAATGTACAAAGAACAAAAGGTCACCCCCTGAGACTGGAAGAGCAAAGATTTCATAGGCAGCAAAGGAAGGGATTCTTTACGGTAAGGACAATAAAATTATGGAACTCACTGCCAAGAGAGGTAGTGCTATCAACCACAATAGATGCATTGAAAAATGGTCTGGATGTTTTTTTAGAAAAGCAGAACATACAGGGGTATTAATAATAGAATGAGCATTAATAATAGAGCTTTTTGATCCAAGGAGAAATCTAATTGCCCTTTTGGAGTCAAGAAGGAATTTTTTTCCCCCTAGGAGGCAACATTCGAAAAAGCTTCCTTAGGTTTTTTTTTGCCTTCTTTTAGATCAAAACACTGAAATGATAGGTAGAAGGGTTGAACTTGATGGACTTGTGTCTTTTTTCAACCTAAATTACTATGTTACTATGTTACTACATATCCCTTAGATTACCTTCCATGCAAAGAAGGGGCCCAGTGCTCACAAAGCTTTGAAGCCCCGCCAAACATTTTCCCACCCCTCTTTTCCATACATCTCTGGAGTTTACCAGTTCCTGATAGCATTAGGTGTCTGTTCCTGCAGTGGCATGATGTCATATTCATGCTCCCCGCCATCAGCTGTAGAGCAGACTGAAGGCTAGCGAGTATGGATATGTGTCATCACATGTACAGATCTTTCATTCTGAACAGTAATGCCACCGACAGGCAGATTAGCAGTGCCATCTGTAGGGCCAATTAAGCACACCATTTGTTTACATATTCATTATATGATAAACTCACATTAGTCAAGATGTCCTCAGCCTCCCTGCTGAGCTCCTTTATGACGTGGAGCTTGTCGGGCATGATATAAAAGATTTGAATTACCCTGGAACTGCCCTCCAAGAAAGGACCTTCCCCATTCAGCATGTGGCACAAGTTAACTCTGAATGACCACTAGTCTACAGCAATACCATAATTATTCTTTAAATGGCTCTGATAAAAAAGGGCAAGAGATGCTCTCTATTAGATGGCACATAGCCCCTGCTGCAATGGATTCCTATGAATCCTTCAATAATGTTCTACTCCTCCCACAATTGCTCTTGCCACCATCTCTAGTATCAGTGATATTTTCACTCCTCCCTTTCTTGCTCATTCTTTTAGTCATGTTGTAACTAAGGTGAGAGTCCCTCGTGTCTGGTTCAGATTGATAGAGCAGTTGTAGTTGGCATTCCCTTTATGAAATGAGCTTTAAAATGAGAAACGTAGAATGTGTCGACAGATGAGATCCATTTGGCCCATCTATTCTGCTTTTGGGTTTTTACACCCAAGATGCAGAAGAGAAAATAGCCCAGTTAATGAAAAAGGGGGATAAAACTATTTTAGATACATAAAGGAGAAAAGGAAAGTAAAACAAGGATTAGTTAAATTAAAAACAAAAGAAGGATGCTATGTAAAAGAGGAAAAAGGCCTAGGAGACTGCCTTAATGAATAATTTCTGTTCAGTTTTTACAAATGAAAATGAAGGTTAGGGACCTCATTTAGGGAAAAAGCTAATGAGTCTTTTGTTGTATGTAAGTTTACAGAGCTGTCTAAAGTAAAGACAAATAAGTAGATGGGCCCTGATGGGATACATCCTAAGTTATAAAAAGAACCTAGTTGTGTACTAGCAAAACTGTTAACAGATTTATTTAACCAATCATTTTTAACGGGAGTAGTCCCAGAAGATTGCAAATTAGCAAATGTTGTGCCCATTCACAAAAAAAGGTAGTAGGGAGTAGGCAGGCAACTATAGACCAGTAAGTCTTACTTCAGTAGTGGGGAAAATAATGGAAAACTTGTTAAAGAATAGAACTGTTGAACATCTAAAATCGCATGGATTTCAAGATGAGAGACAACATGGGTTTACTTCAGGGAGATCATGCCAAACTAATCTTATTGATTTTTTTGATTGGGTGACTAAAATAATAGATCAGGGTGGTGCAGTAGACATTGCTTACCTAGATTTCAGTAAGGCACATAGAAGGCTTATCAATAAACTGCAATCTTTAAATTTGGATTATAATATTGTTGAATGGATTAGACAATGGCTGAGTGACAGGCAACAGAGGGTTGTAGTCAATGGAGTATATTCGATGCAAGGTCTTGTTACTAGTGGGGTACCTCAGGGATCTGTACTTGGACCCATTCTCTTTAATATTTTTATTAGTGATATTGCAGAAGGTCTTGTTGGCAAAGTATGTCTTTTTGCTGATGATACAAAGATTTGCATCAGGGTTGATGTTCATGGAGAGAACTGACATTTAATGTGGATAAGTGCAAGATTATGCACCTTGGGCGTAAAAACCCAAAAGCAGAATATAGAATATTTGATACACTCCTAACCTCAACATCTGAGGAAAGGGATTTAGGAGTAATAAAACTCCACTAAACTATAGTATCTCTGATGAGTTAATTGGAGGAAATATTCTCAGATTACAGAAAGACAGGTCAAGGATACAGCATGTGGTCTGGTGAATCCCAGTGGCATCTAAGAATATACAGAAAATACATAAATATGCTAGCAGAGATGTTGCTAAGTTGCCAAAAGATCTGGGGCTAGAGCCCATGACAAATTTGATATAAGCGAAGAAGCTCACATGCTTGGGTCTGGTTATAAAGTATATATATGATGCCAATAGCAATAGGTGTATATATAATACAAGCAAAAAATACATATACATAGATTAATATGATGATGCCAATGGGGTGAGATGGAGAGTGAGTGGGGTGATAAGCTGGGTGGAGGGGTAAAATGGAGGGAGAAGGTGAGATGGAGAGTGAGAGGTGCGATATGATAAGGGTGGGGGTGAGGTGGAGGGTGAAATATTGTACACAAATCTGTCTAAACCTGTGTTAGTGAGCACTTCTTCTTTGCTGAGATAACCCATCCACCTCATAGGTGTGGCATATCAAGATGCTGATTAGACAGCATGATTATTGCAAAGGTGTGCCTTAGGCTGGCCACAGTAAAATGTGCAGTTTTATCACACAGCACAATGCCACAGATGCCGCACGTTTTGAGGGAGCGTGCAATTGCCATTCTGACTGCGGGAATGTCCACCAGAGCTATTGCTATGAAACAAAAACAAAAGTGTTGCGTTTATAATTTTGTTCAATGTATTTCGTGAAGGAAACTGTCAGTTGAAGATAAGACCAAGTAAGACTCACCTCTCAAGGATTTTGAGGTATAACTCTGCTTTAGTAATCATCAGCCATGCACTGGGCACTTGCGGTGTAAGGAACGTTTGCAATGACAGTGTTTTTTCTCTTCTCAGGGTCTTAAAAGTTTTAAGATGGTTTCCTCAAAGTGTGTCAACGTTAAAACAGGAGAGTAGTTTAGTCAGGCTAGTGTTTGAGGGTGATCAGGTGACTAACTAGTACAAGCAGCTCTAGTCAATACGAGTTACGATAATCTCCATGCATTAGGACCATGCATCCTCCTTGTAGATGACATTGAGACCTTCAGAGTGTTGTCTCTTAATTTCTATGGGCAGATGGCTCCCGACCACTCTCTATGCTGAGTAAGTCTGTTTTGCATCTCAAAAAAGTCTTAGCTGTCAGGAGTGCTATCAATACGCAGGGAAAGCTATTTCCACGGAGATGATGTGTCCACCTCCTGTGGTAATGGAATGATGGGTCTTACTGTTGAGTTTAAGGATCCGACCAGTACAAAAGACATCTCAGACTGCTGCAGGGAGTTAATTCTTCCAATGGGGTCCCTTCCAACACAAAGTGAACAGGTACGGAGCTCTCCTTAAACAAGTTTGGCCATGATGATGATGATTGACCACGCCCCCTATTCCACCGATATTTAATTATTCTATTTAGATGTGGCTATTCTACCCGAAGAAACATGCCTTGAGCATCTAGACTAAGTGACTCTCCTTTTCCCTGTGTAATTCTGTTAAACATATTGCAGCTGTTGCAGTTTGTATACCCTGTACTTAATATCTACATCAGACAAATCCCCTCTGGGCCTTAAACAAGATTGTGGATATGAAAGACTGGAGTCTATTTGCCATGACTGATGTTAAAAAGGTTTACATCTTGGTTCAGTAAAGTGATTGGTCTGTTTGAAGAGACCATTGAAAGATCTTTATTAGGTTTCAGGACGAGCCTGTGTCTTCCAATTTATTGTATTGCTTTACAGGATGAGGTCTGACTCTGAGGTTTGCAGCGATTGCAGACTCTACAATGATTCCATTTGATCACATGGTCAATTTCCCTTTCAGTGATCAGGACATTACGGGTATCCCTTTGAGCCTGTGTCAAAACTTGGAGTCCTTCCCTATGTAACAGATCCTAAGGATAAAAGCACGATTCAACACCAATGGGTTAATGATTAGGTCTGTGTGTTTCTATTTTTAACCTCTTCATTTAGTACCATTTTACAATGTGATTAAAAAAAACAAGTCATTTTTCTGTGCTCGCAACATCTGACATTCATTTCAGCCTCTCATCTGCCTTGTCTGGACTGTCTCTTCTGGGCAGATTAGACTAATATGTTCATCTTACTAATAGTGATCAGAAGCTCCCAAGTGAGAATTTTTCCATAGGGCAAACTACTAAGTCCTGCCCTTTCTTGGTTGAGTTTGTTACACATGCTGTTTCTGTTTTGCCATATACACATAAAGTGTTTTGATGACCTGTAATGTCACCTGTAATGCACAACATTTACATAACAAAGGACATTTGTCTGCCTGTTATGCAGCCCTTTTATTTTTTCTTGTGTATTGAGTGAGGTGAAATAAAGAAGCAATGTTAATAAAAAATAATTATTATGTTTATCATTATTATTAGTGCCAGGTAAACTTTTTAATACTGTTATCCTTCTGGATGCCGTTAATGAATATCATCAAGACTTCCTTCACTTCTTTGTTCCTTAAGCTGTATATAATCGGATTGAGAAAAGGAGTAAGAGCAGAATAGAAGACAGATACCACTTTGTCTGCATGAAAGGAAATCATCGCTGAGGGTCTCACATACATGAATATAACTGTCCCATAGTAAATAAACACCACAATAAAGTTTGAGGCACAAGTGGTGAATGCATTTCTTAGACTTGATGCTGAAGATGTAGTGATAACAGTTAGAATGATGTGAATATAGGAAGCCATAATAAGGGTAAAGCATCCTAAAATCACAATCCACGCAAGCAGGTAGAAAACAACCTCACTCAATGTGGCACCATGGCATGAAATTTTCACCAGTGGTGAAAAGTCACAGAAAACATGGTCAATTTCACTAGTGCTGCAGAACTTCAATCTTGATACTGGAATTATTATAGCCATCATAACAACTGCACTGACCACCCATGCTCCAGCAGCCAGCACTTTACAAAATGCATTGTTCATTATGATCATGTATCTCAAAGGATGGCAGATTGCAACATAGCGGTCAATAAAATTGAGTCAAACATCCAGCAGCAGAGATGGATTTTTGTTGACTGAGGAAGTCAGACAGCATTTTGGGTACTGTAACAGAGATATACCAGATTTCTAAGAAGGAGAAGTTGGCGAGGAAGAAGTACATTGGTTTGTAAAGCCGCCTCTGTGTTGTCACTAGACAAATAATGAGCATGTTTGTGGTGATGGAGAGAAGGTAGACAAGAAGAAAAACAAAAAACAACACAATCTGTTGATGCCGCTCAAGATAGAATCCTTGTAAGATGAACTCATTGACCACAGTGATGTTCTCCATTCAATCAATATTCTATTCCCTACAGGAAACACATATATTAGACTGAATTGAATTGTAAAATTCAGTCATGTAATTGAAAAATATTTCAGAATTTTTCTCTGGTGCACAGAGGGAGATTTTAAGAATAAAACCTACAGCTTTATTCGTCAAAGAGAGAAATGCAGCTGAATTGGAGAATTATTCCAACGCAGCTACTTTTGGCTTTAAGTTTGAAATCCCCTTCTCAGTTCCCTGTAACTTCATGCAATTCCCTCTTTTCTGAATAAAGACCCTAATACAGAGTCCCAAACTGTGCGCCACTGCACCATGGGGCACCATGGCTGGCCTTAAAATGCACTACACAATGGGAGCCAGATGGGGCCACGGCCCCCCGTACATAATATTGTGCCCCCGGCACTTCTTAAAACCCAGTTTGATTGTAAGACTCAGGTCCCCTGCAGAGCTATAGAAGACCTTGATCCTCCTCACCGGCAGCTGGTGAATGTCTGCAAGGTGCTTGACACTTCTGCCGTGCTTCTATGATAAAAAGTACTGGAAGTGTCAGCATCGGAGGATGTCTGTGCATACCGAACAACACAAACACATCCTTCTGCTGCCCCCGCTAGATACCAAAGAAGTCTTGAAAGTCATTGGCAAGTCTGAGGATGCATTGGAAAGTTTGGTGGCAGATTGGCAAGTCTGGGAATGCATTGGTAAGTCTGGGAATGCATTGACAATTCTGGGGGCAGATTAGCAAGTCTAAGGGGCAGATTGGGAGGTCCAGGGGTAAATTGGCAAGTCTGGGAGAAAATTAGCAAATCTGGGGATGCATTGGCAAGTATTGGGGCAAATTGGAAAGTCTTGGGCTGCAATGGCAAGTCTGAGTGGCAGATTAGCAAATCTGTTGGGGCAGATTGGCAAATCTGGGAAGTATGAGGGGCAGATTGGCAAATCTAGGGGTGCAGTGGCAAATATAAAGAAATTAAAACAATTAATGCATTATTTCAATACATATGAAGAAACATAGATAATATTAAAAAGTTCATATAAGTATATATGCAACAATGTAAATACGAACACACACATGTAGATATATATATATATATATATATATATATATGTATATATATATACCGTATTTAACCCCTTAAGGACAGAGCCTTTGAAACATTTTTGTCCTTTCTGGACAATGGCTATTTTAACATTTCTGTGCTGTTTGTGTTTAGCAGTAATTTTCTTCTTCGTCATTTGCTGTACCCACACATATTATATATTGTTTTTATCGGGACAAAAAGGGCTTTCTATGGATGCCATATTTTTGATCATATCTTATCATATTATTAAAAAAAAATAATAAAATATGGTAAAAAAAAAAAAAATACACAAATTTCTTTGTTTTTATTTGAAACAACTTCTCCTCATCGACAATAGCGAACGAAAAAACATGCTAAATAGATTCTACTATTTCTCCTGAGTACAGGGATACCACCCATGCATAGGTTTGTTGGGCTGTTTGGGGGCTAAAATGCCAAATTTGTGAGGTGCAGTTTTTTGTTTTCCAACTTGAAATTTTTACATGCAGACAGCCTGCACCCATGTCCCATTTGGGACATATTTGAAACCAGCCAGTGTATTTTACCCCATCAACCCATATATTTTTTAAAAGTAGACACCCTAGGCTATCTCAAATGGTGGTATTTTAACACTTTCCATGCACTAATTCTACCACCAGCCTTTGTCAAAGTTTGTGGTAGTCATTTTTTTGTGTTTTTTTTTCACAAACCTTGTACTTCAGACATGAATTTACAGATTTTGGTATGTGTCACTGCCAAATAACACCCCAATAAGTGTTCAGCAACATCTCTTGAGTACAGGGATACCCCCCATGCATAGGTTTGTTGGATTGTTTGGGGGGTAAAAGGCCAAATTTGGGAGGTGAAGTTTTTGGTTTTCCAATTTGAAATTTTGACATGCAGACAGCCTGCACCCATGTCCCATTTGGGACATATTTGAAACCAGCCAGTGTATTTTACCACATCAACCCATATATTTTTTAAAAGTAGACACCCTAGGCTATCTCAAATGGTGGTATTTTTACACTTTCCATGCACTAATTCTACCACCAGCCTTTGTCAAAGTTTGTGGTAGTCATTTTTTTGTGTTTTTTTTTCACAAACCTTGTACTTCAGACATGAATTTACAGATTTTGGTATGTGTCACTGCCAAATAACACCCCAATAAGTGTTCAGCAACATCTCTTGAGTACAGGGATACCACCCATGCATAGGTTTGTTGGGTTGTTTGGGGGCTAAAAGGGCCACATTGTGAAGGTGCGCATTTTCAACTTGGAATATTGACGTGTAGCCAGCCTGAGCCCATCTTTCATTTGGGACTTTTTTTTAAAGTAGGACAGTGTATTTTACCCCAAAAAGTATATATTTTGTAAAAGTAGACACCCTAGGCTATTTTAAATGGTGTTATTTTAACACTTTCCATGCACCAATTCTACCACCAGCCTTTGTCAAAGTTTGTGGTAGTCATTTTATTGTGTATTTTTTCCCACATACATTGTACTTTAGACACAAATTCACATATTTCGGTATGTGTCACTGACAAACAATACCACAATATATGTTCAGCAACATCTCCCGAGCACAGGGATACCACCCATGCATAGCTTTGTCAGCTTTGTTGGGTGTTGAAAGGCTACATTTGAGAGGTGCGCTTTTTGATTTTCAAACTTGGAATTTGAACATGTAGAGCAAGGAAGGGGTTAATAGCTCTTATAAGAGCCTTTGTAGTACTGTACAAAAAAATTAACCCCTAAAAATGCACAGACAAGAAAAAAATTTCTGCTGTGCAGTGATCAGTGGCAGGGAAGGGGTTAATACACTACACTATACAAAGGGTATGGCTTTTATAAAAGCCCTTGGGACTCACAATTTTTTTTAACATTTTATTTAATTTATTACAATTAAAAAATTATGTTATACAGATCTGTCTCTTTCCCTCACTAAAACTCAAGTGAGGAGAGGGAGGCAGATCCATATGGGTCAGAACAATATTTACCAATATTGATCGAACCAGACGAATGGTGATGCTCATCTGAGAAATCACCAAACCACCTTTGCCACTGATCGGCTGTTACTGATCGCTATACACGTGTTCAGACAGCTTCAAAAGGAATACACGTAATCCCCTAGTGGGTATAATTAACCCCTAGCGAGTCTGACAAAAAAAATGCTGATAGCAAAAAAAAAATCCTTCTGCGACTAGATTGCTCCATATGCGCTGCTTAGGCAGTGACCATATGCACTGCTTAGGCAGTGACCATATGTGCTGCTTAGGAAGTGATATACGGCAAGGAAGGGGTTAATAGCTCTTATTTAAAAAAAAAATTACGTTAAACGTAGTCCCCTAGCGGGTATAATTAACACGTGACGGGTGTAATAAAAAAGTTTTAAAAAAATTAAAAATGCTTCTGCAGCAAGATTGCTGCATTTGCGTCAGATCTCTGCTTAGGCAGTGATCTACAGCAAGAAAGGGGTTAATCTCTCTTAAAAGAGCTTTTTTTTATACTGTAATGAATTACAGTAAAAAAAATTAACCCCTAAAAAATGCACAGACAGCAAAAAATGTGCTGCTGTGTATGATCACTGCGTACACAGCGATCAATGGCAGGGAAGGGGTTAAATGGCTTTTATAAAAGCCCTTGGTGTTTAAAATTTTATTAAATATTTGTTTTATTATTTTATTTTATTTTTTTTACTTTATCTGATCTGTCTCTCTCCCTTACTAAAACTAGTAAGGTGAGGGAGGCAGATCAATACTTGTCAAAGGCAATATTTGCTAATATTGCCTTTGACAGTATGATAAGTGCTCATCAGAGCACTTACCATACATGCCTGCACACAGATCACATAGATCTGTTGTGCAGGCATCGATTGGCTCCCCCTAGAGCATCGGAAGTGAAATACTTTCACTTCCGATGCTCTTGCCATTAGAAGGGAAGCGCTGCCTGTATAGGCAGCGTTCCCTTCTACTGAGCCGATGGGGTCGCTCAGGAGAGCGACCACCATCGGTTCTGGGGAGCATCAAGGTGTTGTTAAGTGCCTCGCTGGCGAGGCACTTTAACAACACCGGAGATGCTTAGAAAGCGAACGATCGTTCGCTTTCTAAGCACATGTGTGCAGCCGGCGCAGCCATTTTTAAATGGCTGCTACGATCACTCCGTGGAGTGATCGTAGCGCGCCCCTGCACATTTGGGGGGTGTTGCACAATGCCTCTACCTAGAGGCATTGTAGCAACACCGTTAGAGTAAAGAAAGCGACCGCTGGTCGCTTTCTTTACTCAGTTTAGTGCATGACGTGCCAGGCACGTCACCTGTCGGCAAGTCCTCGATTTGCCGTGACGTGCCTGGCACGTCATCTGTCGTTAAGGGGTTAATCAAATCTTTTTTATGCAAAATGTTGTCTCCAATATATGAGAATCAATGGCGCATTAGATTTGAGTATTTTTTATGTTGCAACTTAATCCAAGACCCAGAAAATGTTGCTATTAACAAAAAGGAAGGCACAACACAATAAAGAAAAACTGCGCATGCGTACTTATAGAAATGCCATAAAATTGTTGTATAGCAGTGTAATTTATAATAAAACTATCCTAAATTGGTAGCATAAACTGATTGTTTAAAAAAAAAAAAAATACTTATTACAAATGCGCATTACATTTAAGTAATTTGCCTTCACGGTGTCAAAATTTGAAGAGCCCATAACATTCCATGGCGCATTGGATTTGCATAAATACATATAATATATATATACATACATATCAATATTTAACTTAACCTCAGTTAGGTTAAAGAAAAAAGTCTTAACCAACCTAACTGCACCAACTGTGCACTGCAACAGTTAGATATAGGCAAATATTCTGACTTTGGGCACCTTGGAAAAATCCTGATACACGGGAGATACTGTCAGACCCGCCTACAAAATTCATACTACTACCAATGATTCAACCATTCATTCTTCATAAGAGTTACTGGGTGGAGTTTTCGCCACATGAGCCGACACTTAATCCGATAATGTTCTAATTCCAGTCAATGAACGTGTGTAGTTTATCCATGGATTCCAAATATCCTTATGTGTGTCCAGCTGGCCTATATTTTTACAATACACCTCTTCCATCTTTCCCTGGAAATTGATTTGGCAGAGAATTTCATCCCAGTGGATCTTCCCTACTCTTTTTCAGTTACTGGCTATTGTACTCTTACATCGAATAAATAGTTGTATTATTAATTTAAAAAAATTTTTTTTTGTATATTTTGGTATTCCTATATAAAAGAGTAATATATTGGGTGTTAATTCCATCTCAATTTGTAGAGTAGTTTTAATTATTTTGAATAATATTACTAAGATTTCCTTTACCTCTCTACATTGCCGCCACATTTGATATAATGAACCTTCTGCTTCTTTACAATGCCAACACACACTGGGGATGTTCTTATTGAATTTATGTATTGGATGTGGAGTTCTATACCATCTATGATAGATTTTATAATATAGTTCATGCATACCAACACAGTGATAGTGTTTTCCTAATCTGCGTAAATGCCTGGTTCCATTCCTCCAGTGTGTGTACACTGTTCATATCTTTTTCCCAATTTACAATATTAGCCTGTTTAGAGTACTCTGGAAGGTCCTGATTCTGGAAAGCAGTTTCGTTCTGTAATTTTTTTTTAGGAACTCTTCAGGTGAGAGAAATCCCCTGACTCCCAGTGAAGTTAGTAAGTGCCGGATTCTCAGGTAGTTGAAATTTACAGTTCCTGGAAGTCTATATTTAGCTACTGTTAAAATGACTTCTACAAGTTAAAATTACTTCTATATCATAAAGATCTGATAGGCAATCTATATTCATAAGCTTCCACTTTTTCAAATCTAAATTTTTTAGATATATTTAATATTGCTATTGGAGTCAAAGGAAACAGTGCATTTCCTATTTTTAGTTTTTTCTTTAGCTTGCATAAGGTAATAATTATATTGTTTATGCTTGTATTGGTATTTCCTAGATATCTTGCTGGTTCAAAATTTAGCCATTTCAAGTCAAATGGGTAGGGATTGCCCAATGCCTCTCTCTCTCTCCAGTTCAAACCAGGGCATCACACCTTTACCCATATTGTGCCAAGCTAGAAAATGTGAGAACATACAGTTTTCATGTAACTCCTTGATGTTCAGTAGTGATATACCTCCTCTATCAACATCTCTAGTAAGACTCTTAAAGGAGATTCTAGGTTTCTTTCCCTGCCAAATAAATTTGGTTATTATCCTCTGAAATTGAGATAGAATAGCCCATAGAGCTCTTAAGGGAACAGCTCTTAGTAAGTATGTTAATTTAGGTAAAAAGTAAGAGCTTACTTCCCTTGTTCTCCCGAGCCAAGAATTTTTTTAACTCCTCCAGTCCTGGAATTTTATTCTAGCCTTTTCAAGGAAAAAGAGATAGTTGTCCCTCACCATTTGACTGAGATTAAACCCAATTTTTATTCCCAAGTATTCTAGGGATCTTTTTTTACAATCCAGGTTTATCAGAGATTTCATCCCTTTCCCCTGTTCCAGAGATTGAAATGCAGATGTTACCTGGGTCTTATTAAGATTTAATTTATAATCAGAATAAAAGCTAAATTCTTTAATCTTGCTCAATGCCGCCATAATAGATTTTTCTGGTTGTGTGAACGTTAATATAACGTCATCAGCAAAAAGTGTTATTTTATGTTCTTGACTGGTAGTGTTTATCCCATGGATATCCTCTTACAATCTGACAATCGAATCAATTGTGCTAAAGGTTCTATTGTGAGTGCGTATAGGAGGGGAGCCAATGGGCAGCCCTGCCTTGTTCCATTTTTTTTATCATGAAGCTCTCTGAATTCAGTTTTGGTCCCACTACTCTGGCCGATGGGCTAGTATAGTGTGCCAATGTATTCCTTTTGAATCCCCCCCAAGAAGCCAAAGGCCTCCAATGTCTCACTTATAAACAGCCAATTCACACTATCGAATGCCTTTTTGGCATCGAGGGCAACAAATGTAGTATGATGGGCCTTTTTATGCTATGGGCAGATGGCTTTATTCTAGATCTATGAGATTAATGATTTTTCTTGTATTGTCCATTGTCTTCCCACTATAAATCCCGCTGGATGTATGAGGTCCAGTAGGTATAGTTTTAGTCTTTCTGCTAAGATCTTAGAGTATATTTTAACGTCTATATTTATCAGTGAAATCAGTCTATAATTTGTTAGTAAGCTTGGACCCTTGCTTGTCTTGAGAATTAGACTTATGGAAGCCTGTAGAATCTTGGGTGGGAAATCTGTGCCCTCCATAACCTCGCCAAAAGATCTAAACAACAGGGAGGAATATAATTTTTTTAAACCGGGTATAGAAAGCTGATGAGTACCCATCTGGATCTGGGGCTTTACCTTTACCTAAGTTGTCAATAGTTTCTCTAATTTCTTTCCTAGAGATAGGAAGGTTTAATTTTTCCAAATTTTCTTTACTTATTTGTGGTAAGTTTAATTTAGCCAGAAATTCCTTAATTTCTTTATGGGATTTGCACTTGGAGGTCAAATTATAGTGAGATGTATAATACTCTTCAAAAAAATTACTAATCTGTGTAGGGGATAGAAAAGTATTATTCCCTATAGTGATCTTTTTGATAATACTTTTTCTCCATGTATTTTAATTTATTGGTTAAATATCTACCCACCCGGGTATTACCATAGTACCAATTTTGTCTTTATGTAAGCAAACTTTTGTTTATCCTGTCTTGAAATTTTAGATTTATATCTGATCTAATTCTGCCCTCATCAAGCACGGCCATAGCATTTAGGTTATCTTTATTTATTCTTTCCAATTTAGTTAATCTTATATCCAGGTCTTCTAGATTTTTACCCATCTTTTTTTTTGTATATGACCCAAGCTTAATGATGCAACCTCTCATATAAAACTTGAAGGTGTTCCACAATGTCAGGGACGAAGTGTCTCCGTTGTCATTTATATCCATAAATTGATTTGCTTGTTTAATTAAGAACTCTTTATCTATTAATGTTTCATTAAACCTCCATCTCGTTCTATCTTATTATTTTAGTTATTCTTAAATTTTATGAACACTGAGCATGATCTCACCATGTTATTTGACCTATATTGGAATTATTTATTAAGTTTAATTTTTTATACAGTCCAGTCTAGAATATGATGTGTGTGATTGAGAAAAGAAGGCGAAGTCCCTGTCCCCAGGATGGAACCCCCGCCTGATGGCCTACAGAGAGTTACCATTAATAAAATCTTGCATGACTTTTGCCACTATTTTTTGTCCATTAAAGGATCAATTATACAGTTGAAGTCACCTCCCATAAAGAGAACACCTTTTTTTAATTTGTTCAATTCTTTTATACAATTGTTTAAAGAAACATTGTTTTTTTTATTGGGTCCATAAACGTTTACTAAAGTATATCTCACGTCATTTATTTTACAGAGGAAGATCTGAAAAAATCCATTTGGGTCGAGTTCGTGAAGTAGAAGTTCAAATTTTATTTTATCCGATTGTGACCCCTCTTTTTTTTTACCTTCCAGGTTTTCATGATAGATTGTCGGGTAGGCCAAATATTTCCAGATTTTATTGGATTTGACGATCCAGTGCGTTTCTTGAATATAGGCTATATCTACTCTACATTGTGTCAAAAGTTCCCTAAGATGGGCTCTTTTTTTAGGAGTATTTAAACCCTTCATGTTCATTGAAACTAGATTAAGAGAAGACTCCAAGGCATCGAAGGCCGCTACTCTCCACCCCGGACAGCAATAGACTAACTTGTTACCCACTCTCTTCCCCCCAGACATGCACAAGCATCCATTCAAATCAATTAAAACATTTATTCTGATCTCAAGGTGGCTATTCTTGTGATCTGTCCTGCTACCGCTGCAGGATCCAAAACAAAGTTTTCTTTCCTTTTTTCTACTCCTCCCTCCACTGAGGTCCAGTAGCGGGTGTTACCATCGTAGGAGAACAGTTCTTTATATTATTGTTATGTCCATAGTTTTGGGACAAAAAAAAACATGTAGAAAAAAATTTATGCATAGGATATGTGATCCCAAAATAATTTACAAAGTGTATTATGTAATAAATTAAGTTGCATATCCTATAGAATATTTCGGAGAGAGAGACAGAGGAAAGAAAAAGAAAGAGAAGAAGAAAGAACAGTTCTTTATATTATTGTTATGTCAATAGTTTTGGGACTATAAAAAAACATAGAAAACAATTTCACAGCATGATGGAGATGCATAGGAAATGTGATCAAAAAATAATTTACAAAGTGTAATCTGTAACAAATTAAGTTTCATATCTAATAGAACATTTCAGAGAGAGCGACAGAGGAAAGAAGAAGAAAGAACAACAAAAAATATATATATAAAAGGAGAAAAAGAGAGAAGAAAGGAAAATAAAAGCAAATTGGAAAGGGAGGACAAATAAAGGTAACTGTGTTCAGAGCCTGTGTCCTTTTGTTCTATATGTGTATATATCTATGTTGATGTGCTGTGATTGTGTACTTATTATTTATGTGAATATTCCGTGCCTTAGTTAGATTGATTAAAAAATTAAGTGTTACTTTAGAGTGGTCACTGCTATGGTGAATGTAATAAGGTAAACAAAAAAGAGTATATTCTATGATAAAAAGTAAGAAAACGAGGAAAAAAAATATTGTGTGAATTGAATTCAAGCTAAATTTGGGTATAGTGAAGGTGTAACCTCAAAATTGTATTTCAAACGGAGTTAATAGAATTGTAATACTGTATTTGCTCGAATATAAGACGAGGTTTTTTGAAAAATCCTCCTCGTTTTACATTCGAGGTCTTCTTATAATCTGACCTCAAATTGAGGTCAGATTATAAGACATGGATCCAGGTCCCCAGCAGAGCTGCAGGGGACCTGGATCCCCCTCTCTAACAGCAGTGGATGTCTGCGCGATGAGCGCAGACTCCCCTGCTTCCGCCTGGCACGACCGCCGGGGCTTCTATGAAGAATCTGGGTACTTCCGCTTTCGTCACAGAAGTCCCGGCGATCGTGCCGGGCGGCAGCAGGGGAGGTCTGCGCTCATCGCGCAGACATCCTCTGCTGCCCCACTAGCCACCAGGGAGAATCGGGCAGCTGGGGGATGTCTGCACGATATGTGCAGACATCCTCCATGCTGCCCGACACGGCAGTCTATTATGACGGACCAGCCCCCCCACTAGCCACCAGGGAACAAAACCAGGTAAGGGGGAGGGGGGTGGACAGAGGACACAGACAGACAAGGGGAGGGGGGGGGAGAAAGAGACAAAGAGAGGGGGAGGGGGGAGGACACAGACAGACAAGGGGGGGAGACACAGACAAGGGGAGGGAGGGGGACAGAGATAAAAGGGGAGGGGGGATAGAGAGAGACAAAGGGAGGGGGAGAGGGGAGGACACAGACAGACAGGGGGGGAGACACAGACAAGGGGAGGGAGGGGGACAGAGAGAAAAGGGGAGGGGGGATAGATAGAGACAAGAGAGAGAAGTTTTTGGGGGGAGAGAGAGACAACGCTGGGGGGGAAAGACAGCTGGGGGAGCGGGAGAGAGGCCGCATTGGCACATAAAAGCAAATAAAAACAAGAAATGCATTTGTATAATATAAATTTTTTATTAAATATTAAAAAGCAATTTACATATATACAAGTTAAACTTTTCCTATAGGGTAGTCTTATAATCAGGCTTTTAGTTTTTTTCCTAAAGGAATGTACAAATTTGGGGGGGTCGTCTTATAATCAGGGTCGTCTTATAATCGAGCAAATACGGTATTCCTTAGATTCCCAACTTTAATGTGTATATTTGTGAGATATTGTATCCATATTTGACACTATATGCTGTACCACTTATTAAAATTTTGGAGATGTATATTATATGTTTACAAATTGAAATGAAAATCAATAAAAATATATTAAATAAAAAAAGAGATATATTGGTAATGAGCATACCACTTCTGCATTGAGAAGCCTTAAAGGGACAGTCTACTCCCCAAACTCACTTTGGTGAAGATTACTGCTTGTATAGTGCACAGGCTTTTTGTCCAGTGGGATTTGATGCATGCATTCTGCATAAATAACATTTTTAATATTTGACTCAAGCCCTCTGCAAGTACAATTTGACACGGTATAATTTCCTTATTGGCTTTCCTCACTTGTCTTCAGATTTGTTGTAAACTACCCATCTCTAGAAAGAACAATTCAAACATAGCCTTGTATGTTGTTTGTGGAATTTTTATCCATTGAAATGGTTTTTTTTTTTGTCATTATAATATTTTATAATTAAGCCTGTGTTGTGTTGAAATACTCAAAACATGGGCCTCATAAGATAACATAAGACAAACAAAATAGGAAAATAAAATGTAACAAATGGAATAGGATTTCTATGACCATACAAATTACAAAACAATGTAAAAACACTGCACCTAACCTACCTTTTACCATGCTTGGCCTCCATAAATTGCTCTCCAATTCCACTTGCAATGTATATGTTATATCGTTGCCTGTTTTTACCTCTGGGACAAATTCATATTATTAAAACTTTCACCCAGGGAAAATCAAAACAACTGTTGCAGTGAATTCTCCACAGAACAAAAAAAAAACCCAGATTACCGCTCACTGGAGAAAGGTCATAAACTACCATACGTAAAGGAAAGCATCACAAAAGGAAATAGAAATACTTAGAAATTAATGTTTATTATCCTGTCACATAATGTCAACTGGTAAGTTTACTATTAACAATAATAATGTTTCTATATAATTTTCTATTTTGGGTGTATGTTGAGTTATGTTTACCCCATATAGGGGTATATTAAATCTTTGGATACACGACAGCTTTCTTTGTTTGGGATGCTAGAATTACAAAGCAGGAGAGTAGAGGCTACTGAGGTATAATAACAGACATTATTACTATTATATCTGTATCTCACCCCTTCCTCCCCGTAGGATGTTCTATGCTGTCTATGTTCTATGCTGTCTTTTATGCTTAACAGTTGCTGCCTTCTTCTGTGATGAGCTATGATGCGGTTACATTTAACAGAATCGCAATGTGCCTGAATGTAAGGGGGTGGGCATGGCGCAATAACATCTCAATGTCTTGCAATCTTTGACAGGGTCTCTGTGTCCCTGGGTCCTGTCATTAAGACAAAAGCACCATCTGCCATCATAGGGTTCATGGTTAGGTCTGTGTGCTTCTATTTTAAAAATGTTAATTTAGTACACTTTTACACAGTGATAAAAAGAGAAGCAATTTCTCTGTGCTCACAACACAAGACAAACGTTTCAACCTCTCTTACGTTTACTCAGGAGCTATGTGTTAGGGTCTTTACCAGGTCAGGTAGGAGTTTGAGGGCACGGATGGATTAGGAGTCTGGTTGTATGCTATTATTCAAATTGCAGGGTTGAGACAAATGGGGACTTTAGCAGGGACTGCAGTATATACAAAGAGCTTTAGTATATGCAGTATAAAAAAAACACAGAGAGGGCATCTTAGCAGTACACCCTAGAGAGGGCAAGTAAGCAGGACACCTTACATAGGGCAAGCAAGCAAGTAAGTCACCCTAGAGAGTGCAACTCAGCAGGAGTAGGCCCTAGTAAGGGAAACTTAGCAGGAGTAGGCTCTAGAGAGGGCAGCTTAGTAGGAGTAGGCCAGTGCTGTATTTACCGCGAGGCATCCTAGGCGGATGCCTAGGGCAGCCAATTTTGGGGGGCGGCAGCACCCCCCCCCCCCCCCCAGCACTGAGAAAAAGAAAAAAAATTTTTTTATAAAAATGCCGCCCCTTTCTTATGAATGGGGACTCTAGTTCGGTTTCTAGAATAGCATAGAATTTCATGTATTCTATAAACCGAAAGTTTATAAACCGAACGTCGTATTTCTAGTTAAACTGTCATACTGAGGTGGATATGTCTTGCTCCCGATACCTGAACGATCGTTTAAACCCTGATGGGATGCAAAGGGGCAGGTGGTGAAGCACTGATACATGGTATCATGATTAGTGTTGCACAAACGCGAACTGCACTGTTCGGGTTCATACCGAACATTACGGTGTCCGTGCCACGAACCCGAACCCAGACATTTCACTGTATGTCCGTGTTGGAGTTCGAGGTTCGGCTATAAACCGAAAGTCTTTAAACCGAAAGACATTCTGTTTATAGACTTTCTTTTTATAGAATAGCAATAGCATTAAATGTATTCTATAAAACTAAAGTCTATAAATCAAATGTCTATAAACAGAATTGACCTATTCTTATGAATGGGGACTCTATTTCGGTTTATAGAATAGCAATAGCATTACATGTATTACATCTGAGAGTCAAATAGACCCGTCAAATACTGTGCTTACAGCGCACTTTGAAAAATTCTATTCGTTTTGGGTGGTAAATAGTACATTTGCGTCTTGCGGTGCACTTCATATCTGAGAGTCAAATAGAACCGTCAAATACTGTGCTTACAGCGCACTTTGAAAAATTCTAATAGTTTTGAGTGCTAAATAGTACAGTATTTTTAATTTGTATGTATTTTATGTTTTTTGAAGTTATTTCCCTATCCATATTTGTTTTCAGGGCACTTGTCCTACTTTTACCCACATTTTAATTCCTTTTGCAGCCTTCTAGCCCTTTCCAGGAATTTTTTAGAGGCATTTTAGTGGCCAAAAGTTTGTGTCCCCATTGACTTCAATGGGGTTCGGGGTCAAGTTCGAGCACGGACCCGGACTTTTTTCTGAAGTTCGGTCGAACCTCTCGAACCCGAACATCCAGGTGTCCGCTCAACTCTAATCATGATCACAACATATGGAGTTGTAGCTCACTGGAATGATAAGGTTTGAAAGATTGCAGTTGGTGATTAATCATGTAATTGTAAGGTAATACAGTTATTTAAATACTGTTTGGGCTTTATAATTATAAGCTTATACACATGTTAGATTTTTGGTAACTGAAACACATATCATATGTATTCATATTGAATAAGATTGATGACTGTATATAGGTGAGTGATTCTACACAAATTTATGGTTTCGAACTATGGGAATGTACGTGCACCTTTGTAATATATTTATTGAGTTAGATCTATACGCACTTGAAATCTTATGGTCATCATATGCCCCATAGATAATTAAAAGGAAAATGCTTGATTGTTTAATATTAGCGGAAAAGTTGATAGATTTTGATAATTATTCGATGTATGTATTTCTAACTAAATTGTCACTTTAAGGTAGATATATTTTGCACTTGATGTTGAATGGTTGTTTAAATTCTCCTGGGATATAAGGGGACAGGTTTTAAATCACTTATATATACCGTATTTGCTCGAATATAAGACAAGGTTTTTTTCAGAGCAAATGCTCTGAAAAATCCTCCTCGTCTTACATTCGAGGTCTTCTTATAATCTGACCTCAAATTGAGGTCAGACTATAAGACAGGGATCCAGGTCCCCAGCAGAGCTGCAAGGGACCTGGATCCCCCTCTCCAACAGCAGGGGATGTCTGCGCGATGAGCGCAGACTCCCCTGCTTCCGCCCGGAACGACCGCCGGGGCTTCTATGATGAAGCCGGGTACTTCCGCTTTCGTCGCAGAAGTCCCAGCGAGCGTGCCGGGCAGCAGCAGGGGAGGTCTGCGCTCATCGCGCAAACATCCTCTGCTGCCCCACTAGCCACCAGGGTAAATCGGGCAGCTGGGGTATGTCTGCAAGTATCGTGCAGACATCCCCCGGCTGCCCCCAATATCCACCAGGGAGCGAAACCAGGTAAGGGGGTGGGGGTTGGGGCTGGACAGAGGACACAGACAGACAAGGGGAGGGGGGGGAGAAAGAGACAAAGGGAGGGGGAGGGGGGAGGACACAGATAGACAAGGGGAGGGGGGGAGAAAGAGACAAAGGGAGGGGGAGGGGGGAGGACACAGATAGACAAGGGGGGGGGGACAGAGATAAAAGGGGAGGGGGGGATAGAGAGAGACAAAGGGAGGGGGAGAGGGGAGGACACAGACAGACAAGGGGGGGGGGACACAGACAAGGGGAGGGAGGGGGACAGAGAGAAAAGGGGAGGGGGAATAGATAGAGACAAGAGAGAGAAGTTTTGGGGGGAGAGAGAGACAACGCTGGGGGGGGAAAGACAGCTGGGGGAGCAGGAGAGAGGCCGAATTGGCACATAAAAGCAAATAAAAACAAGAAATGCATTTGTATAATATACATTTTTTATTAAATATTAAAAAGCAATTTACATATATACAAGTTAAACTTTTTTCCTATAGGGTAGTCTTATAATCAGGCTTTTAGTTTTTTTCCTAAAGGAATGTACAATTTTGTGGGGGTCGTCTTATAATCAGGGTCGTCCTATAATCGAGCAAATACGGTAATATCTGATCCTACAATCACAATATATAGCTGTACAAATTGTAGATAGTTGGGTGCTTACCCCCTTTTTTCTTTTTTTTTTTCTCTCTTTTTTTCTTTCTCCTCTGTTGCAAAATTAGAACTATGATTTCGTCCAAAGATTTTGAATATGGACCCGAGCTGGAGATCGGCATAAGAAATCCCGATAGGATTATATACATTCGTTTCTGCAAAACTGTTTTGGGTCTTGTCTCCCTCCTCCTGTCCCCCCACTGTAGCCTGACTATAGCCTCCTCTGATAGGGGAGGGATAATAACCCCTCAGGTGTCCATTAATCGCTGTTCTCTAAGACAGATAAGAATCTAGAACGGGGCTTGCGAGTTCTCCTCATTCCTTTTTTCCCAGATGGTTCAGGGAAACGGACCTTTCAGGAGTCTGGGATTATATGTCCCAGGCTCATTTGAAGGGCGCAGTGGCTATGATTGGGATAGAGTTTGGATGTGTGAGAAAGGTTTGATGAATGTTGGGTATTCTGCCCCTGGGGTGGGGGGCCGCGGGTGCACTCTCCCACGACCCCATGTACAGCAAATATATATCCTGGATGACACTTAAATTTACATCTATAAACTCACAGGGTCTAAATTCCCCTCACAAGAGGGCCTTTCTATACAATCTCTTGACAAAAGAATCTGTCAATATTGCATTTATACAAGAGTCCCATTGGAAGAGAGACCAAAAACAGTACTGGAAATATAAGAGATACCCGCATGTCTATTAGTCCTCCCTCTGTGATAGGAAGAAGCGTGGAGTTGCAATAATAATTGCCGGTAGGCATAAATTTGAATACATTTTTCACGAAACAGATCAGGAAGGTCGATGTCTTATTCTAGTCTGTCAAATCAATGATATAGTATACACATTTATGAATCTATATGCCCCCTCGGATCATTCAACCCAGTTTTTTAGATAAGCCCTACAAAGACTCGAGGAAGTCACCAAAGGTCTGGTGATTTTAGGGGGAGATATGAACTGTATTTTAGACACTGAGTGGGATAGATCCTCAACTAAAAACTGTAAATATGTTGGAGAACTCAGACGGAGGGCTGAGAGATTTGCGGATATACTCTCTCGGTTTAACTATTATGATATCTGGAGAGTTCAAAACCCAGATGAGAAAGATTTTACCTTTCATTCCCTGCCAGACTCCTCCTACTCGCATATTGATTTATTTTTTATGCTGGGTCCAACCCTGGACCGCTGTTCTCGGTCCTGGATTGGACCCATCACATGTTCAGATCATGCCCCTATATTCATGGAGATCAGGCAGAATCCAGAATATGGATCTAAAAGATCCTGGAGACTCAACGAGTCTATTCTTCCCACAGAGAAGCAATCGGACTTAGCTACTCAGGCAAGGCTTTTTCTGCAGGATAACAATATGTGAGACACCTCAGATATGTGGTGTTCTCTGAAATGTTTCCTACGTGGATATTTAATAATATTTTATTAAACAGGGATCTTGGATTAATAAACAAAGAGGGAAACCTCTAGCCGATCTCCATATTGCACTGGCGAAACTTGAGAGAACAAATAAACTAAACCCGTCCCCACAGGGCAATATGGAGATCATCAAGATCAGGCAAGAGATCATTAAGAAGCTCCGTGAAAAGGCAGAGTATACATTGAAGAGACTGAAACAGAGATGGTACTCCACCAATAATCAGGTGGGTCGTGACCTTACAAAAAAATTAAGATATAATAACCAAAAAGCTAGGATAATTTTTTTTATATATAATGGGAAAATAAACTTATCCCCAAGGGACATTGCAAATGCGTTTCGAGCCTACTATGAGGCATTATATAATCTCCCAGATACCCAGATAGAGGAATTGAATCTGACTAGGTTTTTGGATGATCTTGATCTTCCAAAGATCTCGACAGAAAAACTAGAGATATTGGGTCGTCCGTTCACACAGCTTGAGATTTCAGATGCAATTCGAGAGTTGAAGGTTGGCAAGGCTCCTGGACCGGATGGCTTCTCGGCCTTGTTTTACAGAATTCTGGATCCTGTGATTGTTCCAGTCCTGGATAGAGTATATAATAGCATTAATAGAGACACGATCTTTCCAGATGAAATGATGGAAGCTACTATACTTCCTATTTTAAAGACCGGGAAGGATCCGGCCCAGGTTTCCAAATATCGTCGAATCTCGCTCATCAATCAGGACATTAAGATTAATTCTAAAATGTTGTCCCTTAGACTGAACCAGGTTATTCTGGATCTGGTGGCCCCCGATCAGGTCAGTTTTATGCCAGGGAGGTCGAGTGAGGATATTATCCGCAGGGTCCTCGGCATAATGGAGGTAATTCACTGGGAGAAAATTCCCTCGGTCCTTCTCGCGCTAGATGCCGAGAAGGCATTCGATCGAGTAAACTGGAAATAATTGGCGGGAACCCTCCAGGATTTTGGACTCGCTGGCCCTTTTCGGGACAAAACCTTGGCATTATACTCTAATTCCAGAGCTAGAGTGAGAGGCATGTTTCTGGACTCGGTATTATTTGGGATTAGGAATGGGACACGGCAGGGGTGCACTTTGGCCCCATTAATAAATGCACTTTCAATTGAACCACTTGCTGCTCTACTATGCAATTCAAGAGACATTACTGGATTTGAATTTGAAATAATAGTCATCTTATCATGCTGTATGCAGATGACATCTTGCTAATGCTTTCTTCCCCTTAACATTCAATACCGGCTATGCTGGAAATGATTTCCAAATTCTCAGAAATGTCAAATTATCAATTAAATTTAACTAAAAACCAGCTGATTGCGCTCTACTTAGACTCCAGCGAGAGAGATGTATTAGAAATCTTAGGCCAAAATATATATAATACAAACCTGATTGACTTTCTGGGAATTAAAATTACACATACACTTGAAAACATTGTTCCCACTAATTACGCCCACCTCCTAATGGAAATAAAGAAGACATTAAATTCATGGAAGCATCTGGAATTGTCTTGGCTAGGCCAATTAAATATTATAAAATCATACATACTCCCTAAAGTGTTATATCTGCTTAGAGTGATTCCTTACAGAGTATCCTCTGATACACTGAGACAAATTGAGCTTGAATTCCTGAGGTTCGTCTGGGGTTCCGGCAAACCAAGGATAGCCAAGGCAGAATTAAAAAGAAGTATCCAAAAAGGAGGTCTGGGCTTGATCAGACTGCAGAACGTCAATTGGCAAATGCTCTAGCATGGAAGGTGAAGAGCTCGGATGACTTGGGTTGGATTAATATAGAAAGGGTAGGAGCAGGCAAGGTTGACCCATTCTTATTTCAATGGCTGAGTCCAGAGACATTTAGAAAATTAAGATTAGATAACAGAATTATCGGAACACTTATTCAAAATGTATATAGATTACGAAGAACAATCGGATCTTTGAAAAAGATTACATATGACACCCCAATAGAGGCGATCTCCCTGATAATCCAGGATATAGATTTATCCCGATGGAGTTTCAGTGGGATCCATTGTGTATCCGATCTAATCGCCAATGACAGCTTTCTCTCCTTCTTAGACCTACAGATACAATATACTCTCCCGAATGCAGAGATATTCACATATCTAAGACTTAAACATTTTTTCACAGTAACTGAGATCACTTCATCAGATCTATGGGGAGATCTTGTTAAGATCATTACAGTCACCTCTGAAAAAATGATTTCTAAGTTGCTTGCCTTTTTTGGTAAACCTCCAACCACAGAATAAACCCGGGGCAATTGCAAGATGGGAGAGAGACCTTTCATTGAACGAACATTACAGAAATGGTATAATGCCTTGCAGTCCGCTAAGAAGGCCACGCATAGGGCAAATCTACAAGAACAATACTTTAAACTTATGTATCGGTGGTACCTGGTACCCACACGCCTATTCAAGTTTCATCATTTGCCAGATGACCTATGCTGGAGAGGTTGTGGTGGTCAAGGATCTCAGATTCATATCTGGTGGGAATGTCCCAGACTAATTGAGTTGAAGAGACGACTGATTACCACTTGCCAAGAGATCTTTGGTCTGCCATTGCATCTATTGCCTCAGACCTTTTTGTTCCACATGGACATTCCCTATAGGGATACACATAGTACTATACTCTTACTGAATGTCTTGATGGTGACAAAAATATGCCTAGCTAGACACTGGCGAAAGCCTGAGATACCTACCTGGCTTGAAATAGAAAGACAAATAGAAAACCAGGCTGGAGCAGAAAGCTACTTCTATGGCAGAGATAGAGTGTCCCGAGATTCCTTTCCCAACATCTGGGCCAAGTGGAATGATAGGAGGATCGGGGGGGACTCTGTGATTCATGAAATAACAAACTTATACTAACTGGGCAAGCGTGCGAGGGTGTTGGCGCACCCCTGTCCTGGGGGGGGGGGGGGGGGGGGAGACCATGAGAAAGAGAATGAATGAATATAAGGTTGAATGGGATCAACAAAAGTTGGTAGTAAAGGGAATTATATAGGTACATATATAATGCAGTACAACATACAAAGGACAGGGTTAGGCCAGGGATGGCCTTGGGTGTTCCGTCACTCCCATGCCTTTCTCTTTCCTCTCCCTCCATGTATGTGTCTCTCCCTGTCAGGAACTGACTCTGCCTGGACTTGAACCATGACTTCCATGTTCCTAGCTCTCTTCTTTGCTGGTTTGCCAGCCTGTCTGTCACATTCTAGACTCTGTTCTAGTAACAATGAATATACAAAGCCTTGTTATAATTATCAACTTACCATAGCTGTGTCTTGTCATGTGCTCACTCTCTGCCTATAAAAGCAACTTCCTGCCACTGAACCTTTGCCAGATTATTGTGGTTCCTGTCTGCATTATATCAAGCTTCCTATTGATCTCGATTTACCTGTTACCGATTTGGACCACCTGACTACTCTCCTACCTACTGACCTTGGCTTGCCTGACTATGCTGCTACTCTTTGTTCCAGCCTCTCAGCTCTGCTAAAGACCAGATTGTCACTCAAAGCTCACGAGCTCAACCACCTGGCTAACGAATGGCTGCTTCTAGCAGAAGACCTTGCTGATCTGGCTGCTGGACTCCAAAACCTGCTAACGTTAGTATCATTACACTGGGTCTAGGACACTTCAGCACGGCGACTTCATCGCTGACAGTTTAGCACAGCAGTTAGAATGCTGAACTGTCAGCAATGAAGAATAACTATGTAAGAGCTGACAGTTCAGCACTGAAATGTCAGCTCTTACAAACGTACAAGTTAAAATAAAATAACCCCCCCTAATAAATGAATCCCCCCCAAAGTGCCCCCAAACCCTAATACTAAAATTAACCTCAAAACCCCAATACTAAAAATAACCCCAAAACCCAATACTAAAATTAGTATGCTGGCGTGTGGTGAAGCAGCTGCGCGGATGCAGCTGCGATGAAATGTCCCATCCCCCATTACACTCCCTTCCCATGTTTGTCCCTTTCCTCTTCCTTGCCATGTCTGTCTCTCTCCAACTCCCCCATATCTGTTCTCTCTCTTCCCCTCCTCCCCCATATCTGTTCTCTCTCTTCCCCTCCTATCCCATATCTGTTCTCTCTCTTCCCCTCCTCTCAATATCTGTTCTCTGTCACTCCCCCATATCTGTTCTCTCTCTCCCTCTCCTCCCCATGTCTGTTCTCTCTCTCTCTCTCTCTCTCTCTCCCCCCTCCTCCCCATATCTGTTATCTCTTTCTCTCACCGCCCATCCTTTCCATATCTGCTCTATCTCTCTCACCCCTCCTCCCCATACTTCCTCTGTTCTCTCCTCCCCCCCTTTCCTCCAATTCTTACTTATGGTGAGGGGCGGAGCTCACCGGGTGAGAAGTGTAGCTACGCCCCCACCCTGTGAAGCAGACCGGCGTCTGCTTCACGGGGAGCCATGGGCAGCATGAGTAAGTGCTTAGTGATTTCCAATGCCCTGCATTATCACTGCTGTCAGGGAGCGCAAGCAGCACTCACTTATGCTACCCGCAGCTCCCAGTGAAGCAGACGTGGCTCTGCTTCACAGGGTGGGAGCGGAGCTTCACCTCTCAGCCGGTGAGCAGAGGGCTAGGGAGGGGAGATCTTTTGATCTCCCCAGCCATTGCCTCTACCGGCAAACTTTTTTTTCTGTGGTTCTCTCGCACAGGTCACACACCCCTAAGACCTGCCTTGGTTAGAGCTAAGGAACATAAGGAATGGACGGAGGATCTGAGATCCTCAGACGCTTCCATAGGGGAACCAAGCTGGGACATGGTGATAGGAGAGGAGCCGAGATAATCAGGGAAAGAGGGCCATGGATAAATACATAAATTGAACACACTAAATTAAGCCAAAGAGGAGGATATCTGAACAAACTTTTACTTGGAAGGGACTGTTTATGGAACTATAAACTAAAGACCTTAAACCACAAGGGTTGAAATGAGGATTTTACATATGGTGCATACACCGTCTTTGCTAATGAAGTGGTATTAGCTTCTAGTGAAAAGTATGAATGGGTCTGCACACTTACAAGTATCGGGTGCCACGAGGGAGCGTCATTCACGCCCATAAAGCAAAAGGAAAGATAGGAGACTCAGCACACCGTTAAGGGAGTTTAATCCACCAACAAATAACAATGTTTCAGCCCAGCACTGAGCTTTTTTCAAGTCTCTTTTTGACTTGAAAAAAGCTCAGTGCTGGGCTGAAACGTTGTTATTTGTTGGTGGATTTAACTCCCTTAACGGTGTGCTGAGTCTCCTATCTTTCCTTTTGTGGTATTAGCTTCTGCATGATACTATAGTATATTTCTCTCCATCAAATTGTATTTTGCATTACTCTGTTACTCATATCACTATTGTACTGCATGTGTTATACATTAGACCAAGAAGAGTAAGAATATACATAGGTAAGATGGATATTAACATTAACAAATAGCCATCCTCTTCCAACTACTATATTCAGCATTACTTAAGGATATGTTATTTTATCCTATTACATTTTCTGTTATTGCCTGTTATTTGTACATTGGATTCAAGTGATGTAAGAGGAATCATTACTACTATCAGTGATCTAAATATAAATATGAATTCAATTTATGTGTTTTATTTTAATAAATCTGATTTTATTACTTTAATAAATAAACACAGCGTGAAACATTGTATATGTGATTATGTTGTGGTTTGATCAATATTTATTGGAATCTAAGGACACTTAGTTATTTTTCTGTTTACATACTGTAATTATCTACAAATTAATTACATATACTTTGTTACAAGAGCTGAGATTCACATATATGTTATTAGGAGAAAACATGGATGTCAACATCTCAATACAGTCCACGTATGTTCTCCACCAATCAACAGCTTTTACTTATATACATTACATATATTATTGCTTCCCTTTGTTAGTATACATCTAGTCCTATACTCCTACATTCAATGTGGATGATTTACAATAAATATATCTAATCGTACAGATAGCCCATCTCAGCACTGCTGATTTTCTTTACTGTGACATCTGTCATTTGTTTTTTTTTTTATGTATGACACTTCACCCACAGGTTTAGACATCTTTTTTACACTGTTAATTGTTTTTCATTGATTTTGATTTTAATTATTGGTGATTAATAAAAAATAATTACATTTTGACTTCAAAACAAGTCTTCGTCCTTTATTTAGTATCATAAAAATATAAATAAAGTACATACTTGAGCCCTCTTTGCTTGTATAGCTTATCAGGGGTCAGATCTTGAGTTCAATGAAGGAATATCTGACCCAAGATGCTCACCCCTGGTCAAGCAAAGAGGTCTCAATAACGTAATTAAATCGTATACTTTCATTAAAGCTTTTCTATGTAAAATGGTCACACTTCATCCAATCTTTCAATTAAATATAACTTTTTGTTTAAAGTTGATTTTAAAGCTGCATAAGGCTTAATTACAGATGGCAAAATCTATGCAAAAAATTCATGGACAACTTGAAATGTCACTTTTGAACGTTTGTTTATTTGTAAATCCACCAATAATCTTCAAGTGATGAAACAATAATGTAAAAGCAAAGATTGTAACTCTTGGCTCCTCTTACCATAAAGATGATGTTTTAATGTTGGTAAGAATATTGTTTTTATGTATTATGTGTGTTATCTCTATACCTTCCAAAGAAAGTCCCACACTGTTTGTTCTCCAGCCAACTAACACAATTCCAGTTGACACTCCATAAACTACGGGCAAAAATCAATAATACTATAATAATAACTCATTTTATTTAAGGTCCCATAAAAACACAAATTGTAGCAATATGGCCAAGCAAATCCATACAGTGCAGGAGTGGTAAAGGGGGATTTGCAATAACAACTTGGTGAGTTCCTCTTGCAAGAGTTTGCAAGGCACAATGCATTGTTAAAACACTTTTTGCAATAATTACCCTTTCTCACAGGGGTTAATACTCCCACCATGACATTTCTGTGAAGAATCCATTTTTGTAAACATTTCCTTACAATATGACTACATACTGAGACTTGCTGACTTACATAAAACAATAGAACAGATACACAAACAACATAAACAGACACACAATATTAGGGATACAAAACTAAAGGAAGATTGATACCTGTCACCTGTGGCAGTTTGTATTTTGGCATTGGTGTTGGCTTGGTTTCTCAATAACCTTCACAACATAATGTTGAATACTCTTTACCATAGCTGCGTTATGAGATTATGAGAGTAATTTAAACTGTGAAGATAAGAATTGAAAACTACAACATGTACAGTTATACCCCATACTGCTTGCCGTCATGACTCAGTACACTGCACTGACCTTGGATTTACTGCCATACAGGATGAACAATTGTAAAATGTTTAATAATAATAACTGATAAACTTTATGCAAAACCTATAACATCTAGGGACTACTTAAGCAAACTTTATTTAGGTGTCCAAAATAAAATATTTAATACAAATCCAAGGCACATTTTTTAAAGAATATATGTGTTGTGTAACTATTTATTCCATATTTAATCCCAAACAAACTATGAAACAATACTGCTTAAAATCAATTTTGGCAGGCCCACGTCAAGGTTGTAGGTCAGCAGTTGGAAAACAATGCAATAGCACATTTACAAGCAAAAATCTTAGACAAGTAAATATTTGAAGAAAATGGGGTTCAGCAGGGAACTGTGACTGAATCAAAAGATATCAGCTTTCATTGACAAATATAAAAGACCATATAGTGCTCTTCAGAAGCTTGACCAAGAGAAGAAAAGCCGACAGACAGGACTTTATCAAAATCAGGCATGTGAGCTGTACTGTCCCAAAACTCTGGTGCAAATTGAAGATTATTGCTTGTATAGTGCACAGGCTTTTTCAAGTGTGATTTGATGCAGCCTTGCTCTTGTACAGGGTAGGATCTCTTAACAGTGCAACACATTGTCTGATGACATCACTAGACAGGATATTCCATTCATCAGCAAAAAGAATTACTTTTACTCAGCTAGTGTGGGCAGTCCTGGTTTCTTACAAACTGCTGTAATTTCACAATTTCATCTAACTATAAGTATTTTATATTGCAAGCAAGGCAAAATGTAAAACAAGCATTTTGAAGTTTTGCAAAAAACTCAGATTCCAGTGGTAAATTGTAAAAAAATATAAACATTTTATTTTCGGTCCTTAGTCCATTAAAAGCATATTATATGAAAATAAAGATCCATACAGACATCCTCAGCAAGTGAATAAGAGAGACAAAAAGTGAAAAACCAGTGGGTACACTGAAGAACTGCTTAACGCGTTTCACACATACGTGCATTCTCAAAAGCTGTCTCACAATTTAAAGTACTTTGAAATCACATTCATATGCATTAATATTTGGAAGATGCATTTGGGGCCCTTTAAATACAAACAGATAATTAATTGATAGACAAAGTTATTTCTGGGTAGCTGTGGGTAGTCTGTTTTTAATTTGTGGCCAAAGAATTGCTGAACAAATCTGTGGCAGTGGACAGGAAGACCAAATATGGAAGAATTACAGAGTCCATTTAAATAAAAATGTTATGTTAAGACAAAAAAATTTGTCTTATTAGTCCTATACAGAAATCATGACAATTATATAAACTTGCACAAACGACAAATGCAAATTCATTAAGATATGACTGAATTGTATTCACATCCCAAAAATACATGAAAATGGACATAACTAATAAGGAAATGTAAATTACAGGGAATTCCATGAGTTTCAATTGAGAATGTATAGAAACATAAAAAGTTATTACCCTTGCAGCTAGATAAGTATTTAGCCCCACATATTATACCTTGCTCTATAATGTTTGAGAATCTTTGGCTCTCCAGAGACCCACAAATAATAAGTCTCCATAGCACATCTTAAATCTGAGATGATGATGATGCAATGGCCAAGCTAAACTAATCTCCTGGCATTCTAGGCTGCTACATCATCACTTGGTTCCTCAACAATCACACACATACACAAGAAACATGACAATATAAAAACGGTTAGGCAAGTGAACGCAGTTTAGTTCATAAACGTAGGTCTACCTTTCTTACCACCCTCCTGTTAGTAATTCATTGCATTTTCATAATGCATTTCAAAGTAATAAATCCCCCAATTAATGTGAATTATATCAGTGACTTTTTATTGGCAAAGTGTAATTTCTTTACACTGCTTTTCTAATCTGTTTTGATGTCAGTTTAAGGTAATAAATGATATTTTTTTAACACTGTTTCTGTTGCCTTTAATTGATATTCTGGAAATTCTCCTTATCGCTTCCTTCATTTCCTTGTTCCTCAGGCTGTAGATAACTGGATTGAGCAAAGGAGTAAGTGTCGAGTAGAAGACAGATACCACCTTGTCCACAGAAAAATATATCATAGCTGAGGGCCTCATGTACATGAACATAACTGTCCCATAGTAAATAAAGACTACCATTAGGTGTGAGCTACAAGTAGTAAATGCATTGCGCAGTCCAGTTGCTGAAGAACTGCTAAGAACTGTTAGCAAGATGTGGACGTAGGATGCCATGATGAGGGTAAAGCATCCTATTATCACTAAGCCCGCTAGGAGGAAGAAAATAATTTCGCTCAGTTTAGCATCCTGGCAGGAAATTTTAACCAGAGGTGAAAAGTCACAGAAGACGTGGTCAATTTCATGTTGTCCACAAAAAGACAACTGGCTTACCGGGATGATGACAATCATCATAGCAATCACACTGACCATCCATGCTCCTGCTGCTAGCACTAGACAGAATCTCTCATTCATGATGATGAGGTACCTCAGTGGGTAACAAATGGCCACATAGCGATCGAAAGACATAATAACCAGTAGAAAGTTCTCAGTGGAACCAAAGAAAAAAAAGAAATAGAACTGAATCAAACAGCCCGTAGCTGAGATGGTCTTTCTGAGACTAAGGAAGTCAGATAACATTTTGGGGACAGTCACAGAGATGTACCAGATCTCTAGGAATGAGAAGTTTCCAAGAAAGAAATACATGGGCTTGTGCAGGCGCTTGTCATTCTTCACAGTTAGGATGATGAGGATGTTGGCGGTGATGGAGATGAGGTAGACAAGAAGAAACAAGACAAATAGGGAAGCTTGATCATGGTACTCAAGGGGGAATCCTCGTAGGATAAACCACGATATTATGGTGATATTCTGATTATCCATCAGAACTATGTACACAAAACCTGGAGGATATTGGATGCACAAGTAGAAATGTAATCACCATTTTATCTTAAATAGGTTTCCTACTTTTGTTCTTAAGTCAAATTTAGTGTTTAATAAAAAGACCTGACTTTTATTTCATAAAGGGCCTTATGTATGCTATCATGTTTTTTTTAAATGACTAATAGCAACTGTATACTTGAAAGTGTATTTCATGCCTATGTTAATTTAAATATAACTTTATATCAAGCTTTAGTTACATGTTAAAATGAAGGATTCAAATTTCCCAGCAGCTTGCTTGGTTGCGACAGGTAAAAAAACGATGCGGTCTAATCACAAAAAAATGAACTGTGAAGAAATGACAAAGAGATTGCAAAACTCAGGCACTAATAGCCTTGGAAGTTGGAAAGAGGCAAATTAAAGAAGAGAGACAGACATAAATGCAAAGAGAGACAAAGGAAGGGAGAGGATAGATACAGGCATAAGGAAGGAGAGACAGACATGGATGACAAGGATAAAGAAAAACAAACATGGATGGCATGGGGGGGAGAGAGCAACATAATTAGCATGGGGAGAGAGAGTCAGACATGGATGGCATGGGGAGAGAGACAGACATAGGAAATGGGCAGGCATGGGGGAGAGAGACAGATATGGATGGCATGTGGAGAAAGACAGATGTAGATGGAATGGGAGAGCGAGACAGGCACGGATGACATGGGGAGAAAGAGATGGGGAAGACAGACAGGCATGGATGGCATGGGGAGAGAGAAACAGACATGGATGACATGTGGGGAGACAGACAGACAGACAAGAGGAATATAGGGGAGCAAGACAGAAACAAGAAACAATATGTGCACCCTCTGTATGTCACCGACATTTTGTATGCATTGGGGAACTATGCGGATCCACCACACAGTGTCTGCTATAGTGTGTGTCTTTTTACAACCCACTCACCACTCGCCAGCCAGCAAACGTATTTGTTGGAGTCCTGCATAGTCTGTTGTCATTGTCCAGTATCGGTGAATAACCACCGGCAGTGTAGATCTCCTCTCCCTTACGGAGACATGGCTTGTCAGGACGCTCCCAGCCCACACTGATACAAAACTAAATTCAACCACCAGCACTCCATGGAATAGAGGCTTCCAACACTCTTGTAAATAAACTTTAAAATCGGCACAGCAGTGGGATGCAGAAAAGACTTAGATAAGCAAAGTGCGTTTTGCACTTACTTCGCTTTATCATAGATCCTATGATTTGGGCTTGAGCTTAAGTTCTCATAGGATCTATGATTAAGTGCAGTCAGCCCGAAATACATAAGTCAGTTTGGTATCCTCCCCCATACTGATTTTTGAAGATTTCTAATAAATAAGAATTTTATTTACAAGAAAGCTTCAATTCAGTTGAGTGCCAGTGTTTGAATTGGTTTGTGTAGAAAACATTTACGTATTCAACAAACCCTGCTTTAGTACATGTATCCTATATGTTACATACAGATGATGGAGTACTTTTAGAAAGCTACCATTAAAAAATGCATTTGGCATGCAATTGTAGTAACGTGACATAAGGGGGAAAAAATTCTGTTACTCCATAAAGGATAGCTAAAATTTATTTTTCACCTGTACTTCTAATATAGTAATGTCCCCACACTGATCCCATGCAAAAACAAAAGATCCCAGCACTTGGCAGACCCTGGCACTGAAGGCTTCCAGAACTGCTGTGTCTCAGATGTCAGACATGTATGTTAACCCTAGCTTCCTTCATACTAATTTGTGTGTGCTCAATTTTGTGTGCAAATAGGTTGATCAGACGTTCACTTTAAAAAAGACACTGTACTGTATTTCCAGATACTTATGAAAAATCCTGCAATATACAGTTCCGTTGTAAAAGGTGAAATATGAATGCCCTGTACAAACTACAATATTTTTTTCACAAACCTAGTCTTCCCTGACAATTGCAGCCAGCTTTACAGTTAACTTCCCTTATAATGTGCTTAGCAAGGCATAAAGGAGAATGTCATCATGGTCCCTCTTTTGGCTTCAAAAAAGTATTCTCTGTATTTTCATGTTTATCTCTCATTCTTACTGTGATTTCATATTTTGTCCTTTATTCATCAACATCTTTCCATGTTTCCACTGACCTTTCTCCGTCTTACTACTTCTGCTCAATGTTTTCAATAGGACTGTGAGAGCACTCTGTAGTGCTCTCTCATATGACACACGCCATCCCTCTACAGTTTCTGTGACAGGTCATGGTTGAGTTTTGTCTTTAAGCATTTCAGATTGAACTCTTGGGGCTATGAATTCCTGGGAGAAAGAACACAATTTCCTTCTCAAACACAGATAGCACTAGTTGCCATGATTAGCAATTAAATTGATCTCATTGTTTATAACGATCATTATCACCTATAAAAATGATTAAAGCAAACACCAGTTGAACACATATATTTATATACTTGGGACAGTAGAGTTTATTTATAATATGACATTTTTATTTACAATACATCAATACCAATAGTTTACAGTTTCACATTAAAGGGCAAGATGTCCTTGCCTGTGATCATTACCTGCTTTCTGAGGATATGTTACCATAATATAAAAAGTAAATTAGGGCCTGATTTTTTTATATATGGGTTGCACAGGGACTAAAAATATAGCAGACCAAGACAGAAGTACATGACTGGCGGAACACATCGGTTGGGAGTTTAGAGCTTTTTTACACTGGTGCATGCAGGGTAAATTTCTGCGTAAATCCATTTTATAGATAACCAAAAAGACACCAAGTAAATTGACTATAGCAGCAGAAGATTAATTTAAGTTACATTAATGCATACCTCCAAACTTTTGCACTTGTGGAATTGTGACACCAGGACGCAGAGCTTCCAACATTACAATGCATATGCAGTCAAATTGGCAGCGCTGCTGCACATGCGCAAAATTCTGAGCATACGAGGAATACATTCTTCTAAGAATGAAATTGGGATGGCGGATTTGCAGTCATGAGTCGGTATTCATAAAGCCAGACAGTTGTGGGATCTGCTACTCCATGTTAAGAACTGGAAGATGAGGCTCCTAGTATGGATTATGACTGTTTTTGTGGTTACTTCCATATTCTTCATCTAGAGGCCTCTGTATTAGTATTTGCACGCAAGTGAAAATCTGTTTTTGTGGATTTTATATGGAGTTTTAATCGGATCCTTCTAATAAATATTCATCTATTTTTCACCGCATTGGGATTGCATACGCCTTTTGTTCACTACTTTCTTCCTCATTAACAACGCTGCAACTACAGCCCGGCTGGAGCACCCCTTATCAGGTGATATTTACGAGACTCTGGTGGAGCCGGCTTGTTTTCTCTTTTGTTCTTGCATTCTTGGGGGGCCCAAAGCAGCTGCCCTTGGGCCCGCTAGCTGGCAAGTTGGGCCCACTGCCTGCATGACCCTGCATTGAAAGGAGTGGATGTATGGAATAGCCTTCCAGCAGAAGTGGTAGAGGTAAACATAGTGAAGGAGTTTAAGCATGCGTTGGATAGACACAAGGCTATCCTAGCTATAAGACCGGGAACTGGGGACTAATAAAAGTATTTAAAAAAATTGGGCAAACTAGATGGACCGAATGGTTCCTATCTGCCGACACATTCTATGTTTCTATGTTTCTATGACTGTCTGACACAGAGACAGTCATGCTAGGGCAGCGTATTAACTGTAAAACTGGCTGTGGCATATTAATAGAATAACTGGGTGTGGCATATTAATGGACAAATTAACACTCATATTAATGAGTAAACTGGCTTTGGCATATTAATGAGCAAAATAACAGTGGCATATTAATTGGCAAACTAACAGTGCCACATTAATGGTCAAACTGGCTGGGGCATATTAATGGTCAAACTGGCAGCGGCATATTAATGGACAAGCAAACAGTGGTATATTAATGGGCAAACTAAGTGTGGTAGATTGAAGGGTAAACTGACTGTGGTATATTAATGGTCAAACTGGCTGTGGCATATTAACGGGGCAAACTAACAGTGGCATATTAATCGACAAACTGTCTGTTGCATACTTTAATGGGCACCTGGCTGGGGAATATTTTAATGGGTTCACTGGCTGGGGCATATTAATGGACAAACTGACTGTGGTGTATTAATGGACAAACTGGATGTGGCATACTTTAATGGGCACCTGGCTGGGGAATATTTGAATGGGTAAAATATGCCATATTTAATGGACAAACTGTGGAATATTTTAATTGGCAAACTGTCTGTTGCATATGTTAATGTCAAAGTGACTGTGGCATGTTAATTTGTGGCAGTGGCTTATTTTATCTCCAGATATTATGGAATATTAATGGAAAAACTGGCTGTGGAATATTAAAGGGACACTACCACTTACATTAGATGTAACTTTATTACCTGGTCATTTAAAACAAACACATATATAAGACACATGCCACTGGTTTTATGTCTTCTATGTTTGAATTAATTGCATATACAATTAAAAATAAAATTAGGTGTTTATCTCCAGCATCCATTCTCCAAAATCTTCCAGCAAGTCTCACTTTATAAATGTGGCTAAAGCCTGCATGATGATATCATAACATACACCCGTGGTCTCTTACTGGCTCCAGTGTATCATAGTGGACAGGACTAGGTGCCTGTGTACAACCTTTTTTACCTGCCAACACAAAGAGAGGAGATTAACCTGATCAAACAGGATCATAACTCCGCCCTCTCGTGATATAATAGTTACATTCAGTGGCGTAGCGTGGGGGGTGCAGGGGGGGCCGGCCGCACCGGGCGCAATATCTCGGGGGGCGCACTAGCCCTATGCGGCCGCGCTGCCGCAGCCACAACCGCGCGATACTTCCTGTCAGCCGCCGGATGTGAGCGGCAAATGACGGCGTGACGTCACATCCGGCGGCTGCGCGGCGGAGGCTCTTCTGAAACTGCATCGCGGCCTTTCTTCCCTGAGCTGTTGGAAGTGGAATTTGTAAAGGTAAGTATAAAGGGGCTTGGGGGACCTATTGTATTATGTATTGAGGAGGGGGTCATTAATGTATTGGAGAGGGGGAGGGGGGGTCATTAATGTATGGGGGAGGGGGGGCATTAATGTATGGGGGAGGGGAGGGGAGGGGGGTCATTAATGTATGGGGGAGGGGAGGGGGGTCATTAATGTATGGGGGAGGGAGGTCATTAATGTATGGGGGAGGGGAGGGGGGTCATCAATGTATGGGGGAGGGGAGGGGGGTCATTAATGTATGGGGGAGGGAGGTCATTAATGTATGGGGGAGGGGAGGGGGGTCATCAATGTATGGGGGAGGGTTCATTAATGTATGGGGAGGGGGGTCATTAATGTATGGGGGAGGGGAGGGGGGTCATTAATGTATGGGGAGGGGAGGGGGGTTCATTAATGTATGGGGGAGGGGGGTTTATTAAATGTATGGGGGAGGGGGGTTCATTTAATGTATGGGGGAGGGGAGGGGGTCATTTAATGTATGGGGGAGGGGAGGGGGTCATTTAATGTATGGGGGAGGGGAGGGGGGTCATTTAATGTATGGGGGAGGGGAGGGTCAGTAATGTATGGGGAGGGGGGAAGTAATGTATGGGGGAGGGGAGGGGGGAAGTAATGTATGGGGGAGGGGAGGGGGGAAGTAATGTATGGGGGAGGGGAGGGGGGAAGTAATGTATGGGGGAGGGGAGGGGGAAGTAATGTATGGGGGAGGGGAGGGTCAGTAATGTATGGGGAGGGGGGGAAGTAATGTATGGGGGAGGGAGGGTCAGTAATGTATGGGGAGGGGGGGAAGTAATGTATGGGGGAGGGAGGGTCAGTAATGTATGGGGAGGGGGGGAAGTAATGTATGGGGAGGGAGGGAAGAAATGTATGGGGAGGGGGGCAGTAATGTATTGGGGACGGGGTGGCAGTAATGTATTGGGGACGGGGGGCAGTAATGTATTGGGGACGGGGGGGGGCAGTAATGTATTGGGGACGGGGGGGGCAGTAATGTATTGGGGAAGGGAAGAAGGGGGGCAGTAATGTATTGGGGAAGGGAAGAAGGGAGGCAGTAATGTATTGGGGAAGGGAAGAAGGGGGGCAGTAATGTATTGGGGAAGGGAAGAAGGGGGCAGTAATGTATTGGGGAAGGGAAGAAGGGAGGCAGTAATGTATTGGGGAAGGGAAGAAGGGGGGCAGTAATGTATTGGGGAAGGGAAGAAGGGGGCAGTAATGTATTGGGGAAGGGAAGAAGGGGGGCAGTAATGTATTAGGGGATGGGGGTCAACTGTGTATTAGGGGAGGGAGGGGTCAGCAGTGTATTAGGGGGAGGGGGGTCAGCAGTGTATTAGGGGAAGAGGGGGGGATGGGAAAGATCTGACTTGGGAATTTGAGATGAGGCAATGATTATATTTTTTACATTTGTGGCCTAATGAATAATCTATATATATGTGTGTATGTAGAAGGAAATGTAAATAGGTGGGGCTACAGGGGTGAGGGAATTATATTTGTAATATATTTATTAGGAACTGTGGAGGGAAGGGGGTTGGATGAGAGCATTAAATATCATAGCATTAAATATTATATTTATTGGGTAGGAACTGTATTATATATTTTTGGTTTAGTGCAGGGGTAGGTAACCTTTGACACTCCCTTTGTTTTTTGACTACATCTCCATTAAGGCTTGCAAAGCATCATGTGAGGTGTAGTCCACAACATCTGGAGTGGCAAAGGATGTCTACTCCTGGTTTAAAGCATAGGTGTATAACCATTTGGCTTCCCCAGGCCAAAATAACCCCTTAAACTCTTAAAGGATCACTATAGTGTCAGGAAAACAAAGCGGTTTTCCTGACACTTTAGTACCCTGAGGGTGCCCACACCCTCAGGGTCCCACTCCCGTGGCGCTGAAGGGGTTAAATTCCCTTCAGTTACTTACCTTAAAGAGACAGAGCAACAAGCTAAGTTAAAAGCAGGCGAATTTAAATTAATCTGTATATTATATACAGATTGATATCTTGCACTTCTATTAAAGAATTAAAATTAGAGGTACAGGATTGAGGAAGTTGGCTCCATCTAGCCCAGTCTTGGATCATCTCCAGGGTATGGTTCTATTTTGATGTTTAGTTGATACTTGATATTTTTTGTCGTTTACGATGGTTGTGAGACGACATATAATAGCATGGCCCATGCTAGGTTACTACATGTGTATATTTGTATTCATAGACCTGATGAAAATGTGGAGAATGTGTGTAATGCATGTTCGCACTCAATAAAGTGTTGGAAAATAAACTTGTATTTAGATGCATTTTACTTTAATTACATAAGTATTTTCATAACAAACAATACATGTGCTTGGGGGGTAAGGGTTTCTTTAACTAATCTAGTAGAAGAGACTCGAGTGCTAAAATCCACGGGTTAGGGGGCGCAAATTACTTGCCTTGCCCCGGGTGCTGACAACCCACGCTACGCCACTGGTTACATTATCCTCCCATTCAATGCAAGTCTATGATCAGAATTCTGACTTATAGACTGCATTCTGTGTCCCCAGCCTCAAAAGTGAGATACCAGGGCTATAAAGTCTCTGAGGGATGGCACGCAAAAACACTATATTTCACAAAATGGAGGCACCCAGTCACACTTGTTTAGTAAAATCTTTCATAAAATAAACTCACATAAACTTTTTTTTAACTTTTTTGGTTGGAGTGTCCCTTTAATGGACAAACTGGCTATGGCATATTAATGGACAAACTAACACTCATAATAATGGTCAAACTGGCTGTGGCATACAAATTGACAAATTGCCTATGGCATATTAATGGAAAACTGGCTGTGGCATACTTTAATGGGCACCTGGTTGGGCAATATTTTAATGGGTAAACTGTGGCATATTTAATGGGCAAACTGTGGAACATTTTAATGCAACTGCCTGTTGCATATGTTAATGGCAAAGTGACTGTGGCATGTTAGTTGATACCTGGCAGTGGATTTTTTTGCCACTGAATATTATGGCATATAAATGGGAAAAATGGATGTGGCATATTAATGGGTAAACTAACAGTGGCACATTAATGGGGACATTGGCTGTGACATATTTATGGACAGAATGGCTGTGGCATATTAATAGACAAACTAACAGTGGTATGTTAATGGATTAACTGGCTGTGGTATATTAATGGGAAAACTGTCTGTGGCATAATAATAGACGAACTGACTGTGACATATTAATGGACAGAATGGCTGTGGCATATTAATAGACAAACTAACAGTGGTATATTAATGGACTAACTGGCTGTGGTATATTAATGGGCAAACTGCCTGTGGCATAATAATAGACGAACTGACTGTGGCATATTAATGGACAAACTGCTGTGGCATATTAATGGACAAACTGACAATGGCAATTTGATGGTCAAACAACAACTGGCTGTGGCATATTAATGGGCAAACTGGCTGTGGCATATTAATGGACAAACAAACAGTGGTTGGTACATTAATGGAAAAACTAACAGTGGCATATTAATGGGCAAACTTGCTGTGGTATTTTAATAGAAGAAATGCCTGTGACATATTAATGGGCAAACTGGCTGTGGCATATTAATGGACAAACTAAAAGTGGTACATTAATGGAAAAACTAACAGTGGCATGTTAATGGGCAAACTGACTGTGGTATTTTAATAGAAAAACTGCCGGTGACATATTAATGGGCTCTGACATACTTTAATAGGCACCTAGCTGGGGAATATTTTAATGGGCAAACTGTAGCATATTTAATGGACAAACTGTGGAATATTTTAATCGACAGTATTAAAGTGACTGGTACCTGGCAGTGGCTTATTTTAATTGATGAGACTGTGGCATGTTTTGCAGGGGCAGTTCTGTGGGGAAAACAGACACTGTGGTATGTTCTGTGGGACATGCCAAATCATGTGGGTGCAATATAGGTGCATGGCAAGTGCTGTGAGTACTGTATGGTGCTGTACTAAGTCCTTTAGGTTCAATATAGGCCCAGAGAAAGGGAATAAAAACAAAACTGCAATTTTTCAATAAAAATGTAATTACATATGAAAATAATTTAATATAATTTTAAACCTCCATAAAGGTATAAATGCAACTAGTTCAATAAATATACAGAGAAAGAGAGATGGAGAGAGAGATATTCTGTAAAAAAAAAAAAAAAAAAATGTTGCTGACCCCTTTCCTACTGTATAATATTTGCCCTTTGTAATATCAGTGCTATATATCATTACCATAATATAGCTGTATATTAATGTTAATTGTTACCTACAATATGTAAGTGCTCTCTAATATCCATGTATACTTTTGTAATATAGGCACTGAGCAGTTTTATTGCATTGTTGCATAATAATAAGGTATACATTTTGTAGTTATATAAACATTTTATTCCATATATACATGATTTTATACAGTGCAGTGTAAGTACTCAGGGCCTATATTACAAAAATATACCTGGCTATTAGAGAGCACTTTCTAATATGCCAGAGCACAGGTTTTTTTTTGGGGGGGGGGGGGTTGGAGGGATTGGGGTGGAGGGTGTGATTGCATGCCAGGGAGAGAGTCCACGGGGCCAAGCAAATTATTGCCCAGGTTCATTTATTGCCCTGTCTTAGAGCCCTGTCAAGGGGTGGTGCTGAACCCTGTCAAGGGGCTGCCCTGAACACTGTCAAGTGGCTGCCCTGAGCCATGGTAAGGGGCTGCTCTTTCCCAGAGCCCTTTTATAGATTTGCCCTGTCCTAGAGCCATGTTATAGCTTCACCCTGTCTTAAATCCCTGTTAGGAGTCTTTTCTGATTCCGGTTAAGGTTAAAGAAGCCACATGCTTCCTTGTTCCTTTATTTTCAATCCATTTCTTGTTTTCCTATCTTTTTTTTATGTATGATTCCCGGTTTCCTTCTGCCTTGTTACTTTGTCTCTATTTAAATATGCTCCATCCATTACTTCTGTGTGCTTCCTTGTCCAGTCTTGCTACAGGTATGTTTCTATGTGCTGGTGTCTGTATAGTTTTAGTTACTATATTCAATACTACTTGATCATAAGTTCTAGTGTTCAGGACTTATAGGCTCTATTGTGAAATACCTCGACACTGGTAGGCAAGCTTATCATCTTATGTCCTTTGGTGCTCTGTGTTTGTGCCTATGAATTTCTTTTTTGGTTCTATAGTATTGTCCTTTGCCTTTACCCTGCGCATGTATGTTTCAGTTCAACCTTTACTCCTTTGTCTGTCCTGTAGCCCTGCACTCTGTATTTAGTTTACTATATTTCTGTCCTGTTTGTGTTTGCGCTGCTTGGTGTATTCTATCACAGCCTGCAGCATCCTGCTTATCCTGTCAAAGTTGTTCTGTTCCATGCCTGCTCCAGGATGTCTGCAATAACCTTGGCAATAATGGATACAGCAGCTGCTACCACAGGGCCCTGGAATGTGACCAAGCTGGGGCCTCAAGCTTCTGGGGGAGTGCGGTTAGCATGAACTGTGCCCTGTGTCTCCACATCTGCACCATAACTCCTGAACTCGGACGCTCAGAGTGCCATGCCACCTGAACTCCTCTTGTGAAGCTTAGGTTCCACTCAGGAAGCCTTTTAAGAAACCTGCCGACAGTTGCTCTGTAACCCCAAAGGGTTAGGAGATGTGGGTCATACTGCCTCCAATGCGTGGGGCAACCACCGTCGTGCTGTACCAATCTTTTTGCTTCCTGTCAGTCCCTGTCAAGTGAGAAGAAAGAACTGAGAAGCTGCGGGTTCTGGTATTTATTAGTAAGTGGGGAGGCGTTAACGTATTTATCACGTTTTTTTCAAGCAACTTCTCCATGAAGAAAGTTACTACCCATGCGTACTGCCACCAAACGATGGGGAAAGAAATGGTAAATGCCATAATTTTATACATGCAGCGATATTACTGATCCTTTAAGATGTAATAAATGCAGAATGTTTCACAAATGGTTAAACAGACACATCTGTGTTTGTATAGATCCATCAAGTCACTATTTAAAAAGGTTATTTTTTTTCATTGTAACAGCAACACCTGATTTTATTAGTCCAATCAATTGAGGTTATATTCAAGAAAGAGGGAATTGCAAGGAATTTCAAACTTAGGGCCCCAGTAGCCAAGTTTGATTTTTTTTTTTCTAACTGCCAACTACTTTGGCGTTAAGTTTGAAATTTACCTAACCGTAAATCTCAAAGTACCTCCAAATAAAAGACAGGCATATGTAAGCAAAAAAATATAGATATATAAATTTAATGTATTTTATATCTTACATAGAAGTAAACTTCAAAGTGCACAGCAGGTTTCAGCTTTCCAAAACAGGTATCAGGGTGCTTGTATATAGGGTGACCCGGTTCACGCTAAAAGTGGGCTTCCTCCATGCAGAATGCACAAACATCTAATGGGCATGCATATATACATACAACTGCCCACTTGGTGGGCATAAAATGTCATGCGCTTCACGTGCGAGCGCTTACAGCAGAGGAATCTGCCTCTCCCTTTGGTCAGATGTGACCAAAGAGGTGGATAAAATGGATGCTCCCTCCCTTTAGTGTAATAACTGTTTTTATTTTTTGTAATGGACAAAAACAAACTAAAGTTGTCTTTTAAATAGAAACAATTGGTAAACTTAAAGTTCCCAGGATTGAAATTTCAGGGAGACACTCAATATGTAAAAAAGAGTAAAAAGCCCCATAACAATAGGTCAATTATAGAGAATGGAGGACGCAAGATGTCATATAGGGAAAATAAAATGAAACAAATTATAGTGCAATAAATCCTAACAGAAAACTGTATTAAAATGTGTTTGATATGATACACTCACAAACATCCGTAGTAAATGAGCCTCAAAGAATCACTGAAGCTGTAGTGTCACGGTAAAGATCTATTTTATTCTGTGGACAGTAAAATAAAGCAAAACATAGAGCAGTAAAGTTAGGTGAAAAAATGCTGCATGTAAAATTGCACTGACAGAGTCCACAAATATATTCAGCTCAAAGCATATACAGGTAGTCCACAACAAAGTCCAAAGGAATCATGAAGTCCTGACATGGCAACAGAAAGTAACACAAATGCACCCACTCAAAGTCTTTCTCTGGGTGAGGAACAGTCCCAGCTTCCTCAGGAGTAGCGCCGATATATATTCTTCTAATATCCTGTCCACATAAATAACAAAGAAGCAAATCACCAAATGCTAGTTTGTCTCGGGGAACTTCCTGTGCGCACATATGATTAAGGGTCTTGGCGTAAAGTGTGTCACCTATCCACCTTTTTCGTTTTTATGTTATTCTCGGAAGACTATATTAAACTTCACTTGCATTGGAGCAACGAGTGCCAGCTTTTTTCTCTCTTGGATTACCGTATTTGCTGGTATATAAGACAAGGTTTTTTTCAGAACAAATGCTCTGAAAAATGCCCCTCGTCTTACATTCGAGCTCTGTCTTATAATCAGACCTCAAATAGGTATGACTATAAGACTGGGATCCAGGTCCTGCTAGCATGCAGCTGGTGGATGTCTGCACGATACGCGCAGACATCCTCCAGGGCTATCCGGCAAGTCAATCGGGACTTCTGTGACGGAAACAAGCGGTCCGTCATAGAAAACGGAAGTGTTGGGAGGCATCGGAGGATATCTGCATGATGCTGCCCCCACTAGCTACAAGGGATAGTGGAAGCAAGTCGGGGGAGGGAGAGGGCAGCAGCATTTGGGGAGGGATGGGGTGGGAGGGGGAAGCAGCATTGGTGGAGGGTTGGAGGGGGCAGCAGCAGCATTGGCTAAGTCTGGGGTAGTGGTGGGGGGCAGTATTGACAAAGCCTGGGGGGCAGATGTCTGTGGGGGGAATGCATTGGCTAAGTCTAGGGGGCAGTATTGGGTAAGTGTGGGGGCAGATGGTTCTGTGGGGGATGCATTAGCTAAGTGTGGAAGCAGATGGCTGTGGGGCGATGCATTGGCTAAGTCTGGGGCAGATAACTGTGTGGGGGGGGATGCATTCGCTAGGGGCCAGATTGGCAAATAAATGGAAAACAAATAAAAACAAGAAATGCATTTTTTTTTCTATCCTAATTTTATTAAATATGAAAAAACAGTTTACATGTGAATATACATATGGTGGAGTTGCGAATTTTTGGAACCGATAAGACAAAAGGTATCAGAGATTGTAGAAGGAATAAGTGAGGAAAGAAAAAACCTTACCCCACAAAGCTTTCTGTTCCACCTGGAATTGCCTGACCAAGATCCTAATAGGAAAGTTTTAATAATAAACATTCTGGCGGCCTATAAAATCTGCCTGGCGAGGTATTGGAGGAAAGTGGAAATCCCGCACTGGTCAGAGATCAAGGCCCAGATACAATTCCAGGTGGAATCTGAAAAATACTTTTACCTTCAGGAGAATAAGAGAGCTAAATATCAGGAAACTTGGTCACACTGGTTGGCATTTCTGGAAAAGCAGAAAGATCCCCCTCTATAGGTCTGTTCTTTCCCTGTGGTTTCGAGAGTAATTTAGACTTAATTTAGCAAGTAAATAAGAGCTCCTCTACCCCCCCCTCCCCCGAGAACTCCCATGGTACACCGGGTATGAATGATGGATGGATGAGTAAGAATGGGCTGCTGAAAGATAGACGTATGAATGGAATTCCCCTTTTAAAGGCATGTAGAACGTGGAAAACTGAAACTCAAACTTAGGAGTTTCCCCGATTAAAAACAGAATTATCTCCCCTTTGGGGTTGATAGGATACAATGGACAGGGAGGACGGGGAACCAGCTAGTAGGATTGATGCCTCGCCATAGGTGGGCATAAAATATTATGAGATAATCATATGAGTTTTAAGTATATTCAAACGTATGTGATACATGATCTGTTTGTCTGGTTTGTTTTCCTTTTTTTTCTTTTTCCCTTTTATATACATGAGAAAATAATAAAGATTATGTTGAACAAAAAAAAAAAACCAAACTTTTTTTAGGGTAGTCTTATATTTTTCATAAATTAATATTCAAAGTTTGGGGGGTCGTCTTATATTCGGTGTCGTCTTATATTCGAGCAAATACAGTATATGCTTTCAAACACCATTGGTGGATGCAGTAGTACCAGGAGTTTCCATAAGAGGCAAGTGACCAACTGATGGCAAATGGGTTTACCTTGTTATTGAAGTATAAGAAGAGTTCATACGTTATAGAATGTAGGCAAAGTGATTCTCCTTGGTGTGTAAAATAGTATATATATATATATATAAAACAAGTGAACACTATTTGTTAATAAAATAAAATTATTAAATGTGTAAAAGGCTTAAAAATGTAATGACAATAATAATCAAATAGATAAGAAGATAGTATCAGAATGTATAAAAAGAGAATTTGACAATTGGAAAAATTATTAAAATAATATGTATCTATATAAAATGTCTTGGCAGATAAAAGAGAAGCACAATTGCACTGGATGGTAAAAATCACGAAAATAAATAATAATAAATGTGAAAATAAATGTAAATGTGAAAATAAAAACATATAATGCTAAAAATTGTATATATGAATATAATATTGAATATAAAAAACAAACAAATAAAAGAATATACCAAATATATATATATATATATATATATATATATATATATATGAACAAATATATTATAGATGATAAAATAAATATATCTCATTTGTATATTGATATATTCGTGCAAGAGGGGTCTCTATAATAAGAAAAAGCTCATATAAGGAAACCTATAAAGAGTTGACAACTACTGCATGCATCCATTTTAATAAGGAGAACAGTAATAGTTTGGGTAAAAGCGCCATCTAACACCTGGAAGAAACCCAGTAAAGGGGTACAATCATGTATTGATAAGATATGTTCATTACCTGTCAAAACATCTTTTAAATGCATTTATTTCCACTGAATCATATTTCCATCTATATGTTGCACATATTTTAAGTATTTACACGAATACTAATAACCAGTATGTATATTATTCATAATATTTTTAATTTTCTCATTATTATCACCTCATTTGCTATTACTATTTTATTGTCGAAGTTGATTTGCATGTCAAGCTTCATGGTGATATTAACATCATAAATAGTAGACAACCTTATTCTTCATGGGTGCATTTGCCTGAAAAGAATAATAAACAATGTTATACTCACTAAATCCACACTGCAAAGTCCCTGTAAAGAATACACGATGAGGCCGTTACGTGCCACTAGATGGCAGTAGAGTATAATCAAATACATTTTGTACATGGAGAAAAATCATGAAACTTGTTGAAGCAATATTGGTATTTTGAGAAAATCAGTGTATAAAAACCAATAACATCTTATGTTTTCTCTGAATGCTGAATTATTTATTTAAAAAGCATCTGAGCACATTGAAAATATGGACACTGACATATGTTTTATGGCCGATTGTATGCTGCAAATACTCCAGTGTGTGCAAACATATAAACAATAAACGACAGAGACCGAAAAGAATATACCATATTGCAATTGACAAGTTATTTTCATTTTACTGCATTACATGTCTCATTCTTGGTCGTGTCTCTTTCCCCCCACTTCCATTCTAACATATTTAACCATCAAGAACACACCAGGGATAGTGCACCGGTTATTGACTATTCCTTGTAATGTGACTTATAAAAGCTTTTGTATTTTTTTTCTTCCAAAAATAATAGTGTTGGCCAACAATTTAATAAACTGTTTGTAGACTGATCGGCAGGGCTCAGAACTGCTGACAAATGATACATAGTTACAAAATGTGTAATGATAGATTATAACCTATATACAAAAAAATGACGTAGTCTCTGAACAGCCAAGTGTATTTGCAGTGACAGGACGTTGTCCAATCAGAGAGTAGGTTTAATGGGATCGTGCGCTGTATACATATTTGCTGCTCCAGGATTGGTTTCTTGTTCTCTTCGCAGGAACCAGGAAATCAGCAGTCGGTTCGTCGCTAAGATATTGGTATTCGTTGATCTGGGATATTGCTCTGTATCACAGAATTGCGAAGTAATAGTGTGCAGGTATGTCCTGTGACCTGGTTATAATTACTTGTTATATTAATGTCTGTAAGTCAGATGACACTAGTTTTAAATAAAATCACACTGTAGAAACCAGGAACTTGCCGGGGTGTTGGCAAAGAACAGAGTGTTTCCCTACATAGGCAGTGCTTTCAGCAGCAGTCTGTACAAGAGCACTGATTACTCTTGTAGCATTTTAATCAGGACTGAGTGCAGTCCAGACAAAACCATTTTGTGATTTATTTTTGCTACAACTGTTGACATCTGTCTTAATAATTATATCATAATTATTGTAATAGTAGGCTGTTCAAATTGCCCATTTTATTTATACCTATATCATCTTCTATTTAATGTTTTTATATCATATCAATCATATATTTAATGTTGGATAATGAAGACAGCCCACTTTGTACATGTTACTGATTATAGCCATGAGGTATGCATTTTTAAAGGCGGCCTTAATTATAAGTGTAGTGTGATTGCCCACAATATCAATTATTTTAAAATAAATTGCTATCATTTTCTGTTGTGCTGTGCAATGTGGTAAACAAAACCATATAAAATAACCAACAACAAATTAGGCATGTTTGAACAAAAAGTTTGCGTGGCCCTATCTATATCTGTATCTATCTACAACAGTTACAGCTCTGTTATTTGTCAGCTTCCTACATACCCAATAGTACATGACTTTTGTGAACTGTGCATTCATAGCAGGATAATATATTTATACCAATACAAAGGTTTAGGTATTTGATTGTCCTGGATGCAGCTGCTCATCCCATCTTTTGTTTGATATGATTACTCAGGAACATTTTTCTTTTTTTGCCATGTTCTCATATGAATTCTATTCTTTTTTTTGTGTGTGGCCAGAATCCAACCATGCCTTCTTGTGACATCCACATTTCTGGCTCTACTGGACTTTCACTGGAAAACACTGGTCTCCATGGTGGGAAGGCACTATCTCAGCCTCGACGCAGACTTGCTCTTAACCTGCCTGGCTCAGAGTGGCTTAATAATCCTCCCTTTTGTAAGCCACGAACAGAGTCTCAGAAGCTATTCCTTAGGCCTTCCTGGGAGGAAAAGTCATCTGACCTTCCAAAACTAACCTCTCAACCCTTGTTGACTTCTAAACAGTCACTGACTTCAAATCCTATTCTAAATTCTGAACGATCATTGACTTCTACCCAGACTGTAAAATCTAAACTGTTGCTGTCCACCTCATCATCCGATCTCTCCTGCTCTATTCTCACCTCAAATTCCACTCTGACCTCTCCCAATCCCCAAATTTTAAATGTCTCTCACTCTTCTCTCTCCTCAAATATTTCACTTTGCTCTAAGCTTGGAGAAACCTCAAACACTTCATTATTATCCAAGCAGTCTGTGATATTTGATTCCTCCTTGACCTCTGAACTTATAACCTCTCATCATACCATGCTCTGTAAACCTGTTCTAACACCACAGTCAACCTTTACTTCATCAACAAGCATGAAAAACAATTTTGATCCACGCAATATGAATCTCCAGAGATCTTCTCCACCTGATGTGATCTTGAACCTGGAACCCCCACTAGAGGTCAACCAGGGAGTATCAAGAACTCTGGTTTATGAGGAAGATATAACGTTCCCTGACTGTTCCACATCCCTCACTGACCAAGTGCCAGTGTACGAAGGTATAACGCCACAACTTCCAGAGGTATGTTGGAAATATTAATTCATTATATGTAATAACTGTTAAGCTGTTTTTGTTCTTATTGTAATTTGATTTCTTTATTGGATAACATAGATGACATTGGCGATTTGCCCTCCAAAGTACAACCAACATGTCCTCATTCCTGTTACAAATCAAAAGTATCAGATTATGGAGCAAGAACCTACTGCTCCTCACATCCAAGATGGAAAGCAAGAAAAACTTCTCTATCAGAAGAAGGTCAGTGTTTGTCAACATTTTGTGTTTTAGGCTTGTTGAAGGAAAGAAACTAGAACTGGTCAGTCAGCCGTGATTCATAAAATATAATTGTAATATTTTGCAGGAGGAATATGATCATCCAGCGTACAGAATACAGAAGTTTTATCTTAAGGGCTGCATAATCATAAATGAATATGTGTACAGGGCTGCATAATTTTAATTTTTTTTTTTTAATTTACAGTAATGGTGATGAATAGTTTGTTAGCCATAGAAAAATGTTTAGTTATTTAGCAGTATTATAAAAGCAGTCCAAATCAGTGTAGATCAACTGCACCCAAATGATGCGCTGCACCTTTCTGTCAAATAGGTTGCAGCATGTTGGACTCACCTGGAATAGGGAATCACTGAGTAATTGGCCTTTCCGTTACCTGCCAGTTCACATTATGATCAGATTGTCCACATCTTCTTTTATTTTTCTGTTTCCCTTTAATAATCTACTCAAACACCAGTCAGGTTGCTATATCTGTTTGAGAATCAGTTCCTAATAGAAAGAAAAAGCAAAATCGAACCAGACATCCTTTCGGCATAATATATCCTTGTTGTTCTGCTTCCCTTGAGTCAGTGGTCAGGCATCTTAGGTGGGTCATAACATACATTAACATTTGTCAGCTACTATCTTGATGGATTTTGACATATTTTATTTGTATTTTTTTTTCTCCACCTGTCTACCATTGCACTATTGTGTGCTTTGCCCACAATTAAGCAGAGGGCACATGCACGGCAGAAAGTGTTTAACAACTGAAAAATGGGTCAAGCCATCATGGCTAAATTGTCTAAATAAAAGCAGGATGTACATGAGAATAAAATGGAGATTCAGGAAGTATCAGAGCTTATCCATTTCCTACTGTGTAAGAATCTAGAAAAGCATTAACAATATACTGTTTTGGAGTAACAATAATGCCACTAAAGCAACAATTTCACTTGAATGCCTATTTGACAGATGGCATTGATATCTGCTGCTTGCTGCTCACTGGTGAACGGACCCAAGTACTCAGACAGCACAGATCTAACCCGGGCTGAGATCTGGAGCTTGTGTAAGGATCTGGCAGAGATGGATCCAGAGTTTGTGCTTAAGGTGAGTGGTGGCAATGTCTTGTTCAGTATGACTTTATTAAAACTTGAGTGTAGGAAGGTGGTTAGTCGCCTGTGCTTTGACAGCAAGAGAAAACTGTATTGCAATGTTCCTTTCCTTCAGGTTGCCCTATACACTCGGCAGGAGCTCAATATTCGTAGCACAGCGAACTTCCTGCTGGCACTGTCCGCTCTACTACCTGAATGCCGTCCACATTTGCGCAGGTATTTCGGTGCCTCTGTTCAGCTTCCATCTGACTGGATGGAGGTACCACGATTGTACCAGGTATGTTATTAAGGATCGTTGCTTTTTACTGACTAAAACAGACCCAACAACTTATGTCATCTTTCTACAACAGATTTTATATCGGTGTTTTTCCCTCAATTACCTTCATCTTAAAGAGGAATTAAAACCTCCAGATCATCTTTTAATAAGGCAACTTTGCTGTACCCCTTCTGTCTCTACGGCCACCTAGCAATGCTATGTGGGATAGGAGTGCCCTAGTTTTTGCTTTTGCAAATAATAGGGATGAATATCTTTTAAATGGTGGGCAGTGTGTGCACTATTACAATTACAGTTTTAATGAAGCCGACGTGGTCTACATCTTGCTGCCCTCCTTGAAGACCTTAAGCGTCCGAACGTGTTAGGTATTTACAGTGTGAATATAAAACATAAAAAAAGGTTTATAGATTTTGTTTGCACACCTACAAGAAAATGTATATATTGTTTTAAATTTCTCAGCACTGTCTCTCATCACCTAGCATTATCAAATACAAATTCCATGTTCTCCATTGTAGTTGGTCAGCTGTATATAGTGTCACAAAAATGAGATGGCACTGAAACCTCTTAAACATATTTTTCTCTTCACCTGTGTATTTGCTTGCAATTCTAATAGCGCAGTCAATAGAGTATATATAGAGTAGAGTTATATAGATAGAGTATGTCTACTCTACATATATAACGCAATATTTAGGTGACATTCTCCCTTGTAATAAATTGTTTGTGTATGCCACACACTTACCAGGAAAGCTTTGTTACCATAATATATACATAGTGCATAGCGAGGGGGAAACAATGATACATAATTTCAAATATATCAAAAAATGAAAGATGTAATTTAGTGGTTTGAAATCTTAGGAGTAGTTCATCAAACTACTATGCAACAAAATGAAACCCGGAATTTCCTTCCAGTGGAATACTAACAGAGTAGGAGCATTCACGTACCCTTACAAAGGAGATATAGCTATCTAAAAGAAGAATAAGAAAGAGAATTCAAATGAATGTTAACTTAAAATAATGTTTCTGTATATGTATTCCATTACTGGATGCTGAGAAAAATGTTTTCCTCGTGGCTTAAAATAAATAAATATATATGTTTTTTTATTGATCATAAGTGTACATAACCTATGTATAGATATCAGATTATTTAGATGTGTTGTCGGTTATTTCATGTACAGAGCTTGGCTGGGGAAAGCGAGAAGCTAGTCCCGCTGCCATCCTGTCTTCGCAGTGCTATGACCACTAAATTCAAAGAGTTCAGTGAATATCAGCTGGCTAAATACAACACACGCATGCAACGTGGGAAATCTGGGGTCAAACGACAGAGTAACAAGGCCACAGAGGTGAGGAACTTACATTCATCTCATTCTCTTCCTCTCTCCCATAGAAACCAGTTGGTAACAACAGTTTACAGGGGCACAATAGCTCCATATCCATTTGTGTTATACTTAAGTTTTTTACAATAGCTCAGTTTCTGCGAATGAACAAGGCACTGGAGAAAAAACACTGAATTAATTTGCATAATCTGAATCTTGCTTAGGGTTGCCACCTTTTCTTCAGAAAAATACCGGCCTTGCTACTGTCTCCATAGCCTGATGCCAATTTTTTAGTGGCCTGCCGGTAAAATACCGGCCAGGTTGCAACCCTAATCTTGCTAGAAATTGAGATGTTGAACCATAAGTTCACTCTTGTTAGATATAGGTGGATTCTTGCAGAAGAGAAACCATTTTTATGTTTTTAATGAAACCACCAGTGAGGAATGGGCAACTATTGTTGTTTCATGTGCTATGGTCTAGGGCACTAGAAATTCTCATCCAGCACATTGAGTAGGTACTACAGTATACTAGGCGGTTTCGTGTAGACACAACCTGTTTTCCTCTTTATGTTGTGAGAATTATTCACCTCACAATCAGTATGGTCTGCTTGGACTAACTTGGCTTTTAGTCATTTGGCCCTTAAAATACTTTTAAAGGAACATGGAGCAATAAGGATTGCATGATTGATTTCCATTTTGAGAAAAATCTTTACTTCATTTTCAGACTTGCAGGCGTGTAAAAGTTGGAAAATCTTTAAGATCTTTGGAACCTGCTTTAAGACAAATCCAGGAGAAGGTAGGTGTCCAGGTTCAGTTAAATGAAAAGACCTTATTGTTGCCTTACTTCCTACATCCAACAATAACGGAGCCAATAAATATTTGTATTGGATGAATAATGTAGCTCCACTTTGTCTAGAGCAACAGGATAATATCCTGGAATAACCAAGTGTGTAATGACTGAGTAGGTCAGTTAATTATAGATACAAATGTATCTTATATAGTTCAAGTAGAAAGGCACAGCTACCAATATGTGCAATATTCTCTTTAGCGCCATCTACCTCAAACCTGTTCCATTTACAGCTACCAATATGTGAAATTGTATACCTTTAAATGAAGACTCAAGCAAAGATGTTATATATATGTTACCAGAGGTGTTGTAAATTCACAAATCCATAATGGCTCACACCGCAAAAGGGCTTTATTTCTATCTGTGCCCCAAGATGGTGTCTCTTCCATTTCTAATCCAAAAAAACCTGCCGGATGATTAGGAACAGCAATGGTATTATTATTTTTTCTTGTCCATACCCAAATAGTCTTTGAGTGCAACCAGCACAGTAGAGTGTTTACTACATATGTTGTGGAACCATTTTTAAACCCGTTAATGCAAATTTTTGGGGTACATCTGGGCATTTTGCTTAACAAATGCCAGTGGTAATTATATTGCAGTTCAGCCTCTCTGATCTCTGGGCCTACACACAATTTATCTATACGCAGGAGTTGACTGGGGATATTAGTTAACATAGCTGGGAGGTGATCATATTCAAAATGGAGAAGTGAATTTACTTACATAAAATTTAGTGGCCATTCTGTACACCAAATCCAAAAATTCTACCTGGTGGAATTTTAAAGTGAACCTCAATTGCCCAAAGTTTTCAATGACATAGGTCGTGTTTCTCCAAAAGAAAACCACATCATTAAAGAATCTATGCCACCCAGAAGTTCAAGACAAAAAAAGGATTGCTGGGCGCATAGATCACCGAGGTCCCCACAAATAAATTACCAACATTAGGGGTTATGACGACACCCATCACAATAACGCTGGTTTGGATGAAATTTATTGCCAAATTTAAAATAGTTGTTTTCATAAATCACATAAGAACTGAGAAGGGGTCTTACTGGCCGGGGTTCATCTCTCTATAGTTTAGAGATGACAGAAACTGCTCTTCTGTAAGGCATGTTGGTATATATTCAATATCCATTGTGAAAAGTAGCCTGATATTAGTTATATTTAGATAAAAAAAATGTATTTTGTGCATGCTGACTATCGCTCAAATAAGTTGGTAATTTAACCAGGTGCCAAGAACATATCCAGATAAAAAAGAATAGGTTCCAAAACCAATGTAATACAGGCAACAATGGGTGGTCCTGGAGGGGGTCTGGTCATCTTATGAATTTTTGGTACCATGCAAAATACGGGAATAACTAGTTCATTAACCACTAGTGACTTTAGTAAATTTTCTGATACAAATCTCCTTCTTACTGCTAAGCAGGGCACCAAGTTTGGCTTGTATATGATGAGTGGAATCTTCATCCAATGGACAGTAAAATTTAGTGTCCAGTAGTTGTTTTTCACACTCAGCAATATTTACAATATGATCGTGACTACATTAGTTTTCAAAAGCGTGAAATCGATGTATTGGAAAAATGCTTTTATACCAAAAAGTATGTTCAAACACCCTTCTTCAGGTATGGATGATATTACCAATCATCCCCCTCCTGGCTTCTTAAGTGACTTATTACAAGTATAACAAGTAAATTGAAAAGATAGTCAACGCAGATGCTGCTAACAAGAAACCTTAATGTAAGCATGTATTACACTTTTTTTTTTTTTTTATTAAACTGCTTGCTTATATTGACTGCTTGTGTGCTTCTCCTCCGTTTTCTTTGTATTGTAATCTGCCTGCCTGAGAACCTATATCGATTGTGTTATACTCAACTACCAATAGATGTGCCTGCTTGGCCAGTAACTCTACACCCATTATCCTGAGCCTGGACTGATCCTCCACATGTGAGTGGAATATCTGGAGATGCAAAAAGAGGAAAAATCCCTTTAAACAAATAAAAAAAGGATTTAGGTGAAATTAAAGAATAACTAATCTTACCCACTGAACAACAATAACATGAGTTAGTTTGGATATGTGAATTAGGGGCACTTGCCAATGAAAACAATCCGGCTGGATTAAGCAGAGAAACTGTTCAGTGGTATTACATTACATTATTGGTGGCAAATATCAATGTAAGATTAGTACTTTTCTCTGGCTATTTATGTAAATATTTTAATTCATGTTTTGTACGGTGTTCACTATGTATTGCACATAATTAATTGCTTGCACTTGCTCACCTGATGGTCATGTGACTGTTGAGGGTGCATATATGTTTTTATTGTTTTTTCCACTCTAACTGTTCAACCTGATAATTGCACCTGTCTGCCATAACCAGTATATATATATTATATATTGCATTTGGTTACCTTCATTAAACGACACCACTGGTTGATGTAAAACATCTTTTCCTGAGTCTTCATTTAATGATATATAATTTGACATGTCGGTGGTACATTTCTACATGAACTTTTTAAGATACATTTGTATCTATAATTAACTGAGCTCCTCTGCCACTACACACTCGTTTATTTGCGTGATTCCAGGAGATTACGTCTAAACATGACCACACCCACTTTCAAAGTATGGAATAACTACTTAATCCATCTCGCATTTCAGTTTGATGCTCCCCCTCCTTCTCCATCTTGCAAGAAGACAAAGGACAGTTTTTCTCTGAAGAGTTTGATTAGGAGGTTACACATATCCAAGCCAGCTAACCATGTCATGAGTATCCTCGGTTGCAAGTATGTTGGGTAGTTCTGTGTATTTTGTTTGTATATTTGTCCATCCTTTTTTCCACCTACCATTACTCACTATCTGCTCCCTAAAGGTATCCTAAGGATCTGCAGTCCTTCTCACATAGTGGTCTTGACGGTCCCTGGCAGTCCCAACTTTCAGGCTGTAGACTTAAACTTAAGCAGCCAGAGACATGGGACAGAGAACTAAGCCAGAAGGGGAATATGGGTCCTGTGTGGGAAAAATTGTTGGGTGAGTGACAGGCATTTTGGGTTTGAAAAGATTTGGGATACTTTATCAGAATTTGAGATCTTGTTAAGCTCTCCCTTTGCTCTCTCATGTAGACAACAATCAGGTCCCTTTCATGGCATTACTAAGAAATCTCCGAAATCTGATTCGAGCAGGTGTTAGTGAAAAACATCATAAGGAAGTGACAGCTCGCCTCTCCAGCAAGGTACTAGAATCTAACATACCTTACCAGAAATTTGTTTTCTCCCTCTTTCTCTATTTCTTTCACTCTTTCTCTATATGTTTTCTCTTTTGCGGTCTTTGTCTGGTCACAAAAGTAATGTATAAATTAAAGTTTGCATCAAGTGTAGGCATTTTAAGTAAAATGTTTTACTGAAATAATACAAATAAAGTGCCTTGGTGAACTCTCTTTGCTTTGTATAGAACTATCAGGGGCAGGGCCACTTTAACCAATGGGCAAATTGGGCACTTGCCCAGGGACCACTGGTTAAAGACAGCAAGTCGTATCCGGCAGCTGTTTGTCCCTCCTTCACGGCGGCCGAGAGAGCAGCAGCAGCAGCAAGTTAAGTACTGGGGAGTGGGGATTTTTTTTATTGGGCTTACTGGCTGTGGAATATTTCTGGGCATTCTGGCTGTGGCATATTACTAGGCATACTTGCAGTGGCATATTACGTGACATACTGGCAGTGGGATGTTAATGGACAAAGAGTGTCATATTAATGGGCATACTGGCTGTGGCATATTAGGGGGCACATTGCCTGTGGCATATTAGTGGGTACATTGGCTGTGGCGTATTAATGGGCATACTGGCTGTGGCATATTAATGGGCAAATGAACAGTGGCATATTAATGGACAAACCGGCATATTTTAATGGACAAACTGGCTGATGTATCTGTTAATGGCAAACTGATTGTGGCATGCTAATTGGTAAATGACTGTGACTTATTTTAATTGACAAAGTGATTCTGTTGCATCTTCTGTGGGGCAAAATAACAAGTACCATGAAGCAAAGTGACACGGTGGCATGCTCTGCAGGCAAGTTCTGTAAGGGAAAGTGACACTGTGGTATGTTCTGTGGGGCAAATTGACACTGGCATGCCAAATCATGTGGGTGCAATATGAGTTCATGGCAAGTGCTGTGGATATTGTATGGTGTTGTATCCTTTAGGTGCAATGTGGGTGCAGAAAAAGGGAATAAAATCAAGAAATGTAATTTTTCAATAACAAGTTTATTACATATACAAATAGTTGAATCTGATATGAAAATAGTTGCATATAATATTAGTTTACATTTACATATAGTTTTTTACATTGCGACTTCAGAAAAATTGGGTCGAGGGGGCCCACAGCTAACGACTAGGGTCTTAAAGTGGCCCTGATCAGAAGCAGACGTTGTTTAGTCTTTTGGGTTAGATGAAGGACAAACTGAGCCATCTGACCCAAGATGCCTGTCTCCTCATGGTGCTATACAAGCAGAGAGGTCTCAATAAGGCACTTTATTTGCATACTTTCATAAAAGCATTTCTATATAAAATACCTACACTTTATGCAAATTTTCAATAATACAAAACCTTTTTTTTTTGCAGACTATTGTCCTTTAAATGTACCTGCTTATATTCTTTAAAGACTATTTTTTTTTAATAATATAATCTTTTATTATCCATTTTGACCGCACATAAACCTACAGCTCACTTCCTGCTTCAGTTTAAGAAGAAAAGACAGTATACACATGACATTACCATCAATAGGGTAACATTTAAATATTAATATTTATCAATTTACTTAGACCTTCTGGTCAAAATTTCAATTATCTACCCCATAGGTAGTATTTACACAAACATAAACCCATTCTTTAAAGACTATTTAATATGTTTTGTTCCCAATATATTACCGTATAGGTTCAAACCACCCATAGTATTTTGTTTTGTTTTATTTGCTGGTTTATGGCAATTGTGGCCACCCCTTTCTATGTGTTTGCATGTGGCTTTTGATTCTCCTTTTTGTTTTGTTTTACACATTGTAACTCTTGGTTTTCTATCCAAGAAGTTTCAGAAAGTTTTTTTTACATTGTCGATTACAAAACAAACCTTGTTTTTCAGCTCACCAATACTGACAATTATGTCTGGTACTATATATGAAATTACTTTTATCAGCATTTATAATATAGTTTTGCACGAAGTGTTTTTGTTACTTGCTTGTGCCTCTCTCTCTGCATTGTAGAACGCTGTGATAAAGAGTCGTCTATTTCCATTCCGGTTCCTCTCGGCGTACAAAGTGATTCAAGATTTAGAACTTCAGCAGCTCAGAGCAGGTTTGTAATGTTATATATATATATATATATATATATATAATTTGTACTTTATTATTTTCATTACAGAATTACAAATAATCAAATACATTATAACATATAACTACATATAAAATAGAAGACATAGGACGGTACATTATGTGATCCTATGTTATATATTGAACACTAGTCGTATTATAGGATCCCACACCTACATTCTGTACCCCCAACGTACCAATACCAATGAATTAGTTTGAGTAAGTTTGTCTAATCAGTGTACCCATTTCTGTTCTGGCCTTCTGCCCACTCTAAATTCAGTGTGAATCACCTTCTCCATTTTTAATTTGTAATATTTTATATGCATAGATCTTAATCTCTGTGTCTCTTGGAAATGCAGTCTGAAGGTATATGTGGTTAGCACTAGAAATAAATGTAGTTTGGGTACAAGTCCGTGCCTCTTTAGATATGCGTAGTGGTGTAAAGGAAAGGAGAGCAAGAAAAAAAAATCACAGGTGGAAAGGTAAGATAAAGGAAGGGAGTCGTTGTAACGCACAGGGACCCAGATGGAAATAGACCCTGAGCGCCTGAGATCAGGAGCTACGTTGCAGGGTGGAGACACAGGACATGGTGCTGGGTAACTGCAATCCCTTGGAGGTTTGGGGCCCCAAGTTTTTTCAGCCACATACCAGGTCCTGTAAAGCAACTGCTGTATCCAGGGCTAGGGCAGTACAGAATGCATTAAATGACAGCCATGCAGACCTAAAACAGAAAAGCAAGTGAGGGAGAACAGAACAGAAATATAGAGTGCAGGGCTACAGGACAGAGGCAAGACATGAGCAAGGTAAAACATAAAAAAACTAAGGATAAAGAATACAAGGCAAGGCACAGGGTTCCAGATAATAACATAAGAATACTGCATGGCACAGACAAAGAGCAAAGATATAGAACTTAAAGGCACAGGAACACATATAACCAAGGCTACAGGGCAAGGCAGTAATAAGCATAAATAATATACAAGAAAGCAAAGGAAGAAGGATACAAAAATGCCAGGATGAGCCTGCCCAAGGGTGCACGGTTACAGTCGTAGCTGCTACCATGCCAGTGAGTGGTGTTCCTGACCACTCATGAAGAGTGGGTGAATCAATGTAGGTGTAGGTTGTATGTGCGCTGACTTAGAGACAGAGGTATATAGGATCACAATAGGTGTAAAACATATAGTTGGTTTAATATCACACAGTAAAAATGCATAACGTACTTATACAAACAATTTAAAGACAATAAAAAATAGCACAGTGCTTTCAGATGGCCAGCTAACGGATGCTTTTCGACTAGGGCTTCATCAGAGGTATAGGCTGGCTAGATGTTATAATAAAGCAATAGAGCAACTGCAAAACAATGAGTCAAGACCACAGTACTTATTTTATTAGTTGCTCTAACTGTGTGAAGGGGAGAAAAGCGGAGTCCTATGAGGCTGAGTTGGTGTTTAAATCCTATATTTCTATATTAGTCTATATCCAATGCACACTTGATAATTATCAGCTGTAGGATGAAGCCTTGCTACGGAGACGTAAATGCTCTATCTGGATATAGATGCAGTGTTTGTGTGCTTTTCTTTTTAAACACGCTGCCAAAAAATTTTTGTAAAGGGGAATACTGTCTGTACTTCACAATCCGCATTTGAAGTACAGAGCGTGAATTTGAGGAACATTGCATTGGTTGCAAGGCAGAGTCCTGGATCTGTTATGCACCGGATGGTGCACCGGCAGTTTAACTGCATAACGAGTTCCTTGTTAAAATAAACACATCATATTACAGAGCAACCTTTCCCCACCAACATGGACCTACTCAGGCGCATATTAAAGAGGGAGGGAAAATCAATTCCAAGTCTGCAGAGACACAGATGGATTCGGTGCCAACTAAGAGCTTGTCTGGCAGTTCCTGCTGTGTATCAAATGCTCAAAAGAGAAAAGGAGACAGTGAAGAAGGCCAGGTAAGAATCTATATGGGAAGGGTATGGTTGATTGTGTGTATTAAGGCTGGAAAAGTCATACAAAGGTGGGAAAAGTGAGACAAAGCCGGAATGTACATTGATTTTTACAATGACTTCTTTCATTTCTAATACAGGGCTTTGAAGTTGGAAAAGAGTGTTCTGCAGAAATACAAAAAGGCACTGGAAGAAGCTGTTCAAATCTCTGCTCACTACAACATTCCACCACTTCCAGGGCGAACAGTAATCCTTTTCTGTGTAAGTCACACCATGTATCAACCTTGCCACGGAGCCAAAGAGATAAGTGTTTGCACTGAAGACCTAGAACCTGGAATCAGAAAAGAGTCTCCAACTGTGAGTACATTGACCTATTTTCTTTACAGGTTAGAACTTAACTGCTCAGACCCTGCTACTTTCAGAGCCCTCCAGGAGTCTGCAATATCATAAATACATCCCTGTAATTCTGTCTTATGTTCCTTGTAGCTTCTCGAAGTGGGTCTACTACTAAGTCTCATGGTAAAGGGTACTTCAGAAAGTACTCAGATTGTATTGTACACAGAAGATTCCTTTATCCTTGCTGACACCCCTTCCAGCCATATCCTTCAGGATTTGGACAGTCTCAAGCAACAGGCTATGGTGAGTAGCTGAGACAGTCAGTTTAATATGAATTATCAACTTCCATTTGTTTGTTATAAGGTAACATTCTTGCTCCACTGCTGACAGTTGTTTAGGTTTTTACTCATTATAGTAATGAAGAAACTCTTTAACATGGAACATTGGTAAAACATTAAAATGGACAAGCGGTAATCCGGTTTGCATGCAGCAATTTTCAGGAAACTGTATCCAAAATAATTATTACACCTTTTAAAATAAATCAATTGAGTAGCATTAACCAATTTCTTTTCTCCACTTGTCTCATATCATAATGCCCCCTATCCCTTTTTGTTTTGTTGGTGGGGTATAGGGTGTGTTCCACAATAGTTTGTGGATTGGATCAATATTGTTTGTAGATTTGATCAATGTCTGTCACAAGCAAATTAGCATTCAGCAACCGTTTTAAGGATTGTTACCTTAAATTAGAAAATAATATTTATTCTCTTATCATTTTCTAAGCTCTGTTTAATAATTCTGATTCTTGTTTAAATGTTTCATGACTACCATAAGTAAGACCTTTTTCTACTTGGCGTTATCTATGGTTTTCTTTTTCATAAGAATTTACCAAACTCATCGGTACTACCATTTGAACCGAACAATGCGATGGTTGACTACATAACAGAGCTACTTGCAAAGAGAACTAAGGTAAGATGAGTACTTACCATTTATTTTATGTATAAGGATCTGCAGGTTAACCACTTCAGGACAATGGTATTCTTTTTTTGATGTCAGTTACAGACAATAGCTTTTTTTCTACTTTAGCTATGTGTGCGTTTAAATAAAAGTGCAAGCTTGTTATTTTAATGAATCCCCACATATAATAGGAAAGAAGCTCCGGTCATCACGTTTTTTTTTTTTTTTTTTTTTAACTTTATTGAGGTCGCGCGACTTCAATAAAGTTTCAAAAAACGTGACGACCGGAGACAGGGAGCACCAAGGAGATGGTGAGTACTTACCGCCTTGTTGCTCTCTGTCTCCGGTCGTCACGTTTTTTGAAACTTTATTGAAGTCGCGCGACCTCAATAAAGTAAAAAAAAACTAAAACGTGATGACCGGAGCTTCCTTCCTCCGTGCAGGGGGGAAGATGCACGGAGGAGACGACCGGAGGTAAGTACTGTCTGGGGAAGGGGGAGGAGGATGGATTAAATGAGCAAATCCTGGAATATTGAGGGGCAAAATCCTGACATAGATGGGAAAAATCCTGGCATATAGAGGGGCAGAATCCTGGACAGCTCCTCCGTGCAGTCTTCTTCTCTCCTGCACGGAGGAGGGAAAATGCCACCGGATATGACATGCTGTAAAATCCGGTGGCAATGACAGGAAGTTTTTTTTTTTTCTCGGACCGCATCTAGTGGATGCGGCTCCCGGGGAAAAAAAATAAATGAGGCAGCTGCCCTGGTCTTGCAGAAGCAAAGGAAACGGCGTTCCTGCCATGAAAAAAGTGCAGGAACGCCGTCCCCAAGCGTTTCTGCAGGACTCGAGCCCTGCAGCTATCACAATCCTCACTGCAATGGCTGAGATAGCCTGTCTCAGCTATTGCAGGTAAGACAGCCCATTTTCTGGGTGTTTCAGACTTGCCTCTATCAGAGGCAGTCTGAAACCCCCCTCACCCTATTTGCAAAGGGTGAGGGGGTGTGATTGACAGGTCAGTGACTATTGTCTTAGGCCTGTCACTTTAAGAACGCCCATGGGGTAGCCCGGTGAACTTTTTTTTTTTTGTTTGCTTTGCTGGACGCCTTCACTTGTGAAGCATCCAGCAAAGCCGAAAATAGAAGAATCGCGGCAAAAACGCTGCGATTGCGCTATTTTAAACGCAGATCGTACATATATGGGCATTGTCACCAATGCATAGCAATGTCCAGAACGGGTTAAAAGAGATAATTGGGTTTTACCCACCTCCTTGCAATAATAATAATAATAACCATTTGTTTGCATCACATATGGGTCCATTTCACTAGTGAATAGACAAGTGAACTGCAAAAATATGTCCAAAAACAATCTGTAGCAATACATATCCCAAGCTATATGTATTGTAACTCTGCATAATTCTGAAGAGTTGCCTTGTGACATCTCTGTCTGCACAGGTGGACACGTTTTTGGTGTTTGCATCTTCTCAGCCAGCAGAAGAGTTCAGTTCAGTGATGCAGCATTATCGACGGGAAGTAAACGCAGATTGTCTGTGTGTGACCATTCTGCCTGCTGGTTTCAAGAGGTAACTGTACTCCTTATTATTAACTTTTATTCTTTTCATTTGCATTTTTGCTTGTTGTTCCATTACTGGCTAATCTTGGTACTGCAGATATTTGGGCCTTATGACTGAGCATCATGGTATGTGTAGTTCCCAAATAGCTACAATCCAAAATTAGCCTTTACTGTTCTATTCTATCCAGGGGTAGTCATCAAAAGTGTTCCTAGTAGAGATATAGTGGACTTTACTGTGATAAATATTTTATTAAAGTTTAATGATCCTTTCACAAAAGTTGCCATAGACATTAGTGTCCTTGTACTGACATGATGATAAAATACTAGTGACCTACTACAAAATATACAATCTTTATTAACAAAATAGTAAGCTATTTATAGTATATTATTGGACCATTGTGTTTCCTAATTCTATATTTAAATTATTCTAATAAATGAAAAAGTGTAGGGCTTGTTGCTATACAGTCTCTTCTCTTCTACAACTATAAATCTGTCTACTCAATACAGCTTACTGTTTGTTGTTCATCTATGCTACTGCATTTTCATACATCAATCCTGAATATGGCCGACTGGTGGGGTGGGCAACTAAGCTGCTTCACCAAAGGTGTACATAAATACGTCCTCAAAAATACAGTTTCCTCATGTTTTCCAAATACCCCAAACATAGATATAGATAAAAACATACTTTGTTCCTGTGAGGAAGCAGAGTGTGGTTTCTATTATGTGCAATGCATTGTGGACCATGTACAGTGCTTTGTGGATGCACACATACGCTCCATAACTTCAAAATAATGCTTTTGATACAAACAACAAACATTTCATTCATTCACTAGCAGTCTCTAACAAATTGCAAAGATGGATTTATTACCTGCTTGAGATGTATTGATGACAGGTGTACTTTGAGAAAGTGTTAAATCTGTTTTACTAGGATTTAATACTTTGCAGGATTGGGTGTGCGTTTGATATGTATCTAGGTTACATGGACTGCAGGGTAGTAGTAGAATCATACCTACATGGTGCTGTGCACTATTGTGTATTCTTTTGGGATACGGGAGCACTGATATTCAACACCACTTGGTCTCATGCCTGCACCCTAGCTTTGGGATTTTCTGGTGTCCTTCTTAGACTTTGTGTTCATTTGAAATCCGTGCTGTTCTCCTTAATCCTGTGTGAGCTATCCATTGCCCTTCAGTATCCTTACCCAGTTTTCCCTATTTCTGAAGGTTTTATTTTTACAAAACAAAACTCTGGAGTAAAGTTAAAAAAAAGTGGACAGAAATAGAAGAAATATTTTTGTTCCTTGCTCAACTTTTACAGTTTTGCCTGAGGATTCATCCTTATAAGCTACTCCATTTCTCTTTGCCAAGAAACATTGCTATTTTGTGAACACCTCAACCCACATGATCCACTCACTGATACATTGGTGATTTACTAAAATCATTGAGTAACACTTGCATCCTTCCTACATCTTAGTAGCACCAACCTTTCTATTGTATTTGTATTTCTTCTAATGGTTCATAAAAGAGAACAAATTGTTTTGGTATAAAATAAAACTTCTGCTGAAGTCCCTTTCTCATATCTTCCCACATATATTGTGCATTAAAGAGAAATTACGTGAACTTTTTTTCCTTAATAATGTTAACCATTGTGTCTCTTGTAGTGAGGATAATGTCGAGCAATGTAATGATGCCACACTTTGTGGCTTCACGGAACAGGTGCTGAGGTAAGATCTGCTTTGTTCATTAGAAGTATCACTTGGCATAACTTAAAATAATTATACTAAGTATTCTTCTTTTCCTAGGTACATTTCGGAGCGTGGTACAGCTCGTCTTATTGATCATGTGGAAAAGGTGGATGAGAGATTCAATGTTCCTGAAGACCCAAACAATATAAGGAGGAACCATGCACTTTACAAGGAGATAATCAGTGCTGCTCCAAAACAGAGGTATTTAATATTAAATACACAGCTAAGGCGTAATGAAGACCAAGTTAATTTCTGCATAAATAAAATAGATATGAGCATATATCATAACCTATATTTGTCCTAACTCTTTTAGATCACAGAACATGTGATGGGGTGGTCACATAATAAAAAATGACCCATTATCTGTAAAATGACAAATTAGCTGATAGGGTTTAAATTTAGTAAAATATGTTACAGACTTATACCTTGCTATTTTATCTGTTGTATCAAGGTGGCGTAGCATCCGGGTCTTTATATCCTCAACATTCCGTGACATGCACGGAGAACGCGACCTAATGATTGGCCGAGTGATGCCAGAGCTCCGGGTTCGAGCTGCACATTACTTTCTATCACTGGAGGAAGTGGACTTACGATGGGGAATTACTGAAGAGGAAGCAAAGCAAGACAGGTAGGCAAGGACAAAGAGATTGTCCCAAAAAAAGGAAATGGAAAAGGTGGTTTTCTATCCAAGAGGGAAAAAAAGTGAACTGAGAAGTCGATTGCAAAACTGACTTGCCTGCCCATCTCGGCAATTAATGCCTGTTTTTTTGCAGTTCACTTGTCCATCCATATTTGGTCAATAGCCCCATTTACTCTTGTGAAATTCATTTAATCATACTCTTACTGTTCATATCTGCCTGTATCCTCTAAATTAGGCAATTGTCCCTGTGCCTGTCCGAAGTTTCTCGCAGCCACATCTTTATCGGCGTCCTGGGAGATCGATATGGGCATATTCCGAAAACATACTCTGTGCCACTCTTACCAGAGTATAAATGGGTGAGGACATCTATACTTGTATGTTTAATAGAATGACAGGACAAAATGTATATCTTCACGTACTACAAAGCACAACAATAATATTTTGTTTTTTTCTCACACCCTCTTTATTTATATATTTACTCCTATTTCTCTTCTAATTGTTATCAAACCTCTCGATCACACAGATGGCAGCCATTCATTTGAAGTTGCATTGTGACTTGCCATTTCACTTTTTGTTTTTCCTCTTTTCCATGAAAAATATTTTGAACATTTTATTCAAACATTGAAGGGATGTTTGAATATTATTATAAAGCATTTGTAATAGAATCTGAAGGCTACTATAGTTATATGGTCAGTGCCCAATACCACTGGTTTCACAAATCCCAAGATCCAGAGGTCACAGCTTCTCAAACCTCTGCTGTTGGTCCCTTTATCATTTGGTTGTGTTACATAGAATCCTGAGGAAATGCCATTTCACTGGCTCCTAAAATTGATGGGTTTTGGCTCCTTAGGTTTTCAAACGCTTGTAAAAATTTGGTCTAGTCTGTTAATAGACATCATATAACTCTTCCCGAACCAATAAAAGATTTTGAAAAAAACATATCAGTTTTGCAAAGAATGCATTTAAATTTAACAATTAAGGATCTACTCAGAACGTGGCTTGTAGTGAATTGAGGAGGAATATACAATTCGGCCACTCAGTATGAGTATCATATATTTTTCGCTGATTTCTGGATGAATTACAGCCACATTCAGTTCAGGGAACTTGGTCTGGGAAATCAATAGGCTTGCTTTTACTCAAAAAGGGTCGAAACCCCCCTGAAATTGGCCCGAATTTTGTGCATCTTAATTTGACAGTTAATAGCTGCAGATTGAATCTAAAAGTCATGAAGAATAATATTAAACATTTGTAAAATAAAAAAATAATTATATAATATAGAACATTATATATTAATGTTTTATATTATAACAGTATATATAACATTAGTATATGCATTTTTAAATTAATAATTTATTTTTTGTTTATATTAGTTTTCATTTATTATAATTTATATTAATCATTTAATTCTATTTACCTTTTTTTTTTCAAATTTTTAATGAAGAATATATTTTTTTTAACTTCGGGACCATTGCGGGAGGATTTCTGCTATTTTCGCAGTAGCTGAAGTCCTTCCATTGACTTCTGTGGCAAGACTTTAGCTATTTCGGCTATAGCTGTAGTCCTACCGAAATTAGCCGAAATCTTCCCCATAGAATTCACCTCATGTATTTGATTGTCAAAATAACAGAATTTTTGCCCCGATTTGGGATCACCAAAGTAATCCATGAATAACCCGAATTTAGGGGTTCATTCGGTCACTGAAGTGATCCAAATTGTGTTGTATTTCGGAGGTTAAATATATATTTTTTTTTCCTGAGAAAATGTGAGTATTCAGTTACATGATACCACAGTAGCTATTAGAGCGTACTCTGTGTATAAATGGGACCATCTCTACTTGTTTAATAAAATGTCATTTGTAAATGTAAATTACACAACAACGTTTTGTAAGGTTTAATCAATACCTGATACATTTTTGGTACGTGTATCCACATTCCTCCATTAATATTCCTCGTTTTCTTGTAGCTTCAGACATACCCCCAAGGACGGTCTATCACAGAGTTAGAAGCAATGCAGTTTTTACAAAACCTTGATTCAAATACTCCACAACATCCCAGGGCCTTCTTCTACATGAGGGACCCTGAGATCCTAAGGTATGTGTGTGTGTTATACACCAGTGTCCATATATTCTGTATATAATCTGTCCTGTGCATTTTATCTCCCGTGTCTACTTTTTGTTCTACCTTTAGTTCTGTGCCCAGTCATTGGCTCTCAGATTTTGCCACCGAATCACGAAATGCAGAAATGCGATTGTCTGACCTAAAGAGTAGAGTGACCAGCCATCCAGGCGTCAGAACCAGTGGGTAAGTAAACTGGCTGGGAGTAGGTGAAGAGGTGGAGAATATGAAAGGAACCTTTTACTCATCTCTTATTTTTTCAGATATACTTGTAAGTGGGGTGGTGAGAGAAATGGGAAACCATTTGTGACTGGACTAGAGGACTTTGAAGCTCGAGTGTTGGAGGATATTTGGCAGGTTATAGAGAGAGACTTTATAATGGTAAGTAACACCACTCTACTACCATCCTGTCTCTCATATTTACACATTTTGTGTATCATTTGTCTTCTCCATCCATCTTCAGTACACCTTTGAAGTTTCAAACCTGAAATGACTTAAGAATATGTAAACACAATTCTTGTGATCATTCTAAGAGTGGAGCAAGCACCATGGGTGCCAATGTAATGTTCCTGCTGACTGGTCCACTTTTACAACTTTGCCATAGAATTTCTGTCTACACATAAACCACTTTTGACTTCTCCATGCATTTTACAATTATATTATTCGTCTACATGTAAGGTATAATCTTCAGTTCTTAATCTACTTGTATAGGAATGTTGATGAACGCTGTTGCTCCCCAGTCAGTATATAGGGTCCTGCTCATTTTTCCCATTGTGTTAGGAGGAGGATGCTTCTGGTGAAGATAAAGAACAGGAGGGCTTCCAGGAGTGGCAAGAACGGCTCTTTTGTGCCAGGAACAAGTTAGTCTTGAACACATGTGCCCAGATACTGGAGAACACTGGTTCAACTGCTACAAAAGGACAAGTGATCCTGGTGTGCGGGGAGCCCAGCAGAGGGAAGACTGTATTCATGGTAGGTTTGTGTTTGACAATGTTTTTAGCATCGCAAAAAGAGAGCCCTGCACCAGAGGGCAGATTTAAGGGCAAAACCCCAGCATCATAACAACAAGACTAGAATATATAATTGTGGGAATACACATTTTGTACCAGAATGGAGTTGTAATCTATAGGTTTGGGCTAGAGTGCAGATTTTTTTCCTTAAAGTTTACAGCACTCTAGTAGTAAAGCAAGTGCTGTTTGTATCGCACATGTTGTTTTCTTCGACTCATGTAGAACAGAGATAATTCTATCTAGAGCAAGAGATATTCCTTTGTTAATAAGAAACCGCAAATGTGTTTATTTATGGTATGCATATACATATATACCAAGTAAATTGATTTTATTCTATTTTTGGATAGTTAGTGAATTTTTTAGTGCAGTGGTCTCTGTTAGTCAAGTTCAGTTTTTTTGTAACTGAGATATATCACTACTTGTGGAATAAGAAGATCACATAGTAAAATCTTGTGATTCTTCCTGCATTAAAAAATCAACTTATATACATTCGGTAGGCTGCCCTTGTGAAAAAACTGAGAGGTCCAGCTAAATCTTCAGTCATCTACCACTTCACGGGAGCCACTCCCGAAGCACGAGGAGCGGAGAACATGCTGATACGAGTCTGCAAACAACTAAGCTTGCGTCTGCAAAAAGAGAGCAGTAATGTCACCTCATACAGGTTTGTGACTGTCTAAAGCACTGGCCTTTTTCAATGTTCTTTATCTGTGTGTTGGGCACCATCACATGACACAAAGCATTACACCTCTAATTGTTGCCACATATAAAAAAATGTATCCTACCATTGTGGCCTTTATTTTGTCTGCAAAGAGCCACTCCATTGTGTAAAAAAAAAAAAAAATACTGCAGAGACCATGGAGACCCTCTTTAAGCTATTTGTTTTTAAAGTTTGTTTTCTTTTTTAACACCTGGGGTAATCATTACAGAAAATATGTTGTAACTACATCTTTAATCCTTATGTAGAGCACTTCGCGATGAGTTCCAGTCTCTCCTTCTATTATTTTCCCGCTCTCTGAGATGGGGTGACACACTGACTCTGCTCATTGATGGGGCTGACTTGTTGTGTGGATGTTCAGGGGAGCTCACTTCTGATTGGATACCTGAGCATCTTCCAAAGGTAAAAATACTTAGGACTGTTTACTTTTTTTTATCTTCACCACTTCCAACAGACAAGCAAATGGAGAAATAGATGTAATAGTTTGAGGGCAGGTTGGAGAGAGAATAAAAATGATTAAACTTCTCAAATGCAGAGTTGTCTTTTGCACCTTGCATTTTTATTCTTCGTTGGTTGACAAAGTTAAATGGCACATGGATTAAGCAGTAATAATTGGAACGTTTCCTACGGATTTTAAGATTCAAGTAAAACTGTGCTTCCAGTGTGTATTTACAATCTCTTCATGTGATGCTCTCAATCTTTTCAGGACCACCTTTATGGAATAGTTATTTCCAAATATTATTTTTAATAACTATATAGTACATATTTAATATTTGTTCTTCCACTGTTAATAAAGAATTAAACCTATTAAAATCTCCTCAATTTAACTGGCTGATCCAAATCAATAATTCATGTAAAGATGGCCATCCTTGCAATATAGGAGGGATATGTGACTGGGGAAAGGCAGGCAAATAAATACAATTTTAGAGAAATGTGATGAAACTGTATCAATATTAATAGTATGTATTTACCCTACAGCGGGTGAATCTGGTAATGAGCGTGACTGAGGGCTCCTCTCTTTGCCGCTCTTTGCACCAGCGGAAGGATACAGCGCTCATTTCTTTAGGAGTGCTTGAACCATCAGATCGAGTGGAGCTAGTGAGGCAGCGGCTAGCTGTGTATGGGAAGAAGCTGGATGAATCCTCCTTTAATAACCAGGTGCTGTGTGTTTGCCAGATCACTGTCTTTAATATGAGCCATAAATCCTGTTTTCCATGTTTACCATACTGTGCCAACTTTTGCTCTTTCGTTAGGTTGTGTCAGACAGACATACACATGTTCACAGTGTGCCTCTTCTGACCACATGGGACACGCATACCTACTACTGTGCAATTACATTAAATGTTTAGATATATTGCTCTTAGCACTTCATAGAGATTCTGTCTACCAGCAAATCTCATATCTTCTCCTTGTCTTGCTCAAAAGATCCTTGTAAATGTGAAGATAATTTACACTTGTTCCACCCTTTGTGGCACAGCTTCTTTGTTAAGAACCACACATCTTAGATAACCTGATGCTTCTGTAATTACCTACATGGTCTCTAACCCCTCTAATTTATTTCAGATGCGCCTACTTCTAATTAAGAAAGGAACAAGAGACCCTCTGTACTTGTCATTGGCTTGTGAGGAACTGCGTGCCAATGCTGTCTTTGAGAAGGTCAGTGTAAACTTTACTTTTAAATCCTTTAATTTGTGTTTGTCTTCACATTTATCCATCACTTGAGAGATGTCCCATTATAGATTGTTCCATTTTAGACTTTCCTGCAGCTGTTTTCTTATCTTATATGTTTGTCATCCCCATTTATTCCCTTTCCACCTCTGTAGCTCTCTGAAGATATCCAGAAGTTACCTGCCACCCTTGCTCCACTCATTCAAAAACGACTTAAGAGCTTAGAGGAAGAACATGGGACAACAAATGTGACCATCGCCCTGACTGCCATATGCTTGTCACGAAAAGGTAAAAGATGCTTAACATCTAAATGTGTATCTTTGTTTTTCTCTTTAAAACCGTTATTGGTATGACCAACATCACTGGTTCTAGCTTAAAACATTTTTCATTTTGTTTTTATATTGTAGGACTGCGAGAGAGAGATCTTCTTAGAATTCTAAGCTCAGCAAAGATGCTTCGTCCTGTGTATACGTCAAAGTGGAATCCGTTACTGGCTGCAGCCACTCAGTCAGGAAACCTTCCCATGGCCACTTTTTCACTGCTCCTCCGGGGCCTGAGAAGGTGAGCAGCTGGTTTTTAAAGGGGCAGTTCCACCTAGCTTTTTTAAGTTTGTTACTACATTTTACAGATAATTTTATATATATATATTATTTTTCTTCTCAACATCCACATTCTAAACAATATTTAGGTCACAGAGTCATTTTTAAATGTTGCTGTACAGACATGGGGAAGTATTCACTAAATGTGAGTTGAGGTGAGAGGCACATTTCTTATGCAGAGCCACTTGCGCTCTAACAGGAGAAACTCACCAGGTTTGTCCCCATAATTCAGTCAGTCAGTGAGATGTTCATCTCACCTACACCTCACTTAGTGTTTCCATTATTATCCATTACTCCGTACATTTGTAAATATTCTGATCGAAGACTTCGCAATACAGCTAAAAACACATCTACACAGGATAAACTACCCATTCTGTGTAATTTAGTAGCGTGAATCTTGTATGATTGGCAATATACTAGCAAAGAGAAGGACACAGGGGGGCTTATTTCAATGGCTTACAAGCTACAAGTAATGCTATCCATTCTTGTAAGCTGATTTAATTCTCGGTAGTATCTGGTACCTCAGTTGATTCAGTTACAAAATTTAAAACGTCTGAGATAGTTCATCTATTGGGTAAAATAATGTATTTAAATGTGTATGCTACAGCTAGATGAGGAAGAAACCTCATCATATACATATTTTAGTTTTAAATTATTGGAAGCTAGGAGGCACCTTATCTTTTGAAATGATAAAGGTGTAAGATTTTGAAGTTTTCTGGATGCAGGGTAAAGATTAAGGTTGATTTATAAATTGCTTAAAAGAAAAGTTCTTCCACATATATGAAAGCATGATATACCAATTATTTTTTTGCTCACTACAATCTTGCAGTGTACTTGGCCTCTGGACCTTTGATCCTAGATTACATCTTCCAAGTGGCCTATTGAGAGATGCTGTGGAGAAACGTTATTTTATAATGCCAGAAGTTACCAGGGCAGTTCACCTTTTACTGGCTGGTGAGGAAATATTTAAGTGACTAAAGTTATCATTTCATTTTTTTTGCATTTGCTGTAAAACTAACATTACTTTTGAAAGTTATAAAGGTCCATGCTTGTCCATCCCACTCCCTTTCCATCATAATAGAGATGATGCTTGAAGGAACTTGAATGTTATATATAAAAAAAAAAACAACCTTGTTTTACTGGAACAAGAACAATAATCCCCCTAGCTAGTAAGCTGAAAATGCAGTCTATGTCCTCAACGTTAGAAACTGCATATATGAGCAAATAATAGGTTAAAATACGGTGTATAAGGAAATACTAATAAAAAGAGTAATACGGAATAACACTTAAAACACCATAAGCTAAAAGGCAAAATGTGCCTGTGATAACAAGTCCAAGATTAGTCCAACTGTGTCTTCTTTGCCTTTAAATGTTAGCTGAATTAGCTGAAAATAAGCAAAAGAAAGCGCCACATAGTGCAGACTGTAATCCAACTGGTATTAACATGCAAGGTTATTTGCACTTACAATAGGTGATCTTGTTCTACATTAAGAGTGTTTTGTGGTATACTCATTGCGATCTCTTTACTGCCATTTGTGACTAACATCTCACCCCTATTCATTTTATGGTTTCGTGCTGTCCCACTACTTAGTTGTGTGGGATACCTCTCAATATTGTAAAATATTCTGTTTTACTTCTAGTCTAAAGCAGAGAATAATGTGAGTCCTGGACCTTTGAAGTCTGCTATTTTACCTATTTTCCTCCCATAGCTCACTTCTGGACAGTTTGCTCTCCTGAAGAACCAGAATCCTCTCCTTTGCCTCCTGCTGAGTGTTTGAGTGAGCTGTCACACCACTTGGTATGTTCATTGTATTAGTACAACTCAGTCCCTTCTACTCTAGCAGTAGGTATTGTGAGAAAACTGTTTAATGGGAAATTATTTGTATTAACGTCCATGCAAAAGTAGCAGTAATAGCCACAGCTTCAAATAATAAGCATAACAATCTGTGACAATCCCAATGTAGCTTATGAGGCTTTATCAAACCGTTTCTCCACTTTTCAGCTGTGCAGTCATCAGTTGGAGACCTTGGGCAAGCTGCTTGCACACCTTCCTTTCTTGCAAAAACACACCTCTCTGGGCCTACTACCGCAACTATGCCAGGTGTACAGCCGCTATGGTCAGTACTTACTATCGTCCCTCAGTATTTCAGCCCATTTCCCTTCTAACATGCTAAAAGTATGGAAATCGATAATGTATCAGAATGTTAACCAGCCATAGTTAGCCTGAATTGGATGAGAATGGAATAGTAACGATGAACTTGGCTTACAGCTCACCTTAAAAAGACCACATTACCAGATTTTTACAATATTCCTGATCTTCAGCCATTCATTCATGGCTTGAACGGGATTTACAGTCGAACTGCAGAGAAATTTGACTACGCAATATGGCCTTAAATTGGCAATGTCCACCGCTTCTGGGCCAAATTTTGGTTTAGGTGGGTCTGCCAGCGAGTGGTCGCTGGCCCCAGGTGGGGCCAGTTGAATTACATTTTATAGGGGGGGAGCTATTACACCCCCAGTCCACTAGCATATTTTTAACAGGGAAATAGGGAATAAAAGTGGTTGTTGCAAAACAGCGTTATTCCCTTACCGCAATACCAGTGCTTTAACACACTGGATATTTGCGGTGCTCTATGCAGTTGTAAGGACAGTGCCTTTACATGATTGCATGGACTGTGAATTCCAGGGTGCTGTTTTTTCTGCTTGGAAGTGGTTGGTTCTACAGGGACAGCTGCATTCAGTGGAATGCTTGATCTCTCTAATGTGCCACCAAGGATGACAGGGAAACCGAGGGTTCTAGTTACTGAGAGATTATTTTCCTTATGTGGCACACACCAAAGCCCTCCCCCAAAAAAGAAAGGATGTTTTAACTTATTCTGTTTCTACCTGTGTTCTTTGAGATTACACTGAGGATTCTTTTGGTGGGGAGAAGGAAGGTTCTATATTTTAGGTGAGGAGGAGGAGTCTCTTTAATGTGCCACCAATGATATACAGGTAAAAGGGAGCTCTCAGTAAGTAGAACCCTCCATTTCCATGCAAAGAAACGGTGTATCACTGTGATGTCAGCAGCAGGTGAGTTAGTTCTTGAGCTAGAGCCAACCAGATAATAGCACTGCATGTTACCTGCGTTTGCACTTAAGTTCCACTCATGGAACTAAAAGTATATTCCTGACATGTTAGTGTGCTCTAGAAGGCAAAATAAATGTAAGTTGTAAAAAAACAAAACAAAACAATTGCTCTGTTTATATAAATGATTGTGGTAATTGCATGTTTTTTTTTTTTTTACATACAATATTTCATTCTAAGTCCAGAGTTGTAGGAATGGTGGAAAATGCTGATGTGGTACTGGTTTTGGTGGAGTAGACATATTATTATTTTTCTTTTACAGATGAAGCAGTTTCTAAGAAGTCCTCAGACCAGGAACTCAGTCCTGAGCTGTATGTTGGGGAATTCAGGGAGTTCATTCAGCGCTCCCTCCCAATTCTTTCTCAGACTCCTTCACTGTTTTATCAGCTGGCAATGAATGAGCCAGAATGCTCCTCTGTATGCAGTCAAGCTGAGGAGATGTTGGATTCTGTGAATGACTCTCAGCTACTCATGGTGTGGAATAACAAGCCTGAATCCATGAATATCTACCCCAGGTTAGAGGTCATGCTGTCAGTGGAGAATGAGTATTGTTATATACACTTTTATTACTGTGGGATAATATTATTCCTTAAAAACCTCTGTGTGAAATTGTAAGTACTTCTGTCAGTTCCAGCAACTGGATCATCCAGGTTTTTTTGTACTCCCACAGCAAATCATTCGAGGTCCCCTCTGCTCCTGTTTGTGTTGTCCTGAACTCAGACGGAAGGCTGGCCGTGGTTGGCACAAGTGATGGCTCCCTACATATTATTGACACAGACAGTGGGGAGGTGAGCCAAAGCACCTAATTCAGTTTTACGATCAAACTACTGTTTTATACCATTTCGATTTGTTGCTGTGAAAGGGACTATAAAAAATGTTCTCTCGTTTTATTGAAATAATGGACTCCACAGCTTTTTATGGTGACTCTCTTTATTCCAAGCAATAGACCTGGCAGCAGTTTGACCTATACAAGATCTTTGTCAAGGTCAGACTTAAAAAAGACCCTGTTTAGGCCAAATATTGCCAGATCTATCATGTGGCAGGTGAAATAAGTCCTAATAAGGATCTGTGTCCTATATTGTTTCCATATTTTTTTAACTTAAAACCATGTTGTTATAACATGACAATCTTTTGCTTTCTATCCTGGATTAGGATGTGAGAATTTTGCACAGTGGCTGTGATGGAGTCTCTGCTTGTACATTTACATTCACTGATCTGGTCTGTGTTACCTCGTATGATGGCACAATGGAGATCTGGAACATCCGTGATGGCTGTCGGTAAGGACTGTGTACACATAGTTTTGATTATATTGTGAGTTCAAGTTGTGTGTGTGTGTATATGCTTGATTATTAGATTTTAAATCAAGGTGACTAGTAGTAAGTTGATAGGCATGTAATTATGTTACAAAAAAATTACCTAATTCGACTTAGTTGAGATAAAGCATATTCTATTTTGAAAAAGAAAAGTCGTATATAGAATATATAGAACCATACATATCTGTATTCCCATATCGGGCGAGTCTAGAAGCAATGACAGATGTAGTCAGGTGTGAACTTTGTTGACTCCATACAGGAGAAAATAAACCAGAAGTTAATTTTAGTCTTGCTCAATGTATATATGTATGGAACTTTTAGCCGTAATGTTTATACTAATTCTGCATCATAATCGACAAGTTTTCTTTATGAATTTTACCATTTTAGAAACCCGTTCACTCTTTGCCAGTTTTCTATTGAAGCAGAGTAAGACAAATTATACCAAAATATTTTGATGATGTAGGCATGCTATACAAAGGAAGTGATATCTGCAATCATTCTGTTGCATACCTGCGATGATATCTGGTTGCTTTCACATATAACTCTGTCTAGATAAGTGCTTCTCAACTGGGGGCGGTGGGGTTGGGGGGCAAAAGATGTCTCAATGGCTGGTTTGAGTGGTTCAGGCAAAGTGAGTGTGTATTTGTTCCATATACTTTATCATTCCACTAACAAACTCACAAACAGAGGGGACTAAGTGTCGGGGAGAGAAAGAACAGAAAGGCTTAACACACTGAGAAGCCATTATGGTTTTAAACTTTTGTTGAAAATATGAAGAGGGGTGTGATCACAAACAAGTTGGCAAACGCTGATTTAGATGACGAGGCTGCATGTGATCATTGGATTATGAGTAATTTATTTACAACATCAGGCTGGTTATTGAACATATGAGTGACTGACTATTTTGTATGTCATATTAACTTATTTAACCTGTATGTATCGTCTCTTTCTGTTCTCAGCATACACAGAACTGAGGCTCACAGGCGGCAGGTCACAGGATGCTGTGTTAGTCCTGACCGTAGGCAGATCCTCACCTGCTCTCTAGACTCGCAGCTCAAGGTACATGTTCTTTATGTTCTATTGCATGATGCCACCCCTTCTCATTCTGCTCGCTCCACAACCCCTCACCTTTTGGACCTGCTCCAATCTAGATCTAAAGTATACACAAATAAGCAGCACACGCTTTCTGTGTATACTGTCATGTATTTGGTGGGTTTATTGGGCACCCACTGACATTATTTAGATAACTAGATGTGTCCACTATTATTTTGATTAATTCCAGTCTAGGTCTTAAACCAGATCGCCTATTATGGGGAAAAAAACATTTTGTCCATTGTAATAAAGTTTTATTTTTCGTTAAGATTTATAAAAAAATATATATAATCAATGGAATATTTTACCTGGAGATTTTTTTGCATATTGTATATGGCTTACTGTTAAGACATCTGTTGCTTTTCTAAAGTGATTGACTTCACCCAATATGATTTATGTATCTTAGCTTTGGGAAACCAGTCGAGGATCTCATGTCAGCTCCACGTCCTTTTTGAGTCCCCTGAATTGTGCAGTGTTTCATCCAAGAGGACACGTGGTTGGAGTGGGAACCTGGGATGGGAAGATCACTGTGCTCAGACTGGACAATTGGAAGAGAAGTGCTGTGAGCTTACAATATTCCCTGCATTTTGTTTTTTTTTTGTATTTTCCCGGTATATGTCAGGTCTTTCATATTTTTTTTTTTCACATGCCCCTTTCTTTAGGTCCTGGGTGGGGGCTCCTCAGTCAGAGCAGTCTCTTTCTCTCTTGATGGCAGTATGGTGATATCAGGGAGTCTTGACGGCTGTGTTACTCTGTGGGCATGGGAGTCTCATGTCCAGCTGGCTCGCTTCAGCGCACATAATGGATCTACTCTGACCACCAGCTTCCTGGTTGAAAATCTTCTAACCGGAGGAGAGGATGGCAAGGTAAGGACATGTAGTCTCAAAACTGTCATACTAAAGAAGTTTGTCTCTGTAAAATATCAAGTTTTATTCTGTTTCCTCCACAGGTTGAAGTGTGGTCAGGTGGTCTTGGCAGGCTGCATGGGCAAGTATCTTCGGGTACTATGCATTCCTCTGCACTCTGTCTTGCCATCTCACCTGATCAACAATTGCTGGCTGTTGGATACCACTCAGATCCTGTCTTTATCTATAATGTGCAATCTGGTAAGAATTGTCTTAATAGATCAAAGTTTGAATAAATATAATTTCACTGTCAGATGGTAACATGTCCACTTTGATGGGAAAGAGTGCATCCATGGCTGGGTAAAGATGTATACAAAGGAGGATCTTTTGATCCAGGGTAGTAGAAGTTATTAATGGAAATGGATGATATATTACATTGTAAAGCACATTGTGCTTTATGACTTAGTGCCATTAATGGCTGTGCCTGAGTGTTTCTTTCCTTCTGGCAGGTGATCCTGTGTCACAGTGCAGCTTTACAGATGTGGCTGTGAAGACGCTCGTGTGGCTCTCTGACAGTGTGCTGGTCACTGGAAGCTCTGATAACTTGTTGCGCGTCTGGAATGTCTCACCTGGAGAGTGTCACTGCAGGCTGTCTCTTCATGGGCACCAGCGCTCTGTGCAATCACTGGCTGTCTCCTCACAACTTCTGGCTTCTGCATCTGGTGAGAACTCTTGTGTGACTATGAGGTGCCAGAGACACAGATTGTCTTTTTTTAATATGGTTTGATCAGATTCTCACGCTATTTGTATTGTTTATTTTACTGTTTCCATTCAGTACACTTGCATTGTGGACGTGCATTTATTAAACTATAGTAGAGTGTTTCATATACTTATATATTTTTCATGTTTCAGAAGATGTTTCGGTCTGTCTTTGGGCATTGGACAAACTGCTTGTGGATGTCTGTCCCTCCTCCCCTGTTTCCGTTCTCAGGGGTCACACGGCAGCAGTTACGTGCTGCTCTTTCAGCCGGGATGGGAGCCTTTTAGCTACAGGAGGACAGGATAGGGTAAGAGGAAAAAGGATGGCTGGATTAGTGGTGCAAAGTTGGGTTTCCTTGTGGAAGACAAAGATTGATAATAAATACTTTTTGAAGGTGTTAAGGGATAATCAAAGTGCAATGTGAGGGAGTGAGGCATAATAAAGTATTTGAATGGTGGGGCGAGGGAGGGGAGAAATACGATTTAAAGCCACAGTAACAAGGTGAAGTTTAAAAAGTAATAGTAAGGGCCAGCTTAATAGGGAGATATAATTGGATCAGTGTAGAAGGGAATTGGAGAGGGAGAGAAGATAACAAAGGTAAATGAAAGAATATTGGTGAATGTAAGAGGATTAAACAGTTGCTTGAACATACACCAGGAAATGGGTAGGTGTAAAGTGGAGGATCTGGTCACAGAACAGCTTGGATTGTGTCAAAACTGAATACTTCCAGTGGGACATGACATTGTCACAAAACATCTAGCATTCATCACATACAATGTATCTTATGAGTGCTCCTGCTGTCTTTCAGTCTGTGCTGTGTTGGGATGTCTCCTTAAATCCTCCTGTTATTGTACACACGCTACTGTCCTGTCACAAGGACTGGGTTTCTGGTTGTACATGGACTGATGATGCCAAGCTGGTGAGAAATAGAAATACTGCTCTAATTGCATTTAATGTCTTGACTGACATACAGTAAAAGGAGATGATGAGTGTATCTGTGTATTATAAGCTGCAACTAATATAAATATACATACATATAATAGTTAGTTGTCTGGTTCACTACATTTCACCATTGTCTGTGCCAGCACACCTGTCCAGAAGCTGATGCACAGTGACCAAATCATTCTAATCCATCCATTTTTATGTCTTCAGTGGAAGCAGAGAGTTTATTTCCACTTGCCAAGTTGTTTTCCGAATAAACTTAACTGAATTGCAAAATCATTTCTGTAACAAGTATAAGCAATAACTGACTTTTTATGGTAAAGCAGCTTCATGTGTGTGTATTTGTAATGTAGTCTCTGCCTGCTTTGTTGTTTCTTAGTGATGTATAGTTCTTTTACCCATCATTCAAAAGTTCTTGCAGAATACCTGACAGGTTGTTACATGCTGTCTGTTTCTCCCCTGTAGGTCTCATGTTCAGGAGATGGCAGTGTTTGTCTCTGGGACATCACTCAGAATAAGTGTCTAGTGCAGTTTGCAGGGCACCAAAGTGCCGTCAGTAGCTCTGTCTGTATGGTATGTTCTTTAGTACCATTACCTGATCCAGATCACAAACCAGTGTACCACACAAAATCTAATCTTTTCCTGTTGCAGGGAGAGCGTTTGCTGACAACTGACAGGGATGGATGTCTGAAGGTGTGGAATCTAAGTGGCGTTGAAATCGCTAGCATCTCAACCCCTCATGACCAAATAAATTACAGTATTGCATACTGGAATCCAGAAGGAAGCCGGGGTAAGAGGGATTTTTAAATAGTGATGGTACCATACCATTGGTGGGGTTGACATAATGAACGCACCACACCTGTTTTTCTTGAAGATATGTCCATCTTAGTTGAGTGACTGGACAGTCTATGAAACAAGTGTATAAGTATCATTAGGCATATTACATATAGTAAATTAAATTAAAAATCTGGTTACATTGATAAAGGCTGAGAAAACCGACATGATGCAATACAATCCTGCAGAAAACCAAGTACGCATAGAAATATATACATCAATCCAACAGAGGTGCCCTCAGCTTTACCAATACAACAAAATGTCTTTGCCTGGGTGCCGTGTTGCCAATACACATGTGTCCAAAAGAAAAAGCATAAGCCAATAACCACGCACTCACAAGACTGGAAAAAAAGGATGTCGATGTATTCAAATAATATTGCCACAAAGCATCATAATCAACGTTTCGGTTCCCTTAGCAACCATTATATATACATACATACGGTATATTCACATCAAAATTACAACAATGGAAATACTGAAATGACCTAAACAAAAAAAATACTCCACAATATACAGCGATCCCCATCTAGAATCCTCAAACTCCATATTCTGCAGCAATCAAAGGCTTCTTTCTTGTGAATGTTTGCAAGCAATAGCTGAAAGCAGAGCAGTGAGATTATTAACAATCAAAACCCTCTTCTCCTCTTTTCTCAGTTTGTTTTTTTGTCATTTTACTTGGTATTTATAAAATTGCATATGTAGAATATTATTTAAAGGATACGGCTGTAAAAATAATGACTGACCATTATCTTGGGGTCGAATAAGATGATTCCCTACTGTTTTTGCTTTTTGATGATTATTATAAGGTCTCTTAAAGGGCACAAGTATTTTGTGAAGTGAACACTCCTTTAACTCTGCTATCATTGGCAGATGAATGTGGAGGGATGTTTTGGCAGTCGGTTATGACAATTTAGAGATCAGTACACAGTTTCTGGAGCTGCTGTCCAGCTTGTTGCACAGTGAATTCACTGTTACCGAGTTATGCTAAAGTTCAGTTGAATTACCCCTAGCTATGGATATAGTGTTCACAGAATGGGCCTTGTTCTAACACTGTGTGTATTGTTGCAGATGATGCTGATCTTGTGGTTTATACAGCGGGTTCTGAAGGTTCTTTTTTGAAGTGGAGCCCTCTGCAGGTGAGACACTCTCTCATTAAAGAATAACTGTTCTATTTTTCACATTAAATGAAAAATCTTCATCTGTCCAGCGAGCAGCCATTTTAGTTGCCCCTTTGGTTGGATTGCTACAGTAAAGCTGTTTCATGCAGCTGTGGTTTTCATTGTGGCTATGATGCTATGCACTAAGCCCAGAGCCCCTTCACTACACAGAAGTGGTCCTAAATCACCACACACCATAAGAGCCTGCAGGGCTACATCGTCCTACAACTAAAATGGCTCCTCCATCGCCAGAGAGCACTGCTGAGAAAAAAAAAGGGGGTGAATTTGTAGTTTGCACCTAAAATACAGTTTATTTAATGACTATGTGTATCTTAATATGTAAAATGTGTGCACAGTTGTCTTTTAACGCATTGGCTTCAGTGGGATGGGACTGACAAAATACGGATGTCATGACTTTTCCACTCAATCTGTTTTCTAGATGGAAAAGGTTCAGACATTATATGGACATGGAAATGCAGTAGTTGCTTCAGCAGCTGATCCTCGATGTGAGGTCATTGTCACAGCAGCAGTGGATGGTTCAGTGAGAATGTGGGGAACACTTTGTAGAACTGGTATGTATTTCTTTGGAAAGGAGGGATTCCAAACCTATCCTGTACTGGAAATGCTGGAACTACAGCTGTTATATACATCATAACTAAGTAACCCTGTGAAGTCTTCATTTATTTTATTTTTTACATATTTTGCACATTTGCTGTGATTTCCCTGGATAATCTGTAATTAAAATGTATTTTGAACATGTATCATATGTACTGGCTATCAAACTTGTGGGTACAGTTATTTAGGTAGGTATCTATCTGGCTGTAGCTTGTGACTGTATTGGATGTAAAAGGATGACCAAAGAGTTTTTATATATACTTATAAGCTGCAGCTGCAATAAGTTCCCCCACCTTGCTGCTTTGTGTTAGTGTGTAGGGAATTCTCAGGCATGGATATATGATTTGTGTAATGTGATTTACATTTCATAGAATGCCCTCCAGTCACACGACACACTGGAGCAGTTACTGCGATTGCGTGGTCTCCAGATGCAGAGGTAGTGGTGTCAGGTGGAGAGACAGGAGATCTTATTGTGTGGAAGGACCAGAAAGCTGTGCTCACTTTGCAGGTAAGATACTTTACAGGAGTCGATGTAATGTACAGGAATTGCCGTGTCTTTATATGGCACATAGTGAGCTGTGCTGTTGTCTTTGTGTCACAGTGCAGTGAGCTTTGCGTCTCCTCAATCCTGTTTACTACGCAACGATCATTCTGTGTCGTTTGCAATGATCAGAAGGTTTCCCGTTGGCTATTGTTCCCATGCAAAGGAGGTAGCTTAAGGTATGTTGGAAGAGGAATCTAAAGTGAACCATCAATACAGTGTATTTACTGGTTATTGTTTAAACAACATGGCACCTTTGTACCTGCAGAGCGAAGAAAGCATACAGTGTGGAAATGGAATCACTGGTGGTCAGTGCAAGTCTAACGTCTTCACAACAGGTGCAGTTGTGCACCATGTCTGGCAATAGGTTTCTCCTTGAAACAAAGCGTGGAGTACTGCAGGTACTACTGATGGTGCAAGGTCCCTGTCAATGTGCTGTGTATTTCTTGCCTTTAGTTTAACGTTTTATGTTAACAACATTTTCTTACCGATATAGCATGAGTCCTGCTCTGTGCTAGAACCAAGTTGTCAGCCACCCACTGAGCAATTACAGCCAGGCAGTATCATCACCGTATCCCTACCTGATTTTGGTAAGATTCAGTTTTAACCTACACTTTTCCTTTTACATTAACAATGTCCTTATTTAAATCTCATTACAAATTGGTGTGGCTTAAATGCTGTAAATAGAATGTCTAGACTTGCCTAATGTTATTTTTGATCTCCGCAATTGCAAACTGCTGAAATGTTTCTAAAAAGAAGGACTAGATTATAAATCCATTTTAATCAGACAGAAGTATGTCTTTTGAATGGTGCACCTATTGTGCTCTCTTGAGAAGATATCCATCCTTATTTTATGTGGCTTTCTCTGTCATTGGTGTGTGAGCTTGTCAGTCATGCTGCAAAAAAAAAAATGGATAGAAAAAGCAATGTACTATATGCATGTATTGCTAATTTTAACCTGCAAAAAACATAAAAACATTAGGTTTTTCTAAACTCAGGACAAATAATAGAATCTATTTAGCAGTCTTTTTTCATTAGCTTTAGTAGTTGTGTACAAATTTCCAAATTAATATTTGTACAGTAAATTATGATATGATCAAAATAATGGTATCTAAAGAAAGCTCTTATCGTGGAAAAAATATGTAATTTGTGTAGGGATAGTAAATGAGAGTAAAATTATAGCTAAACACAAATACCACAGAACTATATGAAGGGTACAACGTTTCCAAAACAGTCTGGTCACGAAAGGGTTAACGTGTTGCGCACTGTACACAAACACTGCTGTTATCCTTGGCATGGCAGTTAAACTTTTGTATTATATTTCCATATATGATAGAAGTGGGCTGCTGATTAAAAAACATGTTTAAGGTGATTTAGTCCCTTTTAAAATTAACAAAATAACATTTCAAAGGATTTTACAGTAACATTGAAATGGCTGCTCGTTCTACATGTTGTATTAATGTTTATTCAGTAAACAGATATGTGTTGCAATGTGTTGATCAAATTAGTAAAAATGAAGACTTTTTTTTAAAAACTGGTATTTTTCTCTACATTTTGGAACTTTATTGCAATTCAGAGTTTAGCAAATAAACCACAATTTCATGGTTCCATAGGTGCATGTGACTCTGCCGGCGGTTTGTGGCTTCGCAATTCAGATGTTAAAGATTCCAGTGAAACAAAAGCTGACAAGTGGGAACGAACACAGGTACACACTACTTACTATGTGCTCTCAGGATTCTCCCTTAGTGGTGCAACCTAAGCCTCAAGTATTATATAAAATCCTCAAAAACAAAGCTCTGGAGTTTGCATAATTTGTAATGTGCAGATAATTGTAGATGTATTTGTTGGTGGCAAAATAGGGGGTAAGTACAGAATAAACACAATTTCCAAATGAAGAGGCTAAATACAAATAATTATATGAAAGGTAATTTCTTCTATTTTATATCATTTTTTAATGGTACTTCTGCAAAGTACAAACACTGTGGTAAGAGATCTGCCATAGTGTTTGTTCTTAAAAAAAACCAAAACTTGAGCGAAATTATTTCATGAAGCTGCAGGACTGAATGTTACATCTTGAGTATCAGTCATGTAAGATGGGAGGGAGGAGGAAAGTATTTGTGAATGTTAGTTAGGAAGGATGTCAGTGAAATGTAATGCCTTCAGTTGTACAAATCTAATATTTTCCTTTCTTTATTCCTTTTATATTTAGATACACAGTGCCTCAATTTCTTGCCTCCAAGCAAATAATGTTCATGTTGTCTCGGCATCGACAGACAGGACTGTGAAAGTTTGGAAGCGTAATCCTTTCAGCCAGGTTTGTGCTTGCTCGTAACAGTCAAAGGGTAATTTAGGTTGAAAAAAAGTCCATCAAGTTCAACACTTTTACCTATCCTTCTTCATGCAGTTGATCCAAAAGAAGGCAACCCCCTCCCCCTAATCACTGCAAGAGCAAAGAGTAAATGCTCTTGTAGTAACTATACATACTACAACTGGCAAGAACAGTGTCTAACAGTCTATATTTTTTTTTCCAGGTTGGACTTTTCCATTGCAATGGAGCGGTTACCTGCCTATCACTCACTCCCAAGCTACATGGTGACGCAGCCCAGGAGATGCATGAGATAGCATGCGGTGATCAGTATGGAAATGTGTACCTCCTAACCTATTTCTAATACAAACTTAAATTCTTACTACAATTAATTGAAAAGCTGTATGTATACTTAATTTGTTAGGTATATATACTGCTCTGTATTGAAACAGTTGTTGTATGTAGTAACATTGGAATCTCAATAGTTATATTTGACAATTTGTTAATTTTAACCCCTTCGCGACACAGGACGGACCTAGTCCGTCCTGTGTGGCGAAGCGTTAGTGACACAGGACGGACCTAGTCCGTCCTGTGTCAAAACGAGCACTGAAAGCGGAGTTTTTCCGCTTTCAGTGCTCTGATGGTATTGTAACGATGCTTCCGTGTGGAAGCATCGTACAATACTAAAAAAAATGCCCGTCGGCATTTCGATCGCTCCGGAGAGCGATCGAAATGCCGGTTTTAAAGGCACAGTGCCTTTAAAACACGTGCATTAAAAAATGAGCATAGGAAGCGAATTTTTCGCTTCCTATGCTCAGAAAGTGTTCCTGATTGCCTCGCAAGTCGAGGCAATCAGGAACACAAAAAAAAAATGCACGATCTTGGTCACTGAGTGACCAAGATGGCGCTGCCCTTCTAAGGGCAAGAGCACAGGAGGCAGGAAGTACCTGCTTCCTGTGCTCTCTGGCTGTCACACGATTGCCTCTTCACAGAGGCAATCAGTGACTGCCAGGCACACTGACAGGCAGTGGGGATGTTCTGCTGAACATCCCCACTGACTGGTCAGATCAATATTAACCCTATATTGATCTGACCAGTTATGATCTGCCTCCCTCTCCTCACATTTTTTTAGTGAGGAAGAGAGACAGATCAAAGTTCTAAAAGTAAAAAAAAACAATAAACACACAACACACAAATATTAAATCAATAAAAAAAAATTTATTAAAGCAATTCCCTGCGTTTAACCCCTTCCCTGCCACTGATCTTGCACAAGCAGTGATCGTGCACATCAGCGCATTTATTTTTGCCGTTTGTGCATTTTTTAGGGGTTAATTTTTTTTGTACTGTAATTTATTACAGTACTAAAAAGGCTCTTCTAAGAGTTATTAACCCCTTCTTTGCCGTCGATCACTGCTTACGCAATGATATTGACGCCAAAGCAATTTTTATCTGTCTGCATATTTTTATTTTATTTGTTTTACACATACCCGCTAGGGGATTACATGTAAAGTAAAAATATTTGAGTTTTTTTTTTTTAAGCTGCCTGAGCGCATAGCGATCAGTAACAGCGAATTAGTGGCAAAGGCGGTTTGGTGATTTCTCAATTAAGCTCACCATTCTCCCTGGTCAGATCAAAATTGGTCGGATCAATATTCACAAATATTGATCTGCCTCCCTCTCCTCACTTACATTTTTGTGACGGAAAGAGACAGATCAGTATTAGTGATATAAAATAACATTTTATAAAATTGTCAGGTTTTATGAAAGTCTTTCACTGTGTATTAACCCCTTCCCTGCCATTCATCACTGTGTAAGCAGTAATCTTGCACAGCAACAGTATGTTTTTCTGTCTGCACTGTTTTATGGATTAATTTATTTGTACTGTAATGTATTACAGTACTAGATAGGCTCTTCTAAGAGCTATTAACCCCTTCTTTGCTCGAGATCACTGCTTACGCACTGATTCTGAGGCCGAGGACTCAGGGTTCGATTTTGACCCTATTCAGCTTTCTGATACATCATCTAGCGATGTATCGGTGGCTGCTGAGCCCTTGCCACAAGTAGTGATGGGGGTCTACCGATAAAAAAATATATGGTTTGGTGGGGGTAAATTACATTGGCTGGCTTCAAAGATATATCCAATAAAGGACACGTACGCAGGTTGACTACATGTCAAAATTCCAAGTTGGAATTTTGAGATGCGCATCTCACAAATGTTGCCTTCTAGCCAAAAACAAACCAACAAACCTATGCATGGGTGCTATCCCTGTACTCGGGAGATGTTGCTGAACACATATTGGGTTGTTGTTTGGCAGTGACATATACCAGAATCTGTGAATTCATGCCTGAAGTACAATGCATGTGGAAAAAAACCTCCCAAAAAAGTACTACCACAAACTTTTACAAAGGCTGGTGGTAGAATTAGTACCTATACAGTATTAAAATACCACCATTTGAAATACCTTAGGATGTCTATTTTCCAAAAATATATGGTTTGATGGGGTAAAATTCATTGGACGGCTTCAAAAATGTTCCAAATGGAACATGGGCGCAGGCTGACTACATGTCAAAATTCCAGGTTGGAATTGCGCACCCCCTAAATGTGGAATTTTAGACCCAATACAAACCAACAAACCTATGCATGGGGGGTATCCCTGTACTCAGGAGATGTTGCTGAACACATATTGAGGTGTTGGTTGGCAGTGGCAAATACCAGAATCTGAAAATTCCTGCCTGAACTACAATGTGTGTGGGGAAAAAATGACATCCCAACCCTTTGACATAGGTTGGTGGTAGAATTAGCACTTGGAAAGTGTTAAAATACCACAATTTTAAAAACCCTAGGATGTCTAGTTTTCCAAAATATATGGTTTTATGGGGTAAAATACTTTGACAGGCTTCAAAAGTGTCCCAAATGGAACATGGGCGCAGGCTGACTACATGTCAAAATTCCAAGTTGGAAATGCACCCCCCCTAAACATGGCCTTTTAGCCCCCAAATAATCTAACTAACCTACACATGTGTGGTATCCCTGTACTCAGGAGATGTTGCTGAACACATATTAATGTGTTTTGTGGCACTGACACATAATAGGATCTATGAATTCATGCCCGATGTACAATGAATGTGAAAAACAAATTACTATCCATAACATTGACATAGGCTGGTGGTAGAATTAGTGCATGGAAAGTGTTAAAATACTACCATTTGAAATACCCTAGGGTGTCTAGTTTTCAAAAATATATGGTTTTGTGGGATAGAATACACTTTTTGGCTTCAAAAATGTCCCAAATGGGACATGGGAGCAGGTTTTCTGCACGTCAGAATTCCAAGTTGGAAAACCAAAAAGTGCACCTCTCAAATGTGGCCTTTTAACCCCCAAATAACCTAACCAACCTATACATGGGGGGTATCCCTGTACTCAGGAGATGTTGCTGAACACATATTGAGGTGTTGTTTGGCACTGACATATAACAGGATCTGTGAATTCATGCACAAAGTACAATGTATGTGAAAAAAAATTACTACCCAAAACATTGACATAGGCTGGTAGTATAATTAATGCATGGAAAGTGTTAAAATACTACCATTTGAAATACCCTAGGGTGTCTAGTTTAAAAATATATATGGTTTTGTGGGGTAGAATACACTTTCTGGCTTCAAAAATGTCCCAAATGGGACATGGGCACAAGTTTTCTGCATGTCAGAATTCCAAGTTGGAAAACCAAAATGAGCACCCCCTAAATGTGGCCTTTTAGCCCCAAAACAAACCAACAAACCTATGCATGGGTGGTATCCCTGTACTCAGGAGATGTTGCTGAACACATATTGAGGTGTTATTTGGAAATATCCCTTCACATTTTAAGGTAATGTTTACCTAAATTGCAATATATGTGAAAAATTAAAAAAAAAGATTTTTTGCTGCAAACTTTGGCATAGATTGGTGGTAAAATGGCTACATGAAATGTGTCAAAATACCCCAAGTTAAATGCCCTGAGTTGTCTAGTTTTCAAAAATATGTACATGTTGGGGGTCATTCATGGATTTAGTACAGAAATCAGTGTTACAATGTCACTATCGCTAATTTTGAAAGAAAGGATTTTAAAATAGCTTTGCACCACTTATAGTTCTGGCCCTGTAACCTGAATAAAAAAGCACAAAAACATAAAAACATGGGCTATTTCTGAACTCAGGACATATATTAGAAACTTTTTAGCAGTGTTTTTTTGTTGTCTCTTGTACATGAGTATACGATTTTTCAAATAAAAGTCATAAAAAAAGTATTTTTTCAATTTTTTTGCCATATTTTATTATTTTTTTTACATCAAATTATATGCTATTATCAAAATAATGGTATCAAAAGAAAGCCCTTCTTATAACGATAAAAACAATATATAGTTTGTGCGGGTACACTAAATGAGACAGAAATAAATTACAGCAAAACACAAACTGCTCAGAAATGTTAAAACAGCCCATGTCACCAAGCGTCGGACAAGCCAAAAAAGTCATGTCACTAAGGGGTTAATAAAACAATGAAGCTGTCATAAAGAACTTTGTTGTTTGCTTTATTGAATATTTATCATATAATCTACAAAAGATCCAGTAATTCATTTAAACACACAACAATTTTTGCAGATTCACAATGCAGTCCCCCAGGCACTTTCTCTTAAAGTGGAGGTGTGAGAACATTGTGCTTGCTGATTCAAAGCAACATGCACCTACATATACGGCATCCTACTGTTTGATTAATTATTCTGAAAACAATATAGGACCACTAAGAAGACAAGTCTGATCATCACCTTATGCTTAAGAGGACAGATATTGAGGATCACCCTGATTTTTGTCCTATAAACAGTGCTTGAGGCTCCCTCCACTAACTATTTTAACTGCTAAACTAATCCTGTAAAGATACATTGTAAACCCCTCTCCCAGTGCAAAATACATATGATTAAAAGCCAAAGCTCCTTGCTGCAGCCAGTTTTCAAGATGCTCAGTCCTGGGAGATGCATTACCAGAGGGAAGCATAGTTGAATTGCACTTGGAGTAGGTATTTCATCCGAACTTGATTTGAATTGTAAACAACATATTCATTGTAATTCAGTGTGTAATCAGCACTGTTTGTTAATCCTGTGTCCTCAAGCGGCCCTAGAGGAACCAGCGCTCCATCACTGCAGGGAGGTACAAGTGAGTTAAGAGGTTGCTTTATCAGATTTAAAATGGAAAATGAATTTGTAAATACATACAAAATAAATAGGCATTACTCACTGAGTTACACTGTTCTTGGGATCGGGGATGCTCCGACCCATACCTTTGGTACTATGTTTCTTCTTCAGCTTCTTCTGAGCATCATAATCTGCAGCCATGAGCTCATTACATTCACCGAGGGCAACCTACCAGGTTCCAACAGAATGATACTATGTTAGTAAGTGAGCAGATAAACAGGCACTTAACTGGAGGAGGAAACAATGTTAAAAAATGTATTATATATTACCTCAGATAGCAGCACGATCCCCACATTTTTATCTCGGGATGTAAAGCAGTAATTTGCACTCTTTGAAGAAACATCAGCAAAGTATATACCTTTTCCAAACTGCACAAGTAAAAATAAAAGTTTAAATTCCGGTCTCAGCCTATTTGCCACAAAAGACAATAACATCAAACAATCTAGTGTATTTTCTGTACATAGAAGTATGGAATATATGTAAAATGCATATATTGCTGCTTAAAAATATTTTAAAATTCTAATGTAGTTTTACATGGAAACCTCTAAATTCAGTGACATCCAATAAAGAAGGTTTGGAGAGATAGGCAGGACTGTTACTATTGCACTTCATTGGTAGTATTTAAGAGATAGGAAGTGTCGAGGGTACTGATCTCTATGCTTTTCTTTTTACATGAAGCAGTACTTTTCTAAAACTAGATTTTGGACACTGCACATGGAACCTTAATAGACCAGAAACCCTTTCAATGCTTGGAATTGATACATTTCTGTGTATTCTACTTATGAGAAATAACTTACTTACTGTAAGGCTAGACAAATTCTAACTCTGTGATTGTTTTAGACAGAACTCTATGAAGGTTCCATTTTCCTGGCTCCGGAAAATAGCTAGGCTGTCTCCTGAATTGGCATGTCTGGCTACTAAAGTCTAGAAATATTTTTCAAACCCTGACTTGCCCACCTATGACAAATGATTAAGGTTAATAGTTTGTGTGCAGAGATATTCATCTTTACATTGTAACTGGTTCTATCCAAAGGTCTTGTGTCCGTGTAAAAGGGACCGAGTCTCCTACCATATAACCTGTGACTGGAGCCTCTTTAGGAGCAATACGTAATCCCTGGCTAAGGATCCCAACCCAGTTAGACAGACGTGATCCATGCCACAGCAGCATCCTGTAAAAAGAGTATTTGGGTGAATATAGAACACACACAATATTTTGTACACTTGCATTTCACATGCTTCTACACCAGAAGAAGTGTTTTCGTAGATCTTAAAAAATAAATAAATCACTGATTTCTTCAAACATTTTGAAGGTAGAAGAATTCTTGTATTTTAAAATGTATCCTAGCTTTAATCTAGGAGTATACTCTGTAGCCTGGGGTCTATGAACAGTTAGGTCTGTAACATTAGAGACAAAGAAATGTGCTCTACCCATAGTACGTCACAGCTAGAGCTCATGGCTTCTTATATATTGTGCCCTTAATGATTCATAAAACTGACTGGATTTCAGATCATCGACTCTATATGACTGACCTGTTGGGAAGGTCGGCTCGGAAGTTGCTCTCTTCTCCGTCTCTTTGTAACTGGAAGGCATGCAGCAGGGTCATAGTGTAATCATTATGTGTGGGAGCGTGTGTGCTATGCAAGTAGCGCTCAATAATCTGGATGAGTGGAACAAATAATCCATTAATTTTGGACAGCAGAAAACAATAAAGGAAGCAAATGCAATCAAGTTGATACCTTATTGGCTAATTGAGCAGATTTGGAGTGCATGCTTTGTAGGCCTTAGATCTCATTTTTTCAGGCATATTATACAAATAAATGTGAAAAACATTGCATTATTTAGAATGGAAAGCAGATAAAATCTCTGATGTTGTGTCCATTTCTTTTTATTGCTAACACTGGTTCTGTTGGAATTGAACCTTTTAATTAATGTTTGGCCTATTTCACCCACTGCTGCTGCAAAAAAACAAACCTTTAACTTTGTTGCTTGCCCGCAGCAGAGCTAAATGTAAAACAAAACAGACCTGCCTTACGCCCAAAACTGCATGTCCCGGGCATTAGGACTTGCGCATCCCTGCGGTGGCAAGTAAATACCAGTGGTACACGTTTCCCTTTTGTTCTTTGTACCTCATCAGTTTTCTGGGGATGTTGGTGGCTTTCTGTATCTGACTGTCAATGTTTTTTTTTGGCATTTTTTCTCCCTATGATTCTCTCAAATTTCTTTCATACCAAACTCATATTTTGTCCAATATAAATAGCACGTTTTTGTTGTAAATGTTGTATACTGTTGTTAAATTTAGTCTGTATACACAGGTGCTGTTCAAAATACATGATGCAATTGATATATAATCTTTATACAATCTTGCAAGTCAGCTCAGCTAATATAGCTATAGCTAAAAATAGTTTCTTTTTATCTTTAATTGTATTATATACACACATGATGAAGCACACACCTCTGTCTCTCCCTTTCTCTTTATAACCATTAGATCTGAGAGAGACAGGTGTGCCTATGATTAATGAGCCTATTATGTCAGATGAGGCAACTGAAATTTAAATATAATTTATGTACCCAAAAAAGACCAGATGTTTTGTTTGGTGGGAGAATGTTGCCATAAGTAAGTTGGCATATTGTTGCACAATTTCCCCATTTTCTGAAGGTAGAGGTCCTGTCCAAACCGGAAGTAATTGTGGGTGAGTATAAATAGTACAATGAGTTGTGACCAGCTCTGGCGCCATGCTTTTTTATTTCATGTATTCTTGGTATGCTGTTATGCCATCTGTGTGTGGAATGTTAGTATGAGGGCATTCAACATCCACAGTGGCCAAGATGGTACTTACTGGATTGGGGCTCAAGTTAGTTAGTTTGTCTAAGTTACCTGTGGTGTTTGAAATAAGCAGATGATTCTTTTAGCAGGGGTTTCAGGGTCTCTTCCAGCCAGCCAGAGACATTATTTGTGTGTGAGACAGTTCTTGAAATTATGTGTCTCCTTCTCTCAAAAACCCTTATTGTACTTTTTGAAAAACTAAAAAAACTTTATTTACAAAAAAATGATAAGTCTTTCTGTTACCTTCTGAATATTTTTGATGGGCTGGTATTAGGAGTCCTATCTATTCTGTAATGTTGAAAGGAAATTAGCTATTTAGCTGTTTTGTGTATTCTTTTTGGGATAATATTTCACATAGTGCCTTTCATCAGACAGTTTCCAGTTTACTTCTTGTACATAGTCTATAGTGTTTATAACAAAACAGAATCTTGCACCCCACGCCAAAGAAAGATTAAAACTCTACTGCAGAACACCATGAAAGAGTCTAATATTGATATGCATCCACCTCAAATTATATTCCTGTACATTTATATTTGTTATATTTCAAAATGACTGGATACCTATTATAGCAAAAAACAAACTAAAATTAAGATGATACTACGTACCTTAAAGTCATCAGATGTTTTCTCCAGAGGCTCCATGGAGCAGTGGAGCTGCCGATACTGCCTGTCAATTGGGTGCTCCAAAGTGCTGAGATCCATTCTTGCCAACTTCACTGCAATCTGTATATCTCCCAAGGCCTGCAAATATAACAATAAATATGTTATAACAAAGTATATTAACCCTTTTACACTGAATGGTACTCTTGTCCTTAAGGCTGAAAGCACCGAAACAGCGATTTTTGTGTTCCTGGCCTGTGATCAGGAACCAGGGACCCAGTGGCAGAGACTCTATCAGGGTCCCTGTCTAACCTGTGCAAGACCCTGAAAGGTCAAGCACATTGCAGTTTAGTTAAATGTAACTGGCACTCACTGTTAAATTTTATCTGGCAGATTGAGGCCACTCTAATTGGCCTTATCTGACTGAAGGGACCCCACTACAGTGGGGAGGGAGGGGGGGCTTACGATGAGCAGCAGAAGCGAGGATATATCAGGATTGTCCTCCGTCCTCTAGGGACAGAATACTGTCATGTTCCTGAAATGTCCATGGTCCAGAGGAGGTTAAAGGACAACAGTCCGCAAAAAATTAAGTTATGTTTAATTGAAAGGTTGCATCAAATGTAGGTGGTTTAAATGGAAATGAATTATTGGAAAAACAGAAAATAAAGTACCTTATTGAGCCCTTGTTTGTATAGTAATATAAGGGGGCAGATATGTTGTATCTTGAGTCAGATGAAGGATGATCTGATCCAAGATGTCTGTCTATGATACAATTATACAAGCAGAGAGGGCTCAATAAGATACTCTATTTGTATTCTTTCAATAAAGCATTTCTATTTAAATTATCTACACTTGATGCAATCTTTCCATTTCTTTAAATAGTGGCTATCCTAGAATGCTTTTTTCCTTGCCTTCTCATTAACTAACAAACAAAATGCTTATGTCTATTTGTGGTATAGCATCTTCACACATCTTTTAACAAAACATGGCTCATTGGTAAATCAAATATAGAATGAAATGATGGAGCTATTATATTGTGTAATGCAATGTATAAACTTACTTTGTCAATAGATTTTCTTTGAAGAAATAACATTCTAAACATAAACCATTTGTGACTAGAAACATTCCTGGAACACCATCACTTGGCAAGCCCACATAAGTAAATGCCAATCAGGTCCTCTTCGGCACATGTGACTGCTGTAACAGTCAATCACAACGATTTTTGTACTTAACATGACTCACTTGTATCTGAAAGCTACAATGCTTCTCCCCGTTACATCGTATGGCAGGCAAAACTATTAACATATGTTATCAAGTGACAAAATCTATATTTTAATTTTTATCACAACTTAACATAGTGAATACATACAGAATATGTGTACTGAACTGTACTTTTCCTCCCTGACCCCTAATGGTAATAGTTTTAGTGAGAAGTTAAGAAGTTTGAGCTGGTTATTAACCCTTTAAGGACCAGGGATTTTCCTGGGCCAAGGACCAGAGCGTTTTTCAATTTTTAATACGCGGTTTTTGAAACATAATTTTCCTCTCTCTCATTTAACGTACACATACAAGTTATATGTTGTTTTTTAAAGGTCAGTTAGAGCTTTATTTTGATACCCTATACATAAAAATGATTTACATTTTAGTATTAAAAAATAAATATAAAAGAGGAAATTTTTGAGGAAAAAAAGTTTTTCCCCATTATTTTCCCAGTAATAACCTACATAACTAGTGCAACACTAACCCACTTATCCCCCCTAATTAACTAACTAATAAAAAAGAAAAATATTGGTTCCCAAACCCCCCATAACAAAAAAGACAGAAAAAAACTCTGAAGAGTGCGATGTCAGATCAGTAAAAATCATGCAACAGGCATGCAGGGGTTAAATTTTATTAAATAAATATATTAAAATTACCTTTATTTATTAAAAAAAACTTTATAAATTGTAAAAATAAAAAATCTGTTAAAAAAAAACTAAATGAGAGCCATAAAGTGGAAGGAAACTGATCACAGTTAAAAACTGTGATCAGCAATGAAAGGGTTCATTTTTTTTAATTTTTTTTTTTTAACCTCTGTATTTAATTAATTTATTTTTACTTACAGGTCACTCTCTGTGCTTCACTATAAGAACGTGAAGCACAGAGAGTGAATTAGAGGCAAAGTCAGTGTGTGAACACACTGACTTTGCCATCTAATTTGCATGTTATCGCGGTGATGACTCAATCACCGCGATCACATGCCCGGAAATCGACCGATCGGGTCCAGGAGCTTTGCCTCGGGTGCGAGGCTTAGTCCTGGACCCGTTGCAGACTAGCTGGCGGTGCCCACGGAGCGCACCACCGGCTAGACTGCATGACGAGTTAACTCGTCATAAGGTCGCTAATGCGGCGGCTCTTATGACGAGTTAACTCGTCATAAGGACGGGAAGGGGTTAATTGGGGTCGATTTTCATAAGTGTAGGGCTTAAAAAAAATGCTAAGAAATATTAACTATATATATGTGTTAGAAATGAAATTATTATTACATCATTGTTCCTTAAATGTAAAAAAACAAACAAATGCTTGAGCCTGCTAGATTTAAAACACAATCAAAAAGTTAAATGAAAACTTATATTGCAATTATTTTACACCTTTTAAATGGCATTTCTTTTAAAAACACAACAACATGGTTGCACTTTGAAGCTGTCATAATGTACATACCCGGTGTGATTAGGCAAAATATTTCATTCAAACTTATAAAACATGACTATGTAGAAAAGAACACTGAATGAATGCTCTGCCATTGTGAATGTTTTAACTTCTTACCTCTAAGAGGCTCACTTTAACTGCAAGCTCCTCTAGAGTCCTTATGAGAGGGGGAGTCCTGAGTCTGTAGAAGGGCATCATAAAAATTAAGTTATCTATTCCAAATATTAAACACAGTTTGTCAAAAGAAACTAACTCAGATACTGACCCAAAGTCGTGGGGGATACGGGTGTAAAACTCATTACAGGCTTCCAGGAGGTCCCGGCCAAACTTTTGTTTCTTAATACAATTCTCTATATGCTGCAGTGAGCAATAGCCAGCACGGATCTGCTCCACGGTCAGCTTTCCTGTTAGAGACAGTAAACTTGTTAAGGGGGCTCGATTGCTCTGTGGAATATGTTTGTGTTATGAATAATTATTAAAATGCAACATTATTGCATATTAAGCACATTTTATTCTTCACTGTAGCTGCAACATCCCCTCTTGATTCATCCATTATTGTCTGTTTATTTGTGGAGGCCATTTTTGTCTTTATAGGTAACGGGAATAGCTGTGAGCCAGACTTGCCTAGTTCATGACTAAAGAGATGGCCTGGGCATAAAGTGCCTACTCTGGCCACATTTAGCAGAGGTATCCAACATGGGAAGCTGGTGTTGTGGACCACTTTGCTTCCTGAAGCCATTGTTTTAGTGATGGCTAACTTTGGCACCGAAGATGTTTGGGAACTGTCCATGATGCTCAGTCAGTCACATGCCAAGGCTGGCATCTGTGGCGGACTAACGGGGCAAGGGGTGCACCCCAGGTGGTCATATGGTCAGAATTGGCAAGTCTGGGGCTCAAAATTCTTGGGTGGTTTTTACATTTTAAATTTGAAGTGTGCCAGATACTTTAGGTATGCCCCCTAATTATTCTTGGAAAAACACATAGGTGACTAAGGTAAAATAACTCTGAACAAAGGCATATAGAAACATCACCCAATGGGGCTTTCTTGACATCATATTTCATCTCTAGTACTATCTGCTCCATGGCCTGCAGGTTACAGATCAGCTGAACCAAATCCTGAACTCTATTGTCTAGCTGGGATTTGGGCTTGGGCGGGTCAGGCATCTTTTCTTCCTTCACTACTTTCTCTTCTTCAGCCTGTGAGAAATAATGGTTTATTAGACTTATGAAAAAATATCTCTAATAATGTTAAAATAATGTAAAAGGTGCTTGAAAATACATAGCACTAAAGCATTCAGGGCAAAAGATGAAATACAGTATGTCAGCTAATACACAAATACTTGGTTATTACTATTTTGACAAATAAAATAGAAATATGAAAACATACAGGGGTATACTCAAGCAAGCAAGTATGCAGAGTACAATTTTTTCCTATTGACTTCGGTTTGTGCTACCTTGGATGCACCTGTAGACTTGAAAGCAACCAGCATGACCCATACCGAGCTTCTGGGAAACAATTATTGGTTCCCCCAACCAGACAAAACAAGCCATAGTTACCTATTTTATCAACTAGTGCCATATTATATAGCTATCTGAATATTTGAATTGAAAAAGTAAGGCTTTAACATATCGGAAGTATTTTACAACTTCTATAAGTTTCCAATTCAGATTTTAACTCCTTAAATAGCCTACAGCAGCTCTATAGACAAATGAGAATGGCATTCCATATCCAAATATTTCTTTAAAAAAAATGTTTGTTATGACTTTATCCATCATTAAGGGGTTACTGCTTGAGTCTTGCAGTTCAACAAATATGTATTGTATTATAAGCTTGTTCTGATGCTCTCACCTTAATACTCATTGATTAGGCAAATCTCAACATCAGAACGTATAGTGGAAAATTATAAAATTAGATCATACAACATTAACAGAGATCCACATCTATGTACCTCAGTGGTAGAGTTATAGTCCATCTGCAACATGTCATATTTCCCAGCAACCTTTTCAAAATCCCCACGCTCGGACCATTCATTTTTTGTCTTATCAAAAAACCTATTTTTGAAAAAAAGAAATCTTTATTAAGAAAACAATCAAGAGACATGAAGCAGAGAGTAACAATCAACCAAATGTAACAACTGGATAAAGATACCAGATGTGTTAAAATTATTTAAGTTATAAACTAGTTCAGGGAAATGACCAGGAGAATGAAAAGATAAAAACAATGTGCTATATAGCAAGCTTCTTTATATCCCTTTCAAATTAACTCACTTTTTGTGAAACATATCTTTTGCTTTCTGGAGATCCCCTCCACAGGCTACTAAAGAGCGTTGGCCATTTTTACCCACTGCAAAAGAAACACATTGCATGTCATAAAACAATACCCCCCCCCCATAGTAGCATAAAAGTAACAAGACTACCAGTATAATGGGGCAGTAGGAGTGCAATTTAATATTCTTGCTTTGGGCATAAAGAGCTAGCTACAGCTATGGTTAGTAGTGCTGATTTTCTGTTAGACACCAAACTGTTGGTTTTAGAGGTACTTGTGTTATTGATGTCCTCTATTTGAATTTTTCAACCACAACAGCATTTGGGACAGACTTATACGTTATAAACTGACCTAGGCCAGGGATTAACACATTTAATTTAATTCTAGGAGTCAGATTCTGTTCTTCAGATCATGCATCACTCATCCCATCACACACAGCTACCATCAGTCACATTCATGACACATAGTATCCACCAGGTACCACCATAACACACGGCGCCCATCATGCACTAACTAACACATTTTACCCAAGTGATCAGGTACTCATATCACACACACATCACTCCTCAGGGCTCCAATCCTCGTCTTTCCTAATCTAGCTACGAACAGAGCAAGCAGAGGGCATGATAAATGTTGTGCACTGCAGATTCCATGATAATCAGCCAGTGCAGCATGGATCTGATCACTATGAAAACTAAAAACACACAAACATTGTATTTTATAGAGATAGTTATTCACATGATAGATAGATGTATCATCAACCATATTAGCGTAGCACACATTCACACATCTTTCTAGCCAGGCTCAGACTAAACTAGCATGCATGCTTGAGATCAATAGTATTAAGAATCTAACCTCTTCCCCAGCGCAACCAAACTGAGAAGTTTCTGGCATTGTCATCTTCCAGCAATTGGATCAGGTAAAACTTATTGTTATTAAACTGCAGGTTAGTCTGACAAAAAAATGCAATGAGAAATTAATTATAACAATCTTGATTAGCAGATCTTGAATTTCCATTTAATACACAATTTTAAAATGGGAGTAAAGGCAATTTTGTACTTAAAATAAACGATCAAATAAAATTATTTTTGAATTTAGTTTTTTCACGAAATGATTTCTAACCAAATTCCTGTTTATTTAACAAAGCGTGGGATATTGTTTGAATGGTACTTTGCAGACGTAACATTCCAAAATTGATATAAAATAGGGAGAAATGGCGTTCCATGTTTACATTTTTTTTGAGGTTTACTCCCACTAAATAAAATACTATTATCATGATAAGGGTAAATACTAAAACCTATTCACAAAGCAATTTAATCATCTTAATAAAGCAATTTAAGCATTTAAAAAAAAAATGTACTCCCACTCTAAATGATGAGATATGTAATTGACAGTTTACAGATAATATGTCAATGAAGTACTTTAAGATGCAATAAAATCTCTTTTCAATTTGTGGAATAAGTTACTTGTGCCAGAAGTATAGAGATCTATGAAGCTTTTCACACTGAAATGCACCTGGATCTTGTTAGTCTGCCTTCTCATATGTAAGGTTTATATGTATAAACTCATTGACAGAGAATGGAATCAAGTTTAGGATGTACTTCAAACGTACGGTACTTAAATGTAGCACCACAGAGAATGCATTGTAAGTGATGATGGCATTTAAGCTCATTTATTTAACAAATAAAATGATGTATTGACATAAGTAGTAAATTAACAAGCATTACATTTACTGGACATTCTTCATCAGTTTCCACAAACCAATTTTTTTCTTTATTCCTGTGATAGTCACACAGACATACAATAAAGCTGTTCTATAAACTTATTTATGCTGTTTAACCCAACTCAAGGGCTGACACTGGTTTGTAAAGAATAAGCATGAGACAGATATATATTGCAGCCAATCTAATATTTAGGAGTTAGCAACTGTACGACAAATACTCAAAATGTTAGACATAAAAAACAGCATTCACATTGTTGTATGGTTTATTAAAATAAAATATATTACAGTTGATCGTGGGAACATATTACTTTAAGGATCATACAAACTCAATAGTGGCCTTGGTACCCATTCAATATGTTTATTACATTAGGGAAATATAGGATTGTGCGGTTCCTGTTAAAATATCTCTCTTGCTCTGCTCTTAACTAAAATTTTGATTATGTTGACAGAAATATCAAGTGTTAAACAAATAATTAAATAGTAATATGCTTCAGGTGGTTTTTGCTTTTTGTAATATTCACTATTATTAAAATTCTTCACAAAATGGTGGCTGGTGGTAATGACTGGCCGGATGCCAAACATGTATGATGCAGATAAAAGAACATCTGCTGACTGAAATAGTTATATAGATGGGAAATGGCTCACATTGCTCCAGACTAAGTCACAAAAAGCAGTCACATGACTAAATTAAACTTTAGTAAAATTAACAGAACAGTAGAGAAAAAAAAAGTCTTCATGGATTTGAAGAGAGTTACACATTCTTCCCCATCTCTCTTATATTTTAGGTTTATCTTAGTCATGTGTAACAAATTGTGCCTAGGAACAGGATAATCTGGAATTCTATCTATTGATAATGTTCTGACCATTGAGGATAAAGATCAAGGCCCTCAACAACATTGTCCATAGCTGCAGAATATTTTGGCACATTATAAATAATAATATACATAGTAGTTAAACAAAACATACTTGTGAAAGCTGTAACTGATTTGTTTGTAATCCTTAAGTGTAACAATTGTAACATAAGCATAACTTTGAAACATTAAAGTACAACAAATGTTTCATAGTATGCTTCTTAGCCAACAAGATACATGTGGATTGAAACAAGTAAGGAATGATTTTATCTGGGACAGATATGCATTTTACACCATTAGTCTAATCACTGGTAAATGTCCGTCTGACAACACTGAACGAATGTCTTCTAAAATGGGTCCTAGGTTGCTTAGGAAGATGAATTGCTGCTATTATAATTTGCAAAATCTCCCCCCTGCATCTCATTCAGGGACGCCTGGAGGATGCTGCAGTGAGCCAATTGCATGTGCTGTAACATTAAGCACTCCCGATTAGCACTTACAGTCTCTCCTCTGGAAATGATTGACCCACAGAGAGTACAGACAGTTGCAAAAAAGCAGTAACAGATGTCAAGGACTGAGTGTAAAAGTGGAAGACCCTGTTCCTGTGGAAGAACCTGGGAGCTGGAAGGGACTGTGGAGAGTTGACGCAGGGGATTTGACATTGTAGGTGCAGTCCCTATGCTGCAAGTAGTTTCCCACTCTCTTTGGTGGTGCTTTGCCAAGTGGTTGCGCATGGCAGTGGTACCCAGCCTGCCAGGAGTGGAGCCACGTTTTACCTCCCTGGTGCACAGATTACAAAATGCACTAGTGGCATTCCTGATGCCTATACCAGGATCTTTGAGATGAAAGAAATCCCAAACAGTCGATTTCCTTTGATGGTTGGGGGCACGGCCTTGTTCATGATCAATGTCTCTACCAATAGTGCCTGCCACTCTATTTGAGTAAGTGGGTAATTCTTCAAAGCCTGTTCCATTTTTGGGAACTTGAGAATGGAGCAGACCTGAAATATTAAATTCAGGCAGGAGGTGCCAGGAATGGAGCTGTTGTGGAGGCTGCAGGAAAAGATCTTGTTGCTGCCATTCTTCACCATGACGGTGCTGCTGAAGGTGCCTGGTTGTCCCTACCTGTTGGTGATCACACAGTGAAATTAGCCCCCAGCTACCAAGTATACCAGAACAGGGTGCTGCTGTATACATTTACTAAGAAATGTTTTTTGTTCAGAACAGATCAAACTCCATATTGTAGCCCTTGTGTACAAAATACAGAAAGTGCATTGTATTTAGTGCGAGGAAAACAAGGCAAGTGCCTAGGGTGACGTCACAAAAAAAAAAGCCCCTTTAAACAAAAAAAACCCAGTGCCCGAAATTTGTCTCCCTAGGGCAGCACAAAACCAAGATACACCACTGAGTATAATCATACTTGATTAGGATAGTTCGATAATTTACAATAGTTATCAAGTAATTTAGCAGTTAAATACATTTGAATGCACTGTATTTAATGGTCACCAAACATCCTAAAGATTGAAGTGGCAATATATTGGGGTATTGCGTGACTAGCTTAGATGGACAGTAGTCACCAAGTGGCTATCTTTTTATTTCTAATGCATAGTAATCTAATGAGAGCTTTAAAATGCATTTTTCATTATTACAAAAAAGGTTTTTCATAAGGATACCGAATTTATAAAATAAAGCTTTGCAAAAACTTTTAGTCTCCAAATTCTAAAGATTTATTATAACTGGCTGCCTTTCCCATCACAACTGAAGCACTGCAGGACCCTACCATAATTTCACATTAAGCATTAACCCTTTCAGTGCTGCGGAATGCATACTCTCCCCACTTCTCCAGCACTAACAGAAAAACATTACAGAATCCTCTCCTAACAAAATCGAACTTATATACTTTGTGAATAAAAACGTTATTCCCTTCTCAATACAAACTTACAAAGAAAAGCTTCGGTGACCAGAATTTGCTCTTATTGTAATGATTACAAGAGGTCTGGATTCTCTAGATCCAATCCTAGTCTTACTTTCAATATCACAATTCACTCAAAACCGGTTTCTAGGTTAAAAAAAAATAAAAAATCCATACATTTTACTTTAAAAATAACAAGCAGCACATTAATAATGCTAATGGATGCATTAAATACATTTACTAAGTATACATTTAGTTATTCTATTAATCTCAGTCACTTCCTACCTCCTCTTATGAAAACTCATTTTATGTTGGTCTCATACTGAAAATACCTAAGTTTTCTTTTGCATTATATCTTTTTTTTAAATTTATTTATTAAGATTATATCTTGGATTAGCCAACACAACGTGCCATTGGAACACAGTAGTGATTATGGGCCTCTGTATGCCTATCTAGAGATTCCATTAAATATCAGCCATTTCCATCTACTATAGTCATGTCTACATTGTATTTCTGACCCAAAAATGTCTTTCAAAAACAATGACATTTCTAAATGACCCCAAACAGAAATATATTATGGTTAGAACATAGTCTGCTTGTGTCAGACTAAATATCAAACGTTAACTATGAGTGTCAATAATTCAGATTATCCAGATCCATTATTAGATAAGGTACTCATGGTGTAGATAAACTTGCTGGCACATAAAACATGGCACCATTTTTACCACCTTCTTGAACAGAAAAGCCATGTTTTCCCAAGCATTTTCCATTTTAGTTAGTGACGCATAACTGAAGTCTGTCTCCTACACTCTAAACATTTAGTACTTGTCAACCTCTGAATACTTTATGTAGAAGCGTGGATTTGTTTGAATGGTTAGACAGCAGACATTTCCTTACAGAGCAATATTTACTATATACATTGTTTCCAGAGTTCTAAGCATATAAATAATGGAATGTGATAGAATTTCCAACATATTGGATTGCAACGTTACCTTAAAACTTAAAGCACCCATGTCTTTGATAACTAACTTTTACAAAGATAAAGTTTGACAACCTGAAAATAGGACAACAGAAGTAATATAGCCAAGTATTAAAAATATACTAGAAACCGAGTAATCCCTTAAAAAGCCTGCGGTATAAAGAGTGATAACCAATATGGAATAAATAAACTGCCACTCAATAATATGATTATTATGCAGCTACGGGAAGGGAAGAGAAACAAAAATGATTCAGAAAAGACAACGTAAAAATATGATCAAATACTTGTCAGAGGAGGCCTTAAAGACATTAAAGCACATTGCCATTATAATGAATTTCAGTGCAGACATTAGGATCGGCAGGAGGCAGGCTGGAGATAGATACATGCTATCTTTGGCAAGGGAGCAGATTAGGTCTCCTCCCAAACCTCAATGCCTAACTCTAACATCAAGATATTATGATCTATAATGTCTACATGGCATTATAAACATACAGCAACAATAACGCTCTATTTCAGAGTACCCCAGTCCATTTCGCTACGGGTAGCTATGGGCTTTAATCATAAAATTGCAGGGAGTTGAGAAAACAATTTGAAACTTAAGGCTAAAATTGCAGAGTTGGAAAAATTCTACTATTTAGCTTCAGCTCTGTTACTTTGGACTAAAGTTTCAAATTCCCTTTAGTTTTCTCTTTCATGAATAAAGCCCTATGACTTCCTCTGGAATCTCAATTAAGAGGGGAGTGGAGGCTTCTACAGGACCTTATGGTTATATCATTTTCACATGCAACTAACAATAAGTGAGCAACCTGTTTGTATGAATAGCTGTTAAAGAGATGTAACCAGATCTGCCAAGAATATAACCTCTAATGGGACACGTAAAATAGCTTTTTCGGCACTCAAACTAGTACGCAGTGGGAGGGAAGCGTTTGTAAATAAACTGTGCATGGTAGAGACACTGAGTCTGTAGGGCACAAACTCCTCACATTTGTGAGTTAGCTACATTATATATGGTACATGTTCAAGATGCATTGCAGCCGGACAGTGAGCTCCACACAGGATGCAAATGACGGTAAAGAGGAAACTACAAAACAAGAACAGCAGCAAACCTCGAAAGCAAAAGTTTGAGCTTTAGAGTCTGTATAGGCCAGTTATTATGATGTAAAAAATTAATAATTGATTAGCCGCTTTCGAAAAGTAAAAGTTACATATTTTATTAAAACTGCCGACATGCAAATAAATAAGCCAGGTTAAGTACAGAGTCAAAATGATGCTAACAAACTGCATGACACGTTTCACCATTCAGTGCTTAATCATTATGTAATTTATTTCTCTTTTAATAATGTGCATGATGCAATTATTAAATATATACAGGATTGAGTAAATAGTTTTTTTTCACATTTGATTGTCACTTTAAGCACATCAAAGCATTTTGGTGCCTTCCATTTTAAATCATATTGCATTTTACATTTTATTGCATCACAATAGTGCATCATATTGGAGTAAAGTACACATTATTTGAGTATAGTATATATTTTTAATCTTATGATTAAGTACCAAATGGTGCAGAACATGTCAAGCGGTTTGTAAGTATCAGTTTGATTCGGTACTTAATTTATTTGGATGTTGCCAATTTCTATTTGAAGACAGTAAATCATTTATTTCATAATACTAACTTGCCTCTACAGTCTGGGATACTTAAACATTTGGATTGTTTCACAATATATATAGTAAAAGAGCAATAAATAAAAATGTCACAATGTCAATTACACATAAAAAAAAAAAATGAATGTACAGCAAAATGGCGATTTAAACAAAAGCATCTGTGTGAGGTACTGTGTGTCCTGACCAGGACTCACTCAGCAAGAGGTGGGATGTTGCCACATATTATCTCTCCAAATTTGGGCTATGTACAAATTAATATATTTTCCTCAGCAAAAATCCTTCTCCTCTGCTTTGGAGATAGCCGTGGGTGAGGAAAGATGGTGATACTACTGTTCTACAACTTGTAAAAAGATCTACTGACGGGGAAGTCCTGTATTCAAATAACAGTTCCTGCACCAACACTAGCTTTTTTGTACTGAACTAATTTTGCCAGGACATCTAAACTCAGTTGCTGTATGGACAGTACCCCCTTTCATTTCAGTGCAGTAGTTGTCAGACTCCCCTTCTAGAATGTGTGGACATTAACCATTACTGTGCAACACGCCTCTTTGATAAATGGGTTGAATTACAGGGAAACAAAATGTTGGATCCAGCCTACTATGACTACACAGACTAGCATAGTGCACCTGCATGATTACCAAGCATGCTTTGCAATTGGTTCTGGAATGTTTTGTGCAGGGGGCCGATATGTAGGCTTTAGGATATTGGAAGAGTTGAGGGAAAAATAAAAAAACGTTTCTTTACTACAGGATGCAGCACTTATCTAATATTGTTTAGACACTGTAGGTTGAACTGGTCCTTTAAGTCCTCTCTAGGAACACAAAAGACAATTATGAAAAAGTGTTAAAGCCAGAGAAATAGTTCAACATTAAGAGCTCATTTGCCTTTGAATTTAATGACATTTGCAAAGATCAATGAATATATCTATAGGTTTGGACATATTATTTAAGAAATATAGAAGTCCAGTAAATGGACTGTATGCAGCTTTCTGTTTTTTTATAAGATATTGTTGTTTGTGAATAATAATTTGTATACTGGGGGATACTGAATATATCCATCAATAGGATCAATCAAAGAAGGTTGAATATAAAGAAAATAACCAGTTGGTAAATACTAAGCTTTGTTGGTAAATACTTGCAGTACTGCTTTGAAAATCATGGTTTCAGGTTTGCTTTCTGTCATGGTCCAGTTAGCCTTTCATTTTTTGATGGTCATCAATAGGAGTACCATTAAACCAGCTTATAATTTCTTATCAGCTGCTGCTGTATAACATCTCAAAACATGCGTTCTGCCTAGATTTATCATTGTTAGAACCAATTAGTCATTCTTCAATACATTCACCTGAATGATCTCCAAAACTGGGAAAAATCTCAGTGCTGGTATGCTTTACAAAGCAAAGCAGTCAATAAGTGAATATTTTCACAACATTCTTCTATTGTAAACAAATCCAACAAATGGTTTGCCACTTTTGTTCAGCTAACAAAAGAGCAGGCAAACTTTCCCTTTAGCATTAACATTCCCAGCATGGGAAAAAAATTATTCAAAATTTTAAGTGCACAATGCTTGAAATATAAGGGACCACTATTCAGCTGTTCTTACTGTACAGATTTCCTACACCATGTAAAGTGAACAGGACGACGGTGAGAATACCATAGTACCACTAATGTATTAGTGGAAACACAATTACTCAGAGATCAACAAAAATAAACATTTAGAATAACAAAAACATGGAATTATGGACATGACTCAATATAGGAAAATAAATAAATTTATTATCAAATGATGTAAATAATTAAAAAGTAATATGGAAGCATCTGCTTCATATAACATGGGATAAGCAAGACAGGGCTTACTAAGAGAGATGACTACATACAGTTGGCGACAAACTATACCTATGAGGAAAAATAATACTTCAATTAACTGGTATGGTGAGCATATGGATCGAAACGATTGATGGAAAAAAATGGATGCTCCAGCAAGCACACAACAAATGAGGACAGTGATCAATCAGCAATGCTACGCAGTTTTGGATGGAAGTGCTGACTCATCACAGTCATCATCTGAAGAAGCAGTCGAAGCAAGAACAGGGGGACTATCACAGGAAACCCCTACTTTTTCTGCGCCATCTCCCTCGGGCATGGAATCAAAGAATGTATGTCTTTGTTCTAAGAATTCACTGCGAAATTGGACATTTTCATGGTGTTCTCTCTCAGAGTACACGAGAAGTTGACGCAAAAGATTGTTATTTTCCTGTAGAAGTCTGTTGGTTTCCTGTTGTAGTCTGTTATTTTCCTGTTGTAGAACGGTCATCCTCTCTAATCCCCGATCCATATGCTCACCTTGCATCGTTACATGATTGGAAATGTCGTTCAAAAGATGTTCTTGGTGAGAGATTTTCTCCAGTGCAGCAGCAGCAAAAACATCATCAGAGGAGGAATATGGAGTACGGACCACTTCTTGTTGGGCAATGGGTGATGATGCTAGCTGAGTGTCAATAATTGGAACCACCACGTCCTCCTTTTCTTCCTCGTCTTTTAGTGGTAGATCTGCAAGTATAAGAAATGTTACATAATACATCACAAAGATTATTTTTTACATATATAATGTCTGAAATTAAGGTCATGACCATTGAAATAGCTTACATTTGGTCAATGCCAACATACAATTAATAAACAAAATATGTATATTTATATTAATGTCTCTCCAAACCACTCTTTGTGTTACAAGAGAATACCACCAGTATTACTTAAATTAAATATGTGAACTGGATACTCACATATGAGTGGAGATGCAGATTCATCCTCAGATTTAGCTACATTATCTTCCTCATCCCCGCCTCCATGTCGTTGGGTCAACTTGTCCAAGAGGACAGTCAGTGCATCTATCAAACAAAAAACCTAAGTAACCATTTAGTGGCCCCTTAAATGGTTTATAGTAATATCCATTAGTGTAATACAGACTGGAGAGAGTAGGATCTTTCCAATTGGGGAAATTCCTTTTCATGTTCAGACTCCTGAGCAATGATGCTATGGAGTGCCTACAGACTGGTTGAGAATGAAAAAAGTGTGCACACATGTATTGATCAAAACTGACATAACGGTTACTGAGAAACCAGTAGTCTATTGTAACTGACTACAAAGGGAAGCCTTATACCTCTAGCTTTATCTTGCATTCATGGCATTTGCAGAAGAGATAATTAAATTAATATATTTACCGGGTGCTACACCTGTGTCCACTATTCCTTCTAACTCTTTAACAATGACATCAGTGCCCACCATGCGCAGGAGCTCTTCCTCATAGGAAGTCAGATCAGCATCCTCTGCTGGTTCTCCTCCCGACAACCTTGCAGAACTTGCAACTCTGGAGAGTTTCCTCTTCACAAGGCGTTTGATATCATGGAACCTATGTAAATGACATTTCACATTACCTATCTAGTTTTAATGCCATTTCCATGCAGTGGTATGATTATAGCCAGCTTCAAGTATTGTCTATTAGTGCTGCTTGAAATGGCCCCAGTTATCCAGCAGACAAGCTGTAAAAGTCCCACTCCATTATCACAAAGAGCGAATTAATTATCAATAGCAACATCCTTTTGAGACATTAAAATGTACTAACCGCTTCTTAACAGTCTCCATTGTTCTGTTGTTCCCATCAACGGAATTTACGTGGTCCACTATTCTTTTCCAAATCTCATTCTTCCTTCGCTGAGATATTCGTTTTGCTGATGCTCCTATTATGTAATCGTATTGCAGACCCACTTGTCGTACCAGCATTTCGTTCTCCTCAAAAGTGTAGGTAGTGTTCACCTTCCTGGATGGACCCTTCTCTCCCCTGCCTCTGACCCGTCCTCTATCCCTTGGAGGTGGCTTTTGTGAGCCTGTTTTCCCCTGGCCACCCTCTCCATTACATCCAGCCTGCTCCATGTCAAAGTAAAAACAAAATTTAATGTATTTTGTGCAGCTACAGGCCGCAACTCCCCCCCCCCCCCACAAGTCTTTTGATTAGAGAATGGTGTGTATCTGAATGTGTTGATCATTGGTAGCTTGTCAATGTAGGAATGTTTTAAATAATACACCCTGCCTGCTAATTGGTAAATTCTTGTGACATGAATGCTAGCTTTGCATGTCATCATGCTCCTATTTAGTGTTATTCTGTTCACTTGTCAGTCGTGTGCACAACTTGAGACTTCAGATGCCAACAACTTAGAATTGTATGAAAGTGAAAGGAATGAATGGAGAGGAGTGTCAGAACTAGGCCATTTGCCACCATGTTCACCATTTCATGAATTCACCGCATATTTATATTCATTGCACAACAACTACTAGGCGTCACTTAACCCGTGTTATGGTTAACAAATTTTATTTTGTGGAATACAGCTCTTCCCAAGATTAACAGGGGAATATCAAATTATCAACAGCATTATATGAAAACAGACACAAATGTGTTCTCACCTGATTTAACATGACATCATATACATCATCTCCTTCGCAGTACACGTGAGCCTAGAACAAAATAAACATGTTCACAAGCAACAATCATTTCAAAACATTGACTTTGCCATGCAGGGAATGTGTCACATTTTACATAACAGTGCACAATATATAATGAATCAAGGAGAATCAGTAACCGTCAAACTGTATTTGTTTTTTTAAATTCTGCTAACATTTTTTGGAACAGTAGTTTTTTATTATTATAGTGTTAACAGTACACACCATGTCACTAAACCGTTGTGCTTATTCTAAGCAACAATTTAAACTGCTTTCAATGTTTAGATGAGGGCGCATATGCCTTACTCCAAAAAGGTATGCAAACAATAAAATGCAAAGGTTTGGTGGTGCGAATGAGCCAACAGAGAAAATAGTTCAGAGAAGGGGAAATGGTGACAGAGCATAAAGCAGAAACCTGAAAGAACAGTTTCTTGTTATATAAATTACGATATATATATATATTTTCAGTGGGCCACTAATTCATCACCTGATTACGTTGAATAGAATATTTACCCGATAGAGTGTATAAATGAAGACATGGGGAGTAAGTGTATTGGTCACAGCCATAACATACAATACAGATATCATACACATGCAAATCATTTTTGATAATACTTGGAATTTCATATGATTTACCTTTCCAAGCTTGCTGGAACACTCCGGGTCTACAGGAGCTTTACCCTTTAACACCAGGGTCCTAACATGTTCTGTGTTTAAAGAGGGAAAATCAGGATCACTCAGTATGTACTGGCAGCAAATATAAAAAGAAGATTGCAGGCACATTTGGACTACATCCAGAACAAAAACTAGGCAGAAATAGTTTGGGGTACATATTGAAAATTAGAACAGAAAAAAAGCATGCTTGCGTGCGTACTAAAGATCAGAACACTACATTGACGGATTGTCTGTTTAAAAAATAAAATATTCCTAATTACTTAGAAGAGTGCATGATGATTTATTAACTAAATATTTATATGGCCTATGTGGATACAAGGTATGATTACTTCTGATAATTAACTAAAGCACAACTCAGTAGTTAAAGTTGGCAAGAGACCCTTAGCAACTGCTTTTATCAACAATGTTGATAAAAGCAGTTGAAGCTACACAGGGATTCTCAGCTTATGTCGAGCACTTCAGCAACCTGGAAGGAGCACGTTTATTATTTACACTTCATCACATAAACATTGCTTATATTGTGTATATAGTATATAGAATGACCTATACATATAACATGTTAGCAGAATTACATGTAAAGGCCTGATAAAAAAGACAGTGTTTTGTATGTGTCTGTGGTGTTCCTGTTTGTGACATCTCCTTGCTTGATTTACAAATTAACTTCTTTTCAATGGGAAATGTGCAATTTGCAGATTAAGCAGAAGTTGATATAAAATGTAAAACACAATAGTTTAGGTTAGGTTATCAAGCTAGCAATTTTTGCTGAGAAGCAATTTTTAGAAAAAGAAGCATAGTGCGCTTTATGACAATGGCTTTTATCTGCGGTGTTTGTGTTTAGCTGTAATTTTCCTCAGTTGTTTAATGTTTTAACACATATTATATATTGCTGTTATACATATACGGGCTTTCTTAACCCCTTAGTGACAAGACATTTTCTCCTTGACTTTCCCTTGGTGACAATGGCTGTTTTGACATTTCTGGGGTGTTTGTGTTTAGCTGTAATTTTCTTCTTTCTCACATACTGTACCCACACAAATTATATGTTGTTTTTAATCATCATAAGAAGGGCTTTCATTAGATACCATTATGTTCATCATATCTTATAATTCACTACAAACAAAAATCATAAAATATGATGAAAAACTTTAAAAAACCCCACTTTTTCTAATTTTGACCTAAAATAGAATTTACACAAATACAATCATTAAAAAAGACCCCGTCTAAATAGTTTCTAAATGCTCCGTGGGGCGATCGTGGGTGCCCCAGAAAATAAATTTCGGTACTGGCTATTGCCTCGGCATTGATCGCGAAAACCGATTGATTCACCGCAGGACATGCCAGGCACATCCATTGTCGGGATGGGGATAAGATACTATTATTTTGATCACATCATATAATTTACTATAAAAATAATTATAACATATGATGAAAAATATGACAAAATCTTATCCCTAACACTCCATGAGTGGCAGAAGTGATAACTATTCACTTTAAAAGCTCTTGTCCACAGCAGGGCAGTGCCATATTTAAAAGGCATGCTTCTTTCAATTTGGTGCTTGTGATCGCTGTGAGGAGCAATCTCATGATGTCCTGGGGCGAAATGTAGGTGTTGCTGAATATCTACACATCAAGGCATTGCAGCAACACCGGCCAAGCTCAGAAAACTTGTTTATCACTTTATGAGCTCATTTCACCACATGAAGTGCCAGGGACAGGAATTGTCGTTAACTGTATGTTTTCCTGGCACAGCATTTGTCGCAAAGGCGTTATAACAGGTTTTCCTAGCAGAACTGCGAGCATACATTAATAAATAGAATTTAAAGTGCCTTTTGATAGTTGTCTATGTTGACAATGTGGAGAAAAAAATATTTAGGTGACAGAGTGCCTTTAGAGTGAATGGAAACTGACCAGAAGAGAATACTTAAAAAAAATAAAAAATAAAAAAGCGCTGGAAACAAATAAATGCATTAGATTTTTTTCACCAATTAGAGGTGAGAAAACATAGGTTGTGCCTGGTAAACTAAGAATCAGAGTGTACTAAATAAGTGACTACATCTGAATTACATATCACTGTAGATCAATTCAGAAAATCAGATTCCACATGTAATTAAAGAGGATTAAATCCTAAAAATAAAACACTTACCATATAAAACAGTTCCTCTAATGATTACCTTTTATCCTGGTCTAATATGATGGGGAAATTGTTTTACTACATATAAATCTTCAGTATGTACTGTGCTTGTTCAAGTACTACAGTGCTGAAATCTTGTATCTGTCTCATTGTCTGCTCCCTCCTATTAGAGAGTCATATTTCCAGGTTGTTTATATGAGCATTAGCATACACATTCAAATCATCCTCCACAGTCATCCTTCCTAATAGATCCCATTAGCATTACAATTTTTTTTTTATTTGCATTCCCCAGTCACACATACTTTCCTCCTTCCCAGTTTACATGATGGGCACACCACTAGGATGACTGACAGTTACTGGTCCATCTCCCAAGTCTTTCTTTTTTTGACAAAGACTATTGGATATTTTTTTAATGGTACTTTGCAGAAGAACCAGAACATTTTAAATGGTGAGAAAGGGTATTTCATATGTAAAAAAAATATGTTTGGCAGCTTACTCCCTCTTTAACCACAAGCTTCTGTTCCTTAGTTTTCAATAATGAGAAAGCTTCTTTAAATGTTTAGTATAGTCAGGTTCTCCATGTGAAGTGTATTTTTTTTCTACCCTTAAACCGCCATTGATAATTTCAGGATATCCTGACTTAAATTGCAAGTTTTTGTGTGACACTAGTGAGACCATTATTTTATGTAAGTGATTTTAAGTGAGAATATTCTCTGTCTATTACATGTGAGCTGAAGTGTCTATAAAAGGGATACAACATTATTACATATGGAGAGACATCACAGTTCCACAGGAGATTACATACTTTTAAAGTGAGCAATACCATTTCTGCTCCGATACAAGTGAGTGTGCTACTAATCTTGGGGGACCCTACTATCAATAAGTGTATACAGAGAGCACTATTGTTGTGTCTTGTGTTTCTTTGCTTGTCAACGTACTATATGAGAAAAGACATCTGATCAACTTACAAATACTCCATATATCAAATGTAAGTACATTTATATATTTTTTAACTCTGGGTTAAAGATAGTCTTGTGAAGGCATAGTACTTTTTATATATTGCACATTTGAGAAATAGAAAAACACTTTTGACAATCTCACCTCTACTGTCTTCTACTTCACTCTCTACATTTGCTGTGCTTCTTCTGGGCCTCTTGCTTGAGGACCCATTATTGACATTCTCATTCTGCTGGTTGGTGCCGATATCTGCATTCACTAGAAAGCAGCTGGTGTCTGCAGCCACTATAAAAAAAAAAAAAAAAACATGAATGTTTGTAAAATAAGCACTATTCGGAATAGAAAACGACTTTCTGAATATATTTGATTTTAATAAGAGGTATTCTGTAATACAGCTGTATTGTCTCCACAATCAGAAGCTTATTTTTATTTTTATATAATTTTTTGTGCTGTACGTGTACCTGATAAGCAGCGTTGAATTTGTCTCTCATATTGAGAATGAGTGTTACTTTGAACCATAGCCTCAAGATCCATGGTGTATTGTCGACCTCCCAGACTAAGAGATACCAGCATAGCATCAGAACGAAGAGCTCCCTCCAAAGACATACATGTCTGAGCATCATAGGCTATCCAGACACCTTCATCAGATTGCCACTGCCACACAAAGACTGAAAGGGAAAAATCTGTAAGCACGAGACAAAGAAATGAAATGCTCTTGACCGGCAGTGCATTTGGCCAAAACTTGGAAACTCACATTGGTCCTGCTCCTTCACAGCCAGTCGTATCAGTCTCTCAAAGCCACTCTGAGTGTTCTTCTGACTCATTTTCCTCAGGTCTACCTGTAGTGAGATCCCTGCAGCAGGAAAGACTGTCACAGACCTCTTCCCAGAACTAAAATAAAAAAACAAATGTACTTTGCGAGTTAAAAGGCTTCAGTACATTGTTTAAGTTACACTAATGTGGTACAATATCTTAATTGCTTATTGCGCTATTTTTATTTACAGATAGCTTAAGAGGGCACAGTTTAATGTACAAAAGGTATGGCAATATTTCAGCTTAACATAAAAAAATATTGTGGAGGTTAAATGTTGGGGTTTTGAGATTATTGACTTTGGGTAGTCATTTCTTTCTGTCACCTTATATTTGTGCACCTTGCAGGAGTGTTTACTTGCTGCATTCATTCTGGCTGGATAATACACTTTTAAAAACTCTTTTTTACACTTAGACGATCATTCTTTTTACATGCAACATATGTTTGCAGCAACAGTGGTGCATGAAGTGCAATTCTGAAGGAAATAAAAATCCATGGTTCTGTTACAGGGATTTGGTCTACACTATATGGAGAAGATTACAATTAGATGGAAACCATTTTTTTTTAGGCCAGGCACCTTTATTTAAATTACACATACTGAGCAGTTCTACTTAAAAGGTATATTGCCACCGATATAAGTTCTGTGCATTTAAAGCAAAAACATATATAAAATACTTGCCAAATATGTATTTTTTTTTTTTTTTTTTTTAGGTATTACAGAAAAAAACCTGTTTCTATCTCACATCCATTTTGTGGATTTTTCCCATAATGCTGCATCCTCTAAAATCTTTTAGCAAGTCTCAGTTAAGAGCACTGGACAGAGCCTAGACACAAGGTTATAAAATATAAACCAACTGCTCCTTTACTGGTTACTATAATGACTAGGGCAGGGCCGTATACATTACTGTATTATCTTATTTCCATCACAGAGGTTATAAGCATGACTTGGCAAGACTGCTATGCTCCACGGTTTTTCTACAATTAATTAGTTTTCTATACTATCTTCCATTCACTCCAATCTCTTTTTGTAAACTTGTAGACCTCAAACAGCTTGAGTTTAGTTTAAGAACAGACTCCCACTATCAATAACCATGTTGTATTTTGGACCAAATTTCTCACCTGAATGCCTGGTTAATTTGATCGTTCATTTGAGGTGAATAAACCATCCACATATCCCCATCTCCTTGCCACTCCCAACGGGTCTCCAGCTCTGTTTTTGGGAAGGGCTTTGTTTCTTCAGGACTCGCATCATTCTCATCTTCGGATTCTATTTTTACTGAAATCACTGGCTCAGGGTCAGCTTTCCTTTTCTGAGAAGCTACAGGTAAAAAAAAAAAATAATCAAAATACATGAACCATACCAATCAACTGCAGACTAGGGCAAATGTTGCAAAGAGAAACTGCAAAAGAAAGGAAGTGAAACGCAGGAACATGCTCCATTTACTTTAATTTTGTCTTTTTTTCCATGCTTTGGAATAGGAATTCGAAAGCATGGTCTGTTATTCAACAGAAGTAATTATCAGCTCTTAATCTGACAGGATCTCTTGTCATCTTGCAGCTTCAACAAGAGATTAAAGAAGAGTTACCAAAATACTTCAGCATAAACTTTAGGCTGATTTACATAATTTATACATTCTTTTCTTATTAACTTTGAGAATATTATAAAACCCTCTAAGCAGAGCTTGCAATCTTAAAAAGTGTACCTGTGAAGTAAAAATGTACATTGTGCTAGCCAAATTGCTTTTGATCAAGGCATTCATTTGTATTTCAATGCAAATCTGGAGAACTGCTCAATCTGTAACATTACACATACTTGTCAACTGTCCCTTAGCTTATTTAATTTATTGTTTGCTGTACATACTTCTACTATATGTGAAATGGATTATTTGCAAAGATAATTTCTCAGGAGACTCTAAATTTAGTGACGTCCAAAAAGCAGGTCTTGGGGAGTTGGGCAAAACTGTTGCTATTGCAACAGTAATAACAACATTGTCCAGATTACAAGATGCACTTTTTATCCCAATTTCCCAAAGTCTTAATTTATGGTTGTGGCCTATAAATCGGGTTTTAGACATTTTGTGTGTTTGTCTCAAAGGCAGACCTCAGCCAGAGCTGTCTCGAGATGATTGAGAGTGGCAGAAGAAGACTGTCTAGGTCATCACTAGGCAAATCTGTTACAAAACAGCTCTGACTAAGGTTTGCTTTGGTCCAGCTTAAAAGAACCGCATCAGCATGGGGGAGAAAAAAACCCACACAAAAGATGTACATTCGGCGAGGGGTCACCTGAAAAAAAAAAAAAAGAAGAGGGAAATATAGACAAAATAGGGTTGAAGGGGTGGGGAAATGTGACATTGCCGAAATGCCCCCCTAATTAAACGTGTAGAAAAATGGAAAAAGAAGAGATGAGCAGCTAATACAGGCTCTAGTGACAAGCAAACTGGCTATAGTATTTAAAAATGATAAAATAAGTGTCCACAAAAACTCTCCTGCAGCTCATGGGAAAAAAAGGCACATACGACTGCTTAAAGCAAGACAAAAAAAAACAGGAAAAAACTAGCGCTAGGAGTTTAGTCAGTACAGTCTATAAACATATATCCAAGTCTATTTAAAGGGACTGTCCGGTGGCCAAAATGCACCAAAGTACTTCAAAATGGATGTTTTAAATTTTGTATTGCTTAAAACATAAAATACTTACAGCTAGATGAAATTGTGAAATTACAGCAGTTTGCAAGAAACCAGCACTGCCCACACTAGCTGAGTAAAAGCCAATTCCCTTTTACTCCAGTTTCTGCTGCAGGAACCAATGAAAATAATTTAATTTCAATGAATGGAATTTCCTGTCTCTAGTGAGTACATCAGACAATGTGTTGCACAGATCCTACTGTGTACAAGAGCAAGTATATTACAGTCTATCCAGAGCTAGAAATAGCATGCTAAACAATAAAACGTTTTTGGAAAACATTTCCAACAAAGCTACTGACTGAACAGCTCAATATAGGGTGGTAATTAATTGAATTATGTTACATAATCAGTTAATATGTGGCAGTTTAATAATTTAATATACTGTAGCAGTTTGAATTTGCAGAATGCCTGCGTGTTAAAGATACTAAACTATTTGATGTCATAGAATATTAACCAAATACTTCTGAATATTGATTACAATTATTTATATAGCGCCAACAATTTACGCAGTGTTTGGTACACAGCATAAAGATGAATCTATTTTGAATAGATTGCAGGGTTAAAAGATGAGCCAGGGGTAGACCAATCAGGCGGGCGTTACAGTAATCGAGGCGAAAGGTCACAAGCGATTGCACTAGGATTTTGGCAGTCTTCACTGAGAAACAGGCAAATGCGAACAATGTTCTTTAGGTGTAGATGATGGCTAGAGACTGAACATGGGAAATGAAGGATATAGCAGAGTCAAAGATAAGTCCAAAACATTGCACACAGTCAGCAGGTACAATTTTAGTATGTTCAACATGGATGGCAAAATCAGGTACAGGGATGGAGCTTGAAGGAGGGAAGATGATCAGCTCAGTTTTATAGAGATTCATTTTCAGGCAGCGATTAGATATCCAGGTAGAGATGGCCAATAGGCAGTCCTCAACACGTGACACAAAACAGTGAGTGAGGTCAGGGGAAGAGAGGTAGATTTGGGTTTCATCTGCAAACAGTTGCTATTATAAACCAAAAGTTGATGAGTTCTCCTAGAGAGGAGGTGTGCTAGGACAACAGCAGAGGGCCTAGAACTGACCCTTGTGGAATGCCAACAGAAAGCGGAAAGGGCAACGTCTCACCAGCAAATGACACAGAGACTCGATCCAAGACAGTGCCACATCAACTATGCTGATAGAGTATAGACTGCTGAGAAGGAGGCGGTGGTCAACAGTGTCAAATGCAGCTGAGAGTTCTAAGTGGGTCAGTACAGAGACATGGTCATTAGATTTGACAAAGTGTAAGTAATTTGACCTAGTGAGGGCTGTTTTACAAGAGTGTAAAGATCATAAGCCAGATAGTTGTGAGTGCAGTTTTCTGTAACAACTTGGACACAAAGGGGAGAAGGGAATTAGGGTGGTAGTTGGATGGAATTGTGGGATCTAGGAAAGATTTTTCAGTACAGCTATGATTTTACCATTCCAGAGAGAGGTTGGTGAGGTGGGTTATGGTTGGCCAGAGAAAAAGTGTAGAGAGCAGACAAGGTGAGACGGGATTTCCTAAAATGTCGCTCAGCTGTCCGAGTACATTTATGGAGGTAGCGTGTTAGATTTATGTTCCTTTGTTTGGTCTGCAGGCATGTTTGGCAACAACCAAATCAATTGCTGCAACTCTAATCTCATGTTTTAATTAGGACACATATGTAAAAAGTATACTTTAGCACTGAATGAAAAACAATATCGACCTTCAGAACACATTACCCAATTATGAGTAGAATGGTTGCAATTAACTTTTTTAGAGGGACTTTGCCAACCTACATATTGTTTGTGCTGTAAATGTAGAGAATAAAAAAAGATCTGTACAGCAGAATTACAAGCAAATTAATAACATAAGAGAATAAAAGTGTATATATGTGTCTGTGGTGTCTCCTGCTTATGACATAACCTGTAGCTTGATATGCAAATGAACTCAATTTCAATGGGAGATGTGTAATTTGTATATCACACCACAAGGTGATGTCATTTGCAGGAGACATCACAGATTCATTTAAAACATACTCCGATCATCCATATCATTATGACCATTGACAGGTGTCAAGGCGGAAGAGGCAGTGTGATGTTTTGGGCAATGTTCTACTGGAAACATTTTGGTTCTGCTATTCATGTGGATGTTACTTTGAAAGATAACAGCTAACTAAGCATTGTTGCAGACCATGTACATCGTTTCATGGAAGCGGCACTCCCTGATGGCACTGATCTCTTTCGGCAGGATAATGCACTCTGCCATAAAGCAAAAATGGTTCAGGAATGGTTTGAGGAATACAACTCCTCCAAATTCCCCAGATCTCAATCCAATGAAACATCTGTGGGATGTGCTGGAAGTCTAAGCCATGGTGGCCCCACCGCTCAACTTGCTAATGTGCCAGATACCACAGAGCACCTACAGCAGTCTAGTGGAGTACATACCTCGATAGGTCAGGGCTATTTTGGCAGCAAAAGGGGACCTATATAATATTAGGCAGGTGGTCATAATGTTATGGCTAATCTGTGTATATTGTATGCATTTGCTGCAATTTTTACAACACAATATTTAGATCATTGTCCGCCATGCAAAGTTTATGTTGGTAGAGACCCTTTAAGGGAAAGTCCAAGAAATCTGGGTGCCATGCACACACCGTTTATGTGTGCCCAAAATGCTTTAAAATGATTTGGAGTCTCAGAATCAAAACAATGCCCCCTTACGCAATGGTCTGGCTCTGGTATGCATGTACACAGAGCTTCAGAGCATTTGAGTAATGTACAAATAATATACAGATAACCTCTACAGTTTTATTGTTTACAATATTGCTGTCATTCACTGACGTGTTGCTAAACAGTTTCGTGTTTCCTCAGCTGTGATGGCTAACCTTTGGCACAGCGGTAATAATAAACTCAACCAGCCAAGTGGCATCACGGGAAACGTTGTTCACAACACATTAAGTGTAAAACGTTAACCATCATTGGTCTGGATTCTAGACTGTGAAAAGTAAAGTATGATGCTACTTATATGAGGCGATGGGTGGTAACTTTTCCCTCCTTCCCCATCAGTCATATAAGATCGGGACACATATCCCCCGCGCATTTATATCCTTCATACAAATTTATTTTTTCTCCGGACGTAACAGTATTTATTGTTTATTTAAATCCCCGCTTTCTCTCACCCCGAGGCCTCCACTCTTTCCCGCTGCGCCCAGCCATTCTGCTCGGGTCCTCAAGCCCCTTCTTATGCCAGTGTTTCCTGGGTGCCTGACGAACCCCTATCGCCGCCGCTCTTTGGCTAACGGGACTGGCATTCGACTCTTCTCGATCTATCATTGGACACGTTAACACGTAGAACCCGCCTAGTTGCTGAGGTAAACGTAGCTAGTTTGAAAGCGGAGATAGGTCCTCTCCGGGGTCAGCGTTCGATTGGCTATTTCCATCCTTGGGTGGAGCTTCGGAATAGAAGCCCACTGTTTGGCTAACCGGAGGACAACTGCTGTGATTGACACTTCCGCGGTAAAGCTCTGAAAGTGACCGACTGTACCATGTTGTCGTCACGGTTCCGGTTCCAAACAATTCGCGTGAGTACATTCAAGCATGACTGACGATTTGGAGCGTGACGTTACTTTAAACACGTGCTGCTAGGCTCCACCTAAATATTTACATACTCGCAAGTGCTTCTGGGACAACCCATGTGTGTTTTAATAACCCCGTTTATTACATTTAAAAATTTGTGGTTACGATAATTGCATCTTTGACTTGTTCTGTTTTGTTAGATGACTATTAATATTTGTAGATATAATTAATCATTAAATCGCCATTATTGTAAAAGTAAAGTAGTATTTGTGGCATATATACTCCTTGGCTGTGTTAAGTGACCGAGCGGAAAGGAAGCTCATTGCTGAGGTCACATACTGAGTGTATCACTCTGGTGATGTCACTCTCTACACGCCTCCGGGAAGGTCTGAGATAAGAGCCCCTTGTCACCCTAACAGGGTGTCACTCGAATGAACGGGTGAGTGAGTCCCCAGAAACCCCACGCTGGAGTGGACTGCCCGCTATGCGATGGGGATTTATGCAGGAGACGCTGGGCGGTCTGCAATGGAATGGGCTGGGCCACAGATTGAGGCCTAACCCTCTCTCCACTCGCTGTATCATCCAGCTGATGCTGTCTCCATCCCGGGCGTTGGAAGTGGCTTACGGCTAGCTTGGTTAGTCCAATGGCTGAGGTGAGGTAGCTGTACGGGATGTGTGCGCACCTCATAACCCAAGTCAGACTACTCTCCCACCGCTCTTTTATTAAAAATAAGTTAAATATTTAAAACTATATCAACTATTATTTACTATTTAATAGATCTATTACTTATACAATAAACCCATTAGTAAAATTACCAAAATATTTTATATTCTCTAATTTATAGCGATGTGTTTCATTTTCCAAAAGAAAAACTGATTCGAGAGCACAATTGTAGTGCATATTTAACCCCTTGAGGACATGACTGTTTTTGGAATGTTGTACAATTCTTACACTTCTGATGTGTTTTGTGTTTAGCTATAATTTTCCTCTTTCTCATTTAATGTATACTATGATATATCGTTTTTAACACCATAATAAGGGCATTCTTTAGATACCATTATTTTTATCATATCACATAATTTACTATAAAAATCATTAAGTATGCTAAATAATTGAAAACAATTGTATTGTTTACACATTTACAAACACAAATAAAAAAAACTGAATAAACAGTGTAAAATTTGTCCTGAGTTTGGAAAGATCCATTGTTTACTTGTTATAGGGCAATAACTTAAAGTAGTTTTTTTCTCAAACTTTTTTTCCTACAGTGACCTTTTGACCAACCATAATCACACAACACTAGAACTAACCCTAATCTAACCCTAACCCTATACGCTACAACTCTAACCCTATAAGCTAAAACCCTAACCCTCGATTCTCTAATCCTATCCCTAGTTGCTAAACCTAGCATTCTTTATTTTTTTCACAGTGTAATGTTGCTGACTGCCTCTAGAGGAAGTCTACCAACAGTAGAGGGCAGCGGAATTGATATTGATAATTTCCGTCGCTCTTGCCATCTCCAGGGACATGGTGCCTTCTGATACGGCACCAGCAATTGCTCTATCATTTTAAGAGAGGACGTTCCATACTGTCACTGGTTACTCAATGCACAAAAAGTGCATGACGGCATGGAACGTCCTCGTGTCCCCATCAGGTTAGTGTTCTTTGTGATGGATAATTTAATGATGTTTTTAACACATCACAGACACTGTTGTCCTTGCAAAGGCACTCTGCCTATCTCTGTTCTAGAAAATCCCTTTAGCGTCCCTCTTTACATTGAATTTCTGAATGATTACTTGAATTAAAATTAGATTTAGACTCATGCCCATTTGTTCCAGGTGGTAGGCAAGTGAACTTTGCAGCTTTTCTATGGAAAACCTAATAAGGCACAAACAAAGTCAATTAGAGAAGCACACCAAATAAACAACTAATAACAGCAGTACTATAAGTAAGGTGTATCACCCCTAGGGGAGTCCAAACAATACCCTTAAAGAGAGCATATACAATAAAGAGGTAGGGGGAGCACGCAAAAAAAATAAATAAAGCTACACTAATGAAGTTATGCAATATCAAAAAAATTATTTAGACAGTTAATCACATCACAAGCAATATAATTATAAATATCCAATGGATAAAAGAGATAAATACTTACATATAAATAGAGAAGTCACATGAAAAAATCACAAGAGATGCCACAAACATGAACAAGCATAGACAGGATGGTCACACAGTGCAAAAAGGGTCACCCGACGTTTCGGCTCAAAAGCCTTTATCAAGGGAGACCTGATAATTACCTGATATTAAACCTAATAAGGCATCCATGTCTGGTGTAAGTATGTCAACTGATAGATATGATAACTGTCCATTTTCTTATACACAACTGACTTTATTGCAGTGGGCAGTGGTACACACAAAAAAGGAAATATGCACTGTTAATGGGACTGCCCCAACAAAACTGAACTGGTGGCATCTTCCTCTAACTTCTATTGCTTCAAATAACTTCCGCAGGTTGACTGACATTATTTTTGTTATCACAGGCTCTGAGTATACAGGCACCAGGGCTATGTCAGCTTGATAATTCCTCAGACTTCCTGTCTCAAGTCCCTCACCGCAAACACCCAGGGATACTGCGTGTTAAAGAGGTTCATTTGCCAAAGGATGTCCAGAATGCAGCACAGCTTCTGATTAAAGGTAAGTGATGTCAAAGCTGTAATTTACAATATCAAATAAAATTGACTGGCATTCAATAAACCAAAACAATAAAATCTTAAAAGAGAGTATTAACAAGATAACTTTGAAACTTCAAGACTAATATGATGGTAAGATTCCAGGATCATCTTCCACTAAGTTTCCTAGCTTCAGATATGGGCTATTCATTATAAGTAAACTGAGCAAATAACCCACACTGTGATTGTGTCTAATTATATAAACATATCTTGGCCCCTAATACCATTCCAATCTCTTGTGTCAGTAATCTTTAGATGTAAGTATAATTACATATTTACCTTAATTGGTGCATAAAGTCCCACAAACAGCGCTGTATTTAGCCTGAGGCTAACAAAGGCGGCACGTGCCTTTTATGCCTTTAAGGGGCGGCACAAAACGCAAAAAAAGCCTCCCCTTTAAGAAAAAAAAACCTTGCTTGCCGGCAGAGACAGGCTGCACGGGGAGTCAAACAGACAGCATAGAGAAACCTCTGTGCTGCCTGTTCGGATCCCCGTGCAGTGTGACGGGGAACGCAGCACTCTGACGTCAGACACGAGCCGGGTTACGTGACCTCTCTGCACACACCGCGGGTGAGCTGAACAGGCAGCATGAAGGACACCATGCTGCCTGCCACCAGGGACAAGGGTAAGTCCTGGGGATATGGGGGCATGTATTGGGGGTGATGAGGACATGTATTGGGGGTGATGGGGGCATGCATTGGGGGGTAATGGAGCATGTGATGCGACATGATATGGGGGCATGTAATGGGGGTTATGGGGCATTTAAAGTGTGTTCATGTGGGTGATGGGGCATGTAATCAGGTGATGGGGCATGTCCTGGGTGTGCAATGTGGGTTATGGGTCATGTCCTGGGTGTGCAACATGTGTAGGGGGGTGCCCAAATTTTGTCAAAAAGACATAGAGTACTACCATAAAAAAACAAAGAATCCAGTCAATCCATGTCAGTATGCATGAGAGTATTTATAACTTTGTCCCACCTGTGATTAGTGTATATGTATAGCCGATGCTTTTGTTTTGTAGACTGTTTGATTAATTTGTAACATGGCCTCTGTTTTTAGGATGTTCCATCAGGCAGCTGGAGGAACGTGTCACCTCATTGAAGAATTACCTGTGGAGTCGGAAAAGGCCAGCCGAGGAAAGAGATCTGAGAGCCAGGGCAGTAGAACTGGAGAGGGAGAAAATGGCATCCATGACAAGCATTCCAGGTAGTGTATGATGCACTGCGCCGGTCTCAGGACTCTACTACACAAAACAGTGAACTGACAACTGATTGGCAAACATCCAACCAGTGGTGTCCCAAGGGGGGTGCATGGGGTGCAGACTGCACCTGGTGACAGCCTCAGCAGAGGTGACACCCGTGCTGCCGGCATCCTCCCAGCGCATTGCGCTGCTGAACTTTTTTTTATCTGGCAACCGCATCCGCTAGATGCGGCTGCCGGAAAAAAAATCATATCTGGTGGCTGTGTTTCCCTCCTCCTTGCAGGAGGGAAGACTGCACGGAGGAGACGGCCAGGGACACGGAGCAGCCAGGAGGTAAGTAGGGGGGAGGGTTTTAATATAACAAGCAAAATACTGGCATATTGAATGACAAAATACTGGCATATTTAAAAGCAAAATACTGGCATATTGAATGACAAAATACTGGCATAATTTAATGGCAAAATACTGGCATATTGAGTGGCAAAATACAGGCATATTTAATGGTAAAATACTGGCATATATTAAATGGCAAAATACTGGCATATTGAATGGTAAAATACTGGCATATATTAAATGGTACTGGCATATTTAAAAGCAAAATACTGACATATTGAATGACAAAATACTGGCATATTTAATGGCAAAATACTGGTATATTTAAAGGCAAAATACTGGCATATTGAATGGCTAAATACTGGAATATTTAATGGCAAAATAATACTGGCATATTGAGTGGCAAAATACTGGCACATTTAATGTCAAAATACTGGCATACTGAATAGAAAAATAATACTGGCATATATTGAATAGCAAAATACTGGCATATTGAATGGCAAAATAATACTGGCATATATTAAATGGCAAAACACTGGCATATTGAATGGTACAATACTGGCATATATTAAATGGCAAAATACTGGCATATTGAATGGTACAATACTGGCATATATTAAATGGCAAAATACTGGCATACTGAATGGCCAAATACTGGCATATTGAATGGCAAAATACTGGCACATTATCGGGCAAATTGGCTGTGGCTTATTAATGACATAATAATACTGGCATATTACTGGGCAAATTGGCTGTGGCTTACTAATGATAAAATAATACTGGTATATTATTGGGCGAATTGGCTGTGGTATATTAATGACAAAATAATACTGGCATATTATTGGGCAAATTGGCTGTGGCATATTAAATGGCAAAATAATACTGGCATATAATTGGGCAAATTGGCTGTGGCTTATTAATGGCAAAATAATACTGGCATATTATTGGGCAAATTGGCGGTGGCATATTTATGGGCAAACTAACACTGGCATGTGAATGGGAAAACTGGTTTATTATAATTGGCAAAGTGATGCTGTGGCATGGTCTGTGTGGCAAAATAATATGTACTATGGGGAAAGTGACACTGGCTAGTTCTGTGGGGCAAAGTGACAATGTGGTATGTTCTGTAGGGCATTGACGCTGTGGCATGCCAAATCGTGTAGGTGCAATATGAGTGCAAGCCAAGTGCTGTGGGTGCAATATAGGTGCATGGCAAGTGCTCTGGGTACTGTATGGTGCTGTGCTAAGTCCTTTAGGTGCAATGTGGGTGCAGAGGAAGGGAATAAAAACAAGGAATGCAATTTTTCAATAACATTTTTATTACATATGAAAATAGTTTAATATAATATAAAAAAATTCAAGTAAGTATAAATGCAACTAGTTATAGAGAGAGAGAGAGAGAGAGAGAGAGAGAGAGAGAGAGAGAGAGAGAGAGAGAGAGAGAAGTCTGTGTTAATAGATATTTATTGTTTTAGAATTGTACAATTGTCACCTCGTGGGGCTCCTGTGTGTGGCATAATTAATGGTTGTCCCATGTGTGGCATAATTAATGGTGGTCCCATGTGTGGCATATTCATTGGGCCCCATGTGTGGCATAATTAAGGGGCTCTTTTGTGTGGCATAACTATGGGGCACTTGTGTGTGGCATAATTAAGGGGCTTCTGTGTGTGTGGCATGATTAATTGGGCTCCTAGGTAAGGCATAATCAATGGGTCTCTAGTCTGGCATAATTTATGGGGCTTTGGTGTGGCATAATTTATGGCGCTCTTGTGTGTGGCATAGTTATGGGGCTCCTTTGTGTGGCATAGTTAATGGGCTCCTGTGTGTGGCATAATTTGTGGGGCTCCTGTATGTGGCATATTTAATGCGCCATCTGACTAGCATTATTAAGGAATCTGTTTGGCATGATACTGGATGAAATGAGGGGGTGAGATCATTAGTTACCGCACCGGGTGACACCAACCCTCTTGATGCCTCTAATTCCAACTCTCCTGTCAATAGCTGAGTTTTCCTATTCAGTTGTCTATTCACCACATTTCACTGTTTAGTGAATAGATCCCTCGGTATTTATATGGAAAATTGTTCGGTGCCAATTTGAAGTATTTAAAAATATGATTGTAACTACACATTTTTCAGTACATGCTCTGTGGTGTTATCTATCAATAGAAAAGGACAATCTCATTTAATAAAATAAGAGTCATCATGTACACGACAAGTTGAAAATCACAATGCAGCCGTTATATCCCACAGACTTGATTAGAAATTGTAGTGTGTTGGTTGTGCCTAAACCAAAAGTCCTTGGAACATGTGGACTAATTGTTTTCAAATGTCCCTCTGGTTATCCCACTGCATAATTTACTTTTTCTTTATGTTTAACAGAGGAATATAGTGATGTGCAGCAGAAGACGCTAAAAAATACTGTATTGAAAACTCTTCGCAAGAATACTTATCACTGGCAACCTTTGAGGTGGGGAGCTCTATGCATACTGATATGGATCTCAGTTAAAACTGGACATTTCAACCTGAAACAATGTCTCTTTCCAATTAGCATTTGCATTGAATATCTGAATAGTATACAAAATATTGAAATATAGAGGGCCAGATAGTTCCTTATCCTTTCTTTTACTGATTTTCAATTTTAATTAATTTACAATCACTGGCCACTTTCAGGATTGCCTATATTACTGACTTTGGACATAATATGTAGACTGTTCTGTATAGATGATTCTTAAGTCACACATATTAAATCACATTCTTTGCAGTTATACAGATGAACTCAGCATGGTGTATTTAGTGTCAAGATTTGATGGAGGGTATGCTGCTGTAACTAGAGCTTTACAAGAGGTCAGTAAGCACAAAAAAAATCTAGTGGTCATCACAGTCTGTCATGTAAACATTATTTATACTGTGAATGTAGAGAATGAAATTCTGAAAAATGATCTATGTATTGTGTTAGCATAATTGCAAACAAATGCATAAAATATAAGAAAGATATGTTGTATGTGTGTTCATGACATCATCTTGTGGCCTGATGTAAAAATACTTTCATTGAAAGTAGTTAATTTGCAACGAGACTGGCTCTATTTTTCGCTCTAGGGTTTAAATGTCCACTCACTTTCACTTGGCTTTTATTCTCATGCACGGAGAGCTAGCTTCAATAATGGATAATAAAGTTTAATGATAACGGAAAAACTATATTATTTATACATTTCTTTTAGTTAGTGACCGAATATCTAAAATATTTTATTAGGATAGCATGGACTTGAAGTAAAATACAATTATTATTAAACATATAATGGAATATCCAATCTTTTTCATCCCTTTTTCCGTTATCCCCAAGATTCACCAGCGTTGTGCCGAATTCAGGCCTCAGACATTACTGGATTTTGGTTCTGGTGTTGGAACTGTTACATGGTAAGTGGAGATATATATTTTTTGTCTCTTTTCTATTATGATGGAACTGCGTTATTGAAGATTTACAATTATTTTTCCAGTCTCTTCTTTAGGTATGGGCTATAGAGTTGCTCTGCTTTAGGTATGGGTTATAGAAGTGCTCTTCTTTAGGTATGGGCTATAGAGGTGCTCTTCTTTAGGTATGGGCTATAGAGGTGCTCTTCTTTAGGTATGGGCTATAGAGATGCTCTGCTTTAGGTATGGGCTATAGAGGTGCTCTTCTTTAGGGATGGGCTATAGAAGTGCTGTGCTTTAGGTATGGGCTATAGAGGTGCTCTGCTTTAGGCATGGGCTATAGAGATGCTCTGCTTTAGGTATGGGCTATAGAGATGCTCTGCTTTAGGTATGGGCTATAGAAGTGCTGTGCTTTAGGTATGGGCTATAGAGGTGCTCTGCTTTAGGTATGGGCTAAAGAGGTGCTCTGCTTTAGGCATGGGCTATAGAGATGCTCTGCTTTAGGTATGGGCTATAGAGATGCTCTGCTTTAGGTATGGACTGTAGAGGTGCTCTGCTTTAGGTATGTGCTATAGAAGTGCGGTGCTTTAGGTATGGGCTATAGAGGTGCTCTGCTTTAGGTATGGGCTAAAGAGGTGCTCTGCTTTAGGTATGGGCTGAAGAGGTGCTCTGCTTTAGGTATGGGCTATAGAGGTGCTCTGCTTTAGGTATGGGCGTTAGAGGTGCTCTGCTTTAGGTATGGGCGTTAGAGGTGCTCTGCTTTAGGTATGGGCTATAGAGGTGCTCTGCTTTAGGTATGGGCTATAGAGGTGCTCTGCTTTAGGTATGGGCGGTTAATTAAAGTTCAATGGGTTCCAAGAGTGTCTGGTAAAAGACAGTCTGACAGATAAATAGGTGGCATGTTCTTTCCTGACAAACCTCACCCATAGCAGAACTAAAAGAGGAAGAAAGTGTCCTGGTTCTTGATTTCTCCCTATTTAACTGGTTATGTTTTCTAAATGAAACATTGTAGAAAGATGACTGTTCATTTTATTTTAAAAATATCTTTTCAGTGACTCTTTGAGCAGTAATTTCCTTTGCACCACCAATTGCTACCTGTTTTACATCATCAGTTCTAAGACCCCTTTCCACTCCTGTAAGCAGTGAAAGTACATTCATTGATGTCTTTTGACCTTGTCTTTATCTTGGTGACAAGGGCTGTTTTGATATTTCTGGGGTGTTTGTGTGTGAGCTTTCATTAGATACCATTATGTCCATCATATCTTATTATTTACTACAAAAAAATCATAAAATATAATGAAAAAATAAAAAATAAAACTTTTTCTGTAAATTTATTTGTGTGTGGGCCGCATTGATGTTTCATTTTGGAAAAAAAATGTGTGTGTGCGCGTGTGTATGTATATATATATATATATATATATATATATATATACAGTCCAAACTTGTGTACAGAGGATGCACTCGCAGGTCTTTGTAGTATCAACGATTTAATAGTCAAAAATGACAAAAAACACGACGTTTCAGGCTAGCAAGCCTTTTGTCAAGTGTCATGCATAGTGTACAGCTAACAAATAAATACACCCCCCAATCAAACACTTACCAGCCGCAGCTGAAGAAACCCGCTCCAACAACACACAGTAGCGAGATTTCAACAACTTCCGGGTATCGGAGTAGAAGCAGCTTGCGTGTCACTGTGCGTGTCACGTGAGACAACGTCTCCACGGCAACAGTGAGTACGCGTAACCTTTTAGGGGCGTGTACAAACAAATCTACAACCAAAACCAACTTATCGCTGGATACTGCTGCAGAGAGAGCCTGCACAGTTAACCAACGAGTAACCTAAAAAGATAGAAATGCTAAGTGCAATCTAAAACCACCTCTCTGTTAATTCCAATACAAGGACAATATATGTGAGCGGGGGGCGTCACCGAATTGGCACCACTAGAATAACATAAGGGTCCGTCACCTTCCCCGTGTGTGTATCCGTGATGATCACACAGTGTATCAATAAAAAGATTGCATGGACAATTGTACAGAGGAGACCAAATGAGCCCAGTGGAAAAGATAGAGAAAAAAGTGATGAGAAAGAAATAGAAATAAAAACCCGATAAGAAAATACCCTAAATTAAGGAAAATAAAAAAAAAGACTTACCCTCTAGAGGATGTGGATCATACAAAGTACTTGGACACGAATTTTTGATACGGACTTTTTCTCCATTTCGGAAGTCTCTGGTTATTGCACTGTCTTTTTTGTGGTACAGACTGTTGTTTGTTACCTGGTGGTCATTCAATGGCTAATGAGTACCGCAGGGACGTATAAATCTGTCCCGTATTAATATTGATTTATAACTGGGTTTGTAGATACCACCAAATGCCGTTGGGTGGTCCCTTGTGATACAAGGGATCATCAGACCTATGTACCTGGATCCGTATTATGGTGTTTCCCTTTTTTTCTATCCATGTTTTATATTCTCTTTTTTTTCTATAATGTTTTTATTGTTTTCTTCTGTCTCTCTTTACATATATTTTTTATTCTGCTCTTCTTATTTAGATTTTCTTATTTATATTTTTTTATTTTCCTTAATTTAGGGTATTTTCTTATCGGGTTTTTATTTCTATTTCTTTCTCATCACTTTTTTCTCTATCTTTTCCACTGGGCTCATTTGGTCTCCTCTGTACAATTGTCCATGCAATCTTTTTATTGATACACTGTGTGATCATCACGGATACACACACGGGGAAGGTGACGGACCCTTATGTTATTCTAGTGGTGCCAATTCGGTGACGCCCCCCGCTCACATATATTGTCCTTGTATTGGAATTAACAGAGAGGTGGTTTTAGATTGCACTTAGCATTTCTATCTTTTTAGGTTACTCGTTGGTTAACTGTGCAGGCTCTCTCTGCAGCAGTATCCAGCGATAAGTTGGTTTTGGTTGTAGATTTGTTTGTACACGCCCCTAAAAGGTTACGCGTACTCACTGTTGCCGTGGAGACGTTGTCTCACGTGACACGCACAGTGACACGCAAGCTGCTTCTACTCCGATACCCGGAAGTTGTTGAAATCTCGCTACTGTGTGTTGTTGGAGCGGGTTTCTTCAGCTGCGGCTGGTAAGTGTTTGATTGGGGGGTGTATTTATTTGTTAGCTGTACACTATGCATGACACTTGACAAAAGGCTTGCTAGCCTGAAACGTCGTGTTTTTTGTCATTTTTGACTATTAAATCGTTGATACTACAAAGACCTGCGAGTGCATCCTCTGTACACAAGTTTGGACTGTTTATGTTTTGATGTGAGCTGCACCCAGGCACGTGAAGACCGTTGGCGAGTGGTGAGCAGAGTGCTAGTACCTTGGATTAGTATATATATATATATATATATATATATATATATACACACACACGTGGATATATTCATATACATATACAGACACACATACAGTGGATATATAAAGTCTACACACCCCTGTTAAAATGTCAGGTTTCTGTGCTGTAAAAAAATGAGACAAAGATAAATCATTTCAGAACTTTTTCCACCTTTAATGTGACCTATAAACTGTGTAACTGAATTGAAAACAAACTGAAATCTTTTAGATAGAGTGCATAAGTGTGCACACCCTCTTATAACTGGGGATGTAGCTGTGTTCAGAATTAAGCAATCACATTCCAAATCATGTTAAATAGGAGTCAGCATACACTTGCCATCATTTAAAGTGCCTCTGATTAACCCCAAATAAAGTTCAGCTGCTCTAGTTGGTCTTTCCTGAAATTTTCTTAGTCACATCCCACAGCAAAAGCCATGGTCCGCAGAGAGCTTCCAAAGCATCAGAGGGATCTCATTGTTAAAAGGTATCAGTCAGGAGAAGGGTACAGAAGAATTTCCAAGGCATTAGATATACCATGGAACACAGTGAAGACAGTCATCATCAAGTGGAGAAAATATGGCACAACAGTGACATTACTTAGAACTGGAGCTCCCTCCAAAATTGATGAAAATACTAGAAGAAAACTGGTCTGGGAGGCTACCAAGAGGCCTACAGCAACATTAAAGGAGCTGCAGGAATATCTGGCAAGTACTGGCTGTGTGGTACATGTGACAACAATCTCCCGTATTCTTCATATATCTGGGCTATGGGGTAGAGTGGCAAGACGAAAGCCTTTTCTTAAGAAGAAAAACATCCAAGCCAGACTACATTTTGCAAAAACACTGGTCTGATGAAACCAAGGTTGAACTTTTTGGCCATAATTCCAAAAGATATGTTTGGCGCAAAAACAATACTGCACATCACCAAAAGAACACCATATCCACAGTGAAGCATGGTGGTGGCAGCATCATGCTTTGGGGCTGTTTTTCTTCAGCTGGAACTGGGGCCTTAGTTAAGATAGAGGGCATTATGAACAGTTCCAAATACCAGTCAATAGTGGCACAAAACCTTCAGTCTTCTGCTAGAAAGCTGAACATGAAGATGAACTTGATCTTTCAGCATGACAAGGACCCTAAGCATACATCCAAATCAACAAAGGAATGGCTTCACCAGAAGAAGATTAAAGTTTTGGAATGGCCCAGCCAGAGCCCAGACCTGAATCCGATTGAAAATCTGTGGGGTGATCTGAAGAGGGCTGTGCACAGGAGATGCCCTCGCAATCTGACAGATTTGGAGTGTTTTTGCAAAGAAGAGTGGGCAAATCTTGCCAAGTCAGAATGTGCCATGCTGATACTCATACCCAAAAAGACTGAGTGCTGTAAGAAAATCAGAAGGTGCTTCAACAAAGTATTAGTTTAAGGGTGTGCACACTTATGCAACCACATTATTTTTTTTTATATATTTTCTTCCCTCTACCTAAAAGATTTCAGTTTGTTTTTCAATTGAGTTGTACAGTTTATAGGTCACATTAAAGGTGGAAAATGTTCTGAAATGATTTATCTTTGTCTAATTTTTTAGAGCACAGAAACCTGACATTTTAACAGGGGTGTATAGACTTTTTATATCCACTGTATACACACACACACACACACACACACGTGGATATACATACATACATACATACACACACACGTGGATATACATACATATACACACACACACGTGGATATACATACATACATACACACACACACATAATTATATATCACAGTAATGATCAATGTGTGAGTATGTCACAGATTCCCCAGCAAAAAAATAAATACTCAAATTAAATGCACAGTCATTCTTACACAAAGTTACACTTATATACACACACACTCAAATACACACATAGTTGCATTTACACACACACATACACTGAGTCACACTGACATATACACTAAGTCACACTTCCACATACACTGATTCACACTACCACACACACATAGAGTTTTGCTTCTTTTTTTTTTAAGAAAGAAAACCCCCGTTATTTTGTTTGCAATAAAAAAAAATGCACACATTAAACGTGCATACACAGACACACATACACAGTCACTCTAACACACCATGTTACACTTACAGACACACACACTTTTACAATAAGAAAAAAAAAACCTTGTTGTTTCCCCTCCCTGCTCGCTTACCTTATATCTGCAGGGAGGGGGATTGTTCCATCTGAGCACCGGGATGTCACTGACACCCGGTGCTCCATCGGGTCAGAGTGCGAAGGGGCGGAGATTTCTCCCCTGCGGGAGAGGAGAAAGCCCTGTCCCCTCGTACTCTGACTATGTTGGAGCACCGGGTGTGAGTGAGATCCCGGTGCGCACTTTGCCGGAGCGGGTGAGAGGTGCGGCTACCGCTGCCACTTCCAGGCGGGCTGCACCTCTCTGGCGGGCGGGCCGCATTGCTAACTCTAATTTAATTGCAACCCTAACCATTATTCTAACCCTAACCCTAGATTTTAGCTAATTAGCGTAAGTCTTTTTTTTTTTTGCAATGTTGCTGACTGCCTCCAGGGGCAGTCTGGCAACAGCTTCCGAGGGTCGGAAGCAAATTTTTTTTTCACTTCCGACGCTCTTCCCACAAGAGGGCAGCAGCCATATTGGAGGAGCATGCCGCTCTCCAATATGGCGCCCACAATTGCTCCACGGAGTGATCATGTGTGCCCTAGAACACAATTGTGCCTAATGCCTCGACTGCGAGACACTAGAGCAGACAAAGTTGCCGGCTGGATGTCCCTGACATGTCCTTTGTCGCGAAGGGGTTAAAGGGACTATCATCATTGGAGCATAGCAAACGCAACTATCTATTTGTTGTAATACATGTAAATAGAAATAAACTAGATATACATAGGTAGTAAAGTGAAAGAAGTAAAGGAAGAGCCAGACATACATGGAGCAGCCAAATTTCTGAGAGGATACTTCCTGTTAGAATGTTTTTCGTGTGTATATATTATACATAAATAAATATATATTATTAATTTTTTTAATCTGAAAATGTTAGTTAGCTAATAAAGGACTAGTGACATGCCAGGGCTGTCATTAGTCCCAAGGGACATTTTACAGAATGAGTTTAAAAAATTGCTACTGGCCCTAACAGTAGAGATGGGCAACACAGTGCCGTGGTAGGTTATCCATGCTCTTGATTACATTTCCTATGATCCTAAGATAGCTTTTGACTGGTTGACCATGATAGGAAATATATATAAAAGTGAGAAATAGAGAAACGGGTGCCACTAAAAAAAACTATATGTATCTATATGTGCTCAAAATTATTTAAATTAATGGATGGGCTAAAAAATATGAACCAGTGTTAAATAATGAAGAAAAGAATGCATATACTTATCATAATTTATCTCACATAAAATTCAATGAAACATGTAGATAATAGAAAATAAGAACGAAACATGTTTAATATTGTCGGTTCAAAATAGGGTAAAATAAATGGATCCCTCTCTGTATGGCACTTATACCAGAGCACTGTAACCCGGCTCTAGTTATAAAGGCTCTGGAGTATAATAATGGTCTGTACCCCGGACCTCAGGAAGTTTTCACAATTCCAAAGCCAAATCTTCATAGATTACCACTATCAGAGAGAGAGAAACATAGCATAGTGTAGATTGTATGAAAAAGAGTATTTATTGGTCTCGCTACACATGTAATCAAGAGTTCACTTGCGGCTATACACTGTCCTCAGCAGTTCATGTGAATTATGAACAAGTCTGTCTGGGAGTGATCTGAATTGCGGTGTCCCGCTTGTCTTCCACACTCTCCTAGCTAGCCAGATCACTGGGTTATTTCCTGGTACTCCCCCTCTCATAGTACTCTCACAGTATTTGCACAGTACTGTGAGAGGGGGTGCACCAGGAAGTAACCCAGTGATCCCAGCACATCTCAATTGTGGGTGGTTATCCACCAATTTCCCTGGCAAACATATCTATCAGTGTACATTCTCTGTAAATTTATACTTGAATTACCATCTGTTTGAAAAACAAAATTAAGCCACACACGTTCACAAAGATTGATGATAAAGTCAATGTACCTCAAGTTAAATACCCACTTGTATGTAACTTGAGGTAAAGTTGTCGACTTTTGAAAAAAAGGTACGTGGAGGGTGCTTTATTTTCAAAAGAAATGGTTTTGAAAGAGCAATGTGCTACTTTCACTAATTGCCTTATAATTGCCAAAAATAAGTAAAATCTCAGAAACATGAGCTAGTGCCAAAAGATTTTAAAAGTAAGAATTGGAAACTGTTTTCTTTTTAAATTGTCCACCATTTTTGTTTTTAATAATAAATGAAATTGGTTAATCCAAATAATGATATATAAAGGAAATTCTTCTAGTCCTTAAAAAACATTATATAATCTGTATGGATACAGAAAATGACAACTAAAAACCAATACTGCAAAAATGTTAAAACAGCTTTTGTTCTGAACAGTGCAACGTGGTCAAAAGAGTCTGGTCATGAATGGGTTAAGGTCTAAGGAATATTTGATCATGTGTATAGCAAAGAAGTCAATCTGTTGGAATATGTGTTTGCAACATTATTATTATTTTTTTAGTTTTTTAATGTTATATATTTCTGCACAGTAATTTTTTGCCAGCTGTTTATTGATCTTCAGAAAAACATTAGGCTTAACAAATTATATTCACTCTTATTGTAAAACAGATCAAACGTCTTAGTTTAAAGGCCCTTTCTAGATTTTATTTACAGCTTTTCTTATGTCTAATTTTCAGGGCAGCAAGAGCCATTTGGGGAGAAAGTATTGGTGAATACATATGTGTAGATAGCTCGGCATCCATGAACAAGCTTAGCGAGCTGGTAATGAAAGGTGAGAGCCCCACCCATTGAGACTTCTGTGCTTCTCTAATTCTTACTCCAGCACTTACTCTGTATTAATTCCACCTCCATTCTTCCGCTTTATCCCTAACATCACAATGGCCTCTCTAATACATGGTACAGTTGCTGTATTTTTTCAGTTTTGCCATTTTTAATGTAACTGGGTATGCACTTAACACTTACTTCCGAGAGTGTCTATCAACAGGAGGAACAGAGTCTGGTGGTATGCATATCCCTGGAGTTTATTTCCGTCAGTTCCTGCCAGTTTCTCCCAAGGTAAACCATGTTCCAAACTATGTGTTAGGATTTGACCTAGTCATTTCAAATTATCTATTCAATAAGTCATTACTTATCCAGAGATCCAGGATGTTTTTGGCAAATGCTGAACCTGGGTCTCCATGTGGATAGTTCTTTAGAAAACACTTATTTATGTTATAAAAATAGGCAATCACTATGAACCAATGACAAACAACCCCCTGTATATCTCTGTAGCAATGGAAGCATAGTTTGTGATCACAAATATTCATATCTAATCTTTCCATAATGAAATCCCGTTATCTTCAGGGTAAATGCATTTTTTAATTCATTAACTAGTTTCACTTGAAATTAGAGGGAGCAATATTGACTGTATATCAGCTCAAATAGACTTTTTGCTGTGTACATTTTCCAATGTAGGTTTAATCTTTTTAGTGTGCTCTATTTCCAGGTCCAGTATGATCTGGTAGTGTCTGCATACTCTCTGAATGAACTTCCCTCTAAAGTTGACCGGGAGAAGACCATCCAAACTTTGTGGAGAAAAACTGGAGGTTTCCTGGTAAGTAGCTCCATTATTGCTATTCATAGAATAAACCAGTTTAAATGGTTTTCTGCTTCTGTCTAAATAGTTTATGCACTCCCAACATCTTACAAGAAACCGGTATATAGGAACCACTGTCTTTTTGTTTATCCTTGTCGCACAGGTTCTTGTGGAAAATGGTACAAGGGAAGGACATCAGCTTCTGATGGAAGCTCGTGAAACAGTGCTCAGAGTAAGTTATCCCTTAATTAAGAAACTTAATGTTGATACTAGTTGTAAACTTAATGGGAGTTGGTTCCCAACTACCAAAATCTCAAAAAATGCAGACTTGGCTAATTAAAATAAATATATATGTACTTAACGGTCCCAATAGTACTTTGAACATTAGCGCAAAATACTTTTAAAGTTATTCTTGGCATGAAAATCAGACATAATCACACTATAGGGTCGACTCTGGTAACTCAAATTTTGTTAAAGAAAATCGGAGCTCCGAGTTTTGGACACAATCCAAGTGGCCCTCAAAATCAGGTCACTCAAAGAGCACTAAAGTGATTTTGATTTAGCATGAGAATCATCAGTTTGACTGCTGAAATGGTTGTCTCAATCCTCCCCATAGACTTCTAAAGGGAGGATTTCTGCTTATTACGGGGGCAATTTCGGAAAATAGCCGAAACAATCCCACAGAAGTCAGTGGGAGGACATTGGCTACTGCGAAAATAGTCGAAGTCTTACTGAAATGTCCTAGTTAAAAATAAAACTCTTTAAAAAAATAAAAATAAAATCTAAGTAAATATATTAAAATGCAATTTAAGTAAAATAAAAAAAAAATATATATAAATAAGTATTTAAAAAATACACCAAAAGGGGTGGACATTGGGTCCCTGTAATAATGTTTTATGCATGCTGAACCTTGGCTGTGCTCAGCACGCATTACATGTTATGTGTCAGTGCTTGCGACCGAAGAGGTGGATGCAACTGATGCTCACTCCCCATGAAGCCATCGCTCTGTGGAGGGAAATAAGGGATGAAAGTGTATTTCTTAATTTTTAAAAAAAAAACACACTACACAATTTAGTGTAATAAGAGGTTTTATTATCTGTAATATCTAAAAAAAAACACTGCAGCACTACAGTTGTCCTTTAGCCCCTCCATGACCAGACTGTTTTTGCAAAGTTGTGCGTTAATGACCGTGGCTGTTTTTACACTTCTGAGGTGTTTGTGTTCAGCTGTAATTTTATTATTTGTTATTTGCTGTACCAACACATATGATATATTGATTTTTTCAGGATAAGAAGGGCTTTCTTTTGATGCCATTATTTTGTTCATATAATTTATATTATTATGAAAAAATAGAGTCAGGAAAAAATAGAAAAATATGTTAAAAATTTAATATATAAAAAAAACTTTTCCTGACTTTTATTTGTAAAATCTTTTACTAAGCTACAAAAGCAAATAAAAAAAAACAGCTAATTAGATTCTAATATTGGTCCTGAGTTTAGAAATACCCAATGTTTATATGTTTTTTTTGCTTTTTTTTAATGTTTCAGTATAATAAATACAAGTAGCACCTAGCTGTTTCAAAACCATTTTTTCCAAAATTAGTGTCACTGACATTGTAACACGGATATCAGTCATGCATCGGTGAATCACCCCCACATGTACACATTTTTTTAAAGTAGACATCCCAGGGGATTCAAACTGGGATATTTTGACACTTTTCATGCAGTAATTTTTCCACCAATCTTTGACAAGTTTTGGCATAGTAATTTTTTTGTGTTTTTTTCCACACACGTTATATTTAGGTATGAATTTAAAGGGTTTGTTCTGTTTTTTTGCCAAACAACACCCCAATATATGTTTAGCAACTTCCCCTGAGTATAGCGGTAACCCACATGTATAGGTTTGCTAGTGTTATGTGGCAGGTAAAGGGCCAAATTTAGGATACGGTCATTGCAGCTTTAAAACATGTATTTATAATGTAATGCTTGTGACTACGTTTCCTATCATGCTCAGCCAGCCAAAAGTGACCGTAGCATCATAGGGAATGTAGTCTATAGTAAGAAGCACAGATTGTTGCTATCCTTGCTATCCTGCGGCTGCATGGATGATATATCCAGCTGCTGCGTGCCCCAATCTACTGTTGGGGGGCCAATGCAAAGCACTGGCCCCACTAGCAGTCTTTTTAAAAAAAAAAAAATATCCCTAGAGGACCACTAACAGACCTAACATGTCACTGGTCCTTTACAGATTAACATCTTATTTTTATTTAATTTAATAGTACTTTTTTTTTTTGTTTTTTTGTTATTATTATTATTTATTTATTTAATTTTATTTACTTTTTTTATTTATATTTAACTCTAACTTTATTCCTAGGGTTATGGTTAGTACAAACCCTAATTCTAACTCTAGGATTAGGGTTTTGATGATCTCTAACCCTAACCCAAGCGTTAAGGTTAGCAAAATAAAAATATCAATAAAAAATATATTTTGTAATTGTTTTTTTTTTGTTTGTTTTTTTAAACCTGTGGGGTCTGGATGGGCTTGGGGGGACCAGGGGTGGCTTCCAGCACTATATTAAGTCTCTCGCTGCCCCACGATCGCTGTGGAGCAGGGAGAGACTATAGAGTCTATAGACTAGCAACTGCTTTGACAGCTATTAACATCCGGGCACTGTGATTGGCTGTGACAGTGCCCGGATGTTTCTGGGGGGGGCCTCAGCCGACATGGCTGAAGTGTATCGATATCGAGACACTTAGCCATGCCATTTAAATCACGATCGCAGCATGCCAGAGCGCATACCGCGATCAGATCTGCATGACGGTCCTGGACCGTCATTGGTCACGAAGGGGTTAATAGTAAGCAAAATCCATGGATTTCAGATCATTTGTGGATGAAATCTGTCCCGAAGTTGGCGACAATCGAAGATTTAATGCCAAAATCAGCCATATTCAGTTGCCGAATTGCGGATTTCTCCAAATTCCACTTTATGCTTTGATTTGACCAGATTGGGGCATATTGGGTAGAAATAGCAAATATATGTTTCACCAGGCTCAAGATCTTATGCTGGGGAACAATTATACTTTGCAGGGACTCACCGGGATTCCTCCCCCTTAAGTTTTATTTGTGCAGGTGCTGTGATTTCACTGGCACTGAGCCAACCACCAGACTTGTACAAGGCTTGTTATCCAAAATGATTAAATCAGCACACCACTATGTGTTTAATAATCGAGTGATGACACAGGGCAAGTGATAAAAATTCCAAAAGACTTAACGCATTTCACTCTCACAGGAGCGCTTAAGTATCATTACTCGATTATTAAACACATGAAAATTTATCAAGCAAGCGGTGTGCTGATTTCATCATATTGGGTCGACCCTAAAAGTTGGCACACAGGACCCATTTAATATTGACCAGCCACATTTATATTTGGCTGGGACTGTGGGATTGTTTGCAAAGAGGTTATGCCTAATTGTTTGCCTTTTTAAAATATATATTTATTTTTTGTTTGTGTACACAGAAACAGGACAAAGAGATCTGGGACCATCGGCCACCACACGTATTTGCACCAGTGAGAATCTAAGATTGTACCTTTGTATATGTGCTTTTATGCAAGAAGTGTTCTTAGCGTGTGCATCTTCTAGTTACATGAAGATAAGTCCATCCTCACCTGAAACTTTGCTTAGATCTTGGAGTTTATTTAAATTTCTTCCAGTCACATGTGATGTTGAATGACCATAAAATCAGTAATGCATGTTTTTGTGTGTGTCAGTTAATGAATGTAATTCATTTCATTTTGTAATTAAATCAGCTGTCTAATGTGAGGTATCCTTGTCATGAAGTGTGTATATATATATATATATTTACATACCTGTTTATTCATATTGTAAGTCATTCTCCTGTTGACTTTTAGTGTCCACATGACTTGGAATGCCCTAGACTGGCTGAAAAGTTCCATGTGCCATGTAACTTCACACAGAACTACCGGCCTCTGCACCTCAGCTGGGTAAGTTCTTGTCAAGAGACGTATCTAGTTTTTTAGTATCATGGGTAAAAAGTGAATTTGCCCTCACTGTTACTGGCATACTATCTGTAATAGCCTTTCTTCCCTTTTCTCTTTGATGACAGAATCCCCCAAAACACTGTGAAAAGTTCTCCTTTCTGATATTGTCCCGAGATTTAATTGGTGAAGCAGGATCTCACTGGCCTCGTGTCATTAGCCCTGTACTGCGCAGGCCACGTCATGTTCATTGCCACATGTGTTGTGCTGATGGGAAGATACATCATGATGTCATCACAGCTCGAAGACATGGGAAGTAAGTTTCATAGCCACCGATGTAATTACGGCCTAAGCTGTCCTATGACAAATATCTATATTAAAAACTCTACTATTTATACTTTCCATTCACCAATAGTTTGCTTATTTATCCTCAATACTATTCACTAAAAGGTCATTTGAGGTGAGATTTCCTCACCAGTTTAGCAATACATTGTGCAGAGACGAGACTGGTAAATTTCACCCACTATGCAAACTCACCAGGTTTGTCCCTGCACAATAAATAGCTAAATTGGTGAAATTAAATGTTCTCTCACCTCAACTAAAATTTTAGTGAATTCCCCTCACAATGTTGTGTGCAGGTTTGTTGTTTTAGTGTACCTACCAGTGGCGTCCCGAGGGGGGGAGGGATATGCGGACCGCACCGGGTGACACCTCCAGCGGGGGGGACACCCTTGCTGCCGGCACCCCCCCGCATCGCGCTGCTAAACTTTTATTTCTTTTTTCCGGCAGCCACATCCGCTGGATGCGGCCGCCGGAAAAAAAAAAATCACAGCAACCGGATGTGACGGTGACTGTGTTTCCCTCCTCCGTGCAGGAGAGAAGACTGCACGGAGGAGGCGTCCGTCCGGGAGCACAGAGAAGCAGCGATTGAAGTGATGGGGAAGGGGGGGAGGAGGGTGGTTTAAAACGAGCAGTTTATTACTGGGCTCTGACTGGCACACTATTACTGGGCTCTGGCTGGCACTATATTACTGGGCATCTGGCTGGCACTATATTACTGGGCTCTGGCTGGCACTATATTACTGGGCATCTGGCTGGCACTATATTACTGGGCTCTGGCTGGCACTATATTACTGGGCATCTGGCTGGCACTATATTACTGGGCTCTGGCTGGCATAATATTCCTGGGCTCTGAGTGGCACTATATTACTGGGCATCTGGCTGGCACTATATTACTGGGCTCTGACTGGCATAATATTCCTGGGCTCTGACTGGCATAATATTCCTGGGCTCTGACTGGCACACTATTCCTGGTATCTGACTGGCATAATATTCCTGGGCTCTGACTGGCACACTATTCCTGGTATCTGACTGGCATAATATTCCTGGGCTCTGACTGGCATAATATTCCTGGGCTCTGACTGGCACTATATTACTGGGCTCTGACTGGCATAATATTCCTGGGCTCTGACTGGCATAATATTCCTGGGCTCTGACTGGCACTATATTACTGGTATCTGACTGGCACACTATTACTGGTATCTGACTGGCACAATATTCCTGGGCTCTGACTGGCACGCTATTCCTGGGCTCTGACTGGCATAATATTCCTGGGCTCTGACTGGCATAATATTCCTGGGCTCTGACTGGCATACTATTCCTGGGCTCTGACTGGCACACTATTCCTGGGCTCTGACTGGCATAATATTCCTAGGCTCTGACTGGCATAATATTCCTGGTATCTGACTGGCATAATATTCCTGGGCTCTTACTGGCATAATATTCCTGGGCTCTGACTGGCACACTATTCCTGGGCTCTTACTGGCATAATATTCCTGGGCTCTGACTGGCATAATATTCCTGGGCTCTGACTGGCACACTATTCCTGGGCTCTGACTGGCATAATATTCCTGGGCTCTGACTGGCACACTATTCCTGGTCTCTGACTGGCATAATATTCCTGGGCTCTGACTGGCACACTATTCCTGGGCTCTGACTGGCATAATATTACTGGGCTCTGACTGGCATAATATTCCTGGGCTCTGACATGCACACTATTCCTGGTATCTGACTGGCAAAATATTACTGGGCTCTGACATGCACACTATTCCTGGTATCTGACTGGCAAAATATTACTGGGCTCTGACTGGCACACTATTCCTGGTATCTGACTGGCATAATATTCCTGGGCTCTGACTGGCACACTATTACTGGGCTCTGACTGGCATATTATTACTGGGCTCTGATTGGCACACTATTACTGGGCTCTGACTGGCACTATATTACTGGTATCTGACTGGCATAATATTACTGGGCTCTGACTGGCATAATATTACTGGGCTCTGACTGGCATAATATGACTGGGCTCTGACTGGCACTATATTACTGGTATCTGACTGGCACAATATTCCTGGGCTCTGACTGGCACAATATTCCTGGGCTCTGACTGGCACAATATTCCTGGTATCTGACTGGCACAATATTACTGGGTTCTGACTGGCACAATATTCCTGGTATCTGACTGGCATAATATTCCTGGGCTCTGACTGGCACAATATTCCTGGGCTCTGACTGGCACAATATTCCTGGGCTCTGACTGGCACTATATTACTGGGCTCTGACTGGCATAATATTACTGGTATCTGACTGGCACTATATTACTGGTATCTGACTGGCACAATATTACTGGGCTCTTAGTGGCACAATATTACTGGGCTCTGACTGGCACAATATTACTGGGTTCTGACTGGCACACTATTACTGGGCTCTGACTGGCACTATATTCCTGGTATCTGACTGGCACAATATTACTGGGCTCTGAGTGGCACAATATTTTTGGGCTCTGACTGGCACAATATTACTGGCATCTGACTGGCACAATATTACTGGGCTCTGAATGGCACAATATTCCTGGTATCTGACTGGCACAATATTACTGGGCTCTGAGTGGGACAATACTACTGGGCTCTGAATGGCACAATATTCCTGGTATCTGACTGGCACACTATTACTGGGCTCTGAGTGGCACAATATTACTGGGCTCTGAGTGGGACAATACTACTGGGATCTGAATGGCACAATATTACTGGTATCTATAATTGTAAGATTGTCACCTCGTGGGGCTCCTGTGTGTGTTGCATAATTAATGGCGGTCCCATGTGTGCATAATTATGGGGCACTTGTGTGTGGCATATTTATTGGGCCCCATGTGTGGCATAATTAAGGGACTCTTTTGTGTGGCGTAATTAAGGGACTCTTTTGTGTGGCATAATTATGGGGCACCTGTGTGTGTGTGTGTGGCATAATTATGGGGCACCTGTGTGTGTGGCATAATTAATTGGGCAGAGGTGAGGCATAAATAGTGGGGCTCTGGTGTGGCATAATTTATGGGGCTCTGGTGCTGCATAAGTTATGGGGCTCTGGTGTTGCATAAGTTATGGGGCTCTGATGTTGCATAAGTTATGGGGCTCCTGTGTGTGGCATAGTTATGGGGCTCCTGTGTGTGGCATAGTTAATAGGCCATCTAACTGGCAATACTAAGGAATCTGTTTGGCATTGGATGGAGGAAATCCAGGAGGGTGACACCATGAGTTTCCGCACCAGGTGACACCAACCCTAGTGACGCCCCTGGTACCTACTAATAATTTATCCTGTGCTCTTTTTTTCTGTTGTCAAAATATAAGAACATTACAATTTCTTTTGCTTGTACAGTTGTTTATACAGTTCTGACAAGTGAAATTATTCACAAAATACAGAACCTCTTAATTTTCAAATCAAGTCCCTCGAAATTTACCATTTTAAAGGTAGCTTTTCATTCCACAAAAACACCCACTAAGTAACCTCTGTCAAGACCCATGTAGCTGTCACAGTCCCCACAATGCACTTCTACTGCTACCACCTTCTCTTCTTGCCTTTCACCTTAAAACATGGTGTAATGTGACACTGTGTAAATACAGTGTCTGTATTTCCTTTTTATTCTTTGTACAAATTGCAGTATACATTTTTGGTGCTATATAGTTAAATATTGACTTGATGTAAGCCCTGCAGTCACTTTTAGTTGTCTTGCTTAATATATAGATTGATTATGTTGCATTGATTGAGCTTCCATTTTTGTCTTCACAGGGATCTGTATCGCTGTGCTACAAAAAGCGAGTGGGGTGACTGTCTGCCTGCATTAGTGCCCACTGTAAAACTTTACCACGAGGAAACTGACAGTGATGAGGATAGCACTACCTTATGAGGTCTGCAAAGCCTTATGACTGATGGAAGCACTGACATCCTGTGGCAACTCAGTGTACTGCAGGAATGGATAAACCCAGCACATCTGGATTAGGTACATTGATGCTGCCCTTATCCATCAATCTGACCTGTAACCATGGAGTCTGGATTCATTCACTTTGTGTATGGTGCTAATGCACCATGGGACTGAATAAGACTTTTTATACCAAAATGTTTCCAATATTCAACTATAAGCACATGAACGTCACTGTGCTGGAGGACTGACTACTACTACATATATTATCGTGTAACAATAAATGTGTATGTTTGCTGCTCTATCAGTGATAGACCGCTTCATGCTTTTGTGCAATCCATTCAAGTAAAATGAATTAAACAAACACCTTTTGTTCTCATGTTTATTGATAATTATGCTCAAACCCCAATGACTGAGAGAGCCTGTCGTAAGATCAGCTCTCACTACTTCCACCGAGCAATGCTCCACAACATGGAAGCCCTCTTTCATCTCAGAGTAGGGCTGGATATCTTTTGAATGGTGCACAATTTGTGAGTCAGAAGTGACCTCCTGCTTCATTAAAATAAACATTTAGGTTTTAATTCATCTTTAATAAATATTACAGCAAATTTATGCATACCTTTACACAGAAGAACATGTTCTTTCATTTTAGCAGCTTTCATGATATAAGCTTTATATTATGTATTCATACCTATTCTGGATGTGGTAAATCCACACTTTTTTATTTTTTGTCTGGTGAAAGCATCGATAAAGCCAACACTTTGGTTTTTGTTTAATGGTACATTGATTTCTTGATGCTTTGCTAAGGTAGAACTTTTAGATTAAGTCCGTTCAGTCTATGCTTGTTTGACTGGTAAATATTTATTTTTACATGCAATTCATACAGTTACATTGACAAAATCTGTACAGAAAAGAATGAGTGAAAGCTGTGCTTCAATGAACCTTTGGCCCCATTAAGGAACTGCAAAGTGTTTTGTTTTTTATCAGGAGAAGAAAAGTGTGTCTTATCCTTAAGTGTGTAATAACTGCAAACATTCCTTATTGACACAGTTGCTACTGTTTTGCATTCTCGGTTATTCCAACATCTCAATGAGTCATGGAATTATTAGGAGTACCTGATAGGCCACTTCAGTAGTAGAGAGGAAGGTATGCAGTTGTTCACAGTACATGAGGACATAGAAGTAGATGTACAGTGGAGAAGAAGGTCAAAAGCAGAAAGAATGCGATAATATGGCAACTATATACTAAAGAATGAGGCTATATTGAAGAACGGGAGGGTCCAACAGAAAAAAAAAGGTGGAGTGAGTGAACAAAGATTGAATTTACCAGCTTATCTGGGAATCACATGAGTCGAGCTGTGGACCATGGATCAACTTTTGACCGTGAAAGTTGGCTGCCTAGTAGCTCTCCTCTTTATCACTGTGATATGTGGCTTGGCACCGGCATTTGCCAGCTGGTTCCTAAACAGTAATGTCAAAGGTAAAGTATGTTTTTATTCCCCATAGCACTAGCTTTATTTAAATTCCTGTGCCAAATATTTAGCATGTGAATCTATGCTGGCTTCATGGGTTTACTTGTGAAATGTATCTTTATTTTAATTGTTTCTTAAAGCTCTTCGCAGTCAGTATTACATTACAGAATTCAGCCTTCTGGGAAAATGATTGTCCATTATTTGTATACATACCAAACCAGTGCAAAATCAAAACTGGAGAATACTTTATTGAGCTTATTTTGTACACAGTCAGCCAATCAGATGCCATTTTTTCTCTCTCAGAGCAGGAATTTCATGACGCATCCATTCCCTGCTGCTCCTTTTTTTTAAAGAATAGGTGATTAAAAAAAAAAGATGAATTGTTATATTTTTTGGTGGCTTCTTTCCCTGGGGCAGGTAATACTTTTTATTTCACAGGTCATTCTTTGGGAAAACCACTGCCCACCCCTAAGCGGTGATTTTTTTTTTTTTTTTTTTACAGATGAATCATCCTTACCTACCTGGGCTAGATAGAGGTGGGGTCGGGGGGAGAGAGGGAAAATTTTAATTACATTTTTTTATCGGGGTCTGGGGTAGTCTGACATTTCTCCTCCTTCTTTATCCTAATTTCATACCCTCTATCATGTTAAAAGTTATCCCTAAAAGGTGGATGTTCATGATATTATCCAGCAGATGGCATCCTTCGACCACACAGTAACTATGATTTAAATTCCAAATTAATTCATTAATCACGCATATATTTTATTCACTTGATTCCTTCTGATTTTAGAATAAATCTTGTTATAAACACATTCTAATTTAAGTTATAATATGTCAAGCTAGCATCTAAGCATTGCTAATACTGTACATGTAGCGAATATATTTAAAAGGAAACTATTCCAAGATTATATCTAGATACAGCATTCAAACATAATGCACTGTGGTCACAATGAATTAAACAGATATCAACAGAGGTGTATAACCAATAGCTAAATGTAATATATGCTCTTTTATACACACATGCACAAATGTATATACACATATACCGACATATACAATATATATATATATATATATATATATATATATATATATATATATATATATATATATATATTTATATATATATATATTTATTTATATATACAATGTGCCTACATGTATCAAAATAATATTTCTTAATTCACTTAAAAGTCTAACTGAATTTTGAGTATTTTGAATACTGCCAGCTACATGTTTACTTGATACACCTGGTGTTTATATTTAGGGAAATTGCTATTAGTTTGGTTTGAGACCTTCCTCACACAAGTTCCTGGATAAGGAAAAAAAACAAGAAACAACCAAAACAAAAAAATATAAACAGAGGTTATATAATACCCTGTAATATGAAGAAGTTGGTCTATTTTGTCCTCTCATTAAAGTTTATAATTTACCAAATATCATGACACCGAACTAGTGCCTCAATACACATCATTTTTCATTTTCTATATATGCAATAGAAACAATACTAAGGTTATAATTAGAGGGTTCCTTTGCAGCAGGGATTTCCGAAGGCTTTCTTAAATTGGCCACATGATCAGAAATGCATACAGTAGTGCATACTGCATTAGTAGTGCAGAATAGCTAGCTTGTTGGCCATAGAAAAAATGTTCTGTTAATTAGCAGTAATAAAAAAGCAATTCAAAAAACAGTTTGATTCAACTCTAGTGAAACATAACTTCACATTTACACGGCTAGTGAGAATAATTGTTAAGTCACTTGCGTCACATCTTGCTGACCAAATTTGGCCCATAGGCCTCTTGTTGGAGCCTCCTGCTTTACAAAGTTAATCTGAATGTATGATGACATTTTAAGAATAAAGGTAGGGGAAAGCCTTTTCTAAATTCCACAAACTGGATACTTATTTCATTGTTACCTTTGTCAGCTTTATCAGAAAAAAATGATGATATCAGTTTGAAATACAATTTAGCTTTTTTTAAATAAATGACAATGATCCACTTGTTCATTAATCTTCAGGGCCTCATCTAATTTTTCAGATACCTACCAACTGGTTGTTTGCCTTATCAGTTCATTTGCCTCAGGCATATTCCTGGGAGCCTGTCTGCTTCATGTAGTGGCTGATTCCCTTACAGACATCGCTACAGAACTATCATACGTGAGTTTAACCCCTTGTGGACACAGCTGTTTTTGGAATGTTTTACAATTTAGGTCACAGGCTGTTTTTACACTTCTGCAGTGTTTTCCTGAAGCTTTAATTTTCATTTTCTCATTTACTGTACCCACACATACAATATACTGTTTTAACGCCATAAAAATTACTTTTTTTTTAGATACCATTATTTATATTATATCTCATAATTTACTATAAGAAAATCATAAATTACGATAATAAATAAAAGGGTAATAACTCAAAGTAGAGTATTTTTTCTAACCTTTTTCCTCCTACAGTGACTTTTTGACCACAGCCCTAATCTGACTCTAACCCTAAATGCTAACCCTAACCCTGCATTCTAACCATACATTTTAACCCTAACCATAGATGCTAATCGTAGCAAGAGGCAGTCTAGCAACAGTAAAGTGGTATTGATAATTTCCGTCACTCTTGCTGGCTTCAGGACAGCTCCATGTCGAAGAGACATGGTGCCTTCCAATATGGCGCCCGCTATCACAGTACCCTAGGGGGCCAAATGTGGGTGTTGCTTAACCCCTTCCCGTCCTTATGACGAGTTAACTCGTCATAAGAGCCGCCGCATTAGCGACCTTATGACGAGTTAACTCGTCATGCAGTCTAGCCGGCGGTGTGCTCCGTGGGCACCGCCAGCTAGTCTGCAACGGGTCCAGGACTAAGCCTCGCACCCGAGGCAAAGCTCCTGGACCCGATTGGTCGATTTCCGGGCATGTGATCGCGGTGATTGAGTCATCACCGCGATAACATGCAAATTAGATGGCAAAGTCAGTGTGTTCACACACTGACTTTGCCTCTAATTTACTTTCTGTGCTTCACGTTCTTATAGTGAAGCACAGAGAGTGACCTGTAAGTAAAAATAAATTAATTAAATACAGAGGTTAAAAAAAAAAATAAAAAAAAAATTAACCCTTTCATTGCTGATCACAGTTTTTAACTGTGATCAGTTTCCTTCCACTTTATGGCCCTCATTTAGTTTTTTTTTAACAGATTTTTTTATTTTTACAATTTATAAAGTTTTTTTTAATAAATAAAGGTAATTTTAATATATTTATTTAATAAAATTTAACCCCTGCATGCCTGTTGCATGATTTTTACTGATCTGACATCGCACTCTTCAGAGTTTTTTTCTGTCTTTTTTGTTATGGGGGGTTTGGGAACCAATATTTTTCTTTTTTATTAGTTAGTTAATTAGGGGGGATAAGTGGGTTAGTGTTGCACTAGTTATGTAGGTTATTACTGGGAAAATAATGGGGAAAAACTTTTTTTTCCTCAAAAATTTCCTCTTTTATATTAATTTTTTAATACTAAAATGTAAATCACTTTTATGTATACAGTATCAAAAGAAAGCTCTAACTGTCCTTTAAAAAACAACATAAAACTTGTATGTGTACGTTAAATGAGAGAGAGGAAAATTATGTTTCAAAAACCGCATAATAAAAATTGAAAAACGCTCTGGTCCTTGGCCCAGGAAAATCCCTGGTCCTTAAAGGGTTAATGAATCAACATCGAGCCAGTAGTGGGTTATGGCAGGTTCCATGTGTACGGTAGAACTAGGTGACCACAATGGGGAGCAAAACTCAGTAGCAATGCACAGATCTATTATAAAAAGAGACAGGCAATGGTCAAAGTTTTTATGTATCATGTTAGAGGGGAAAATTAATGTTAGAAAATAAGTGAATAAAATGAAACAAATTAGCAGAAGAGAAGAAGAGAAAAAGTCATAAAAGGGTAGGGAATAGGGGATGAAGGAGGAGAACCAGCCTTGGGATAAAATTATAGAGAAAATAATAGAAAAATAGCAATAGAAAAAAGAGATATAATTTATAATAGAAATAAGAAATAGAAAAAATATAACAAAAAAAGAATAATAAATAATACATTGAAAAGATTACTGTGAAGCAAAAATTACAAGTTGTGCTAAACCATACCTCACAAATCCACAGAATGTAAAAACATTTTAGGAATGAAAAAATACAAAGCAATTGTACAGGGAGTATACCAGTAGCCAATGGTGGGGGTTTTAACAAGGCAAAAAAGGGATACAATTCTTTGGCCCACATCCAATACTGTCTAGTTAAAGAAAATGCAGTGGCTCATAATCCTCATTGATTATCACATAGTTTCCTATGTGATCTACTTACTGAATTGTCCATGTGGGTTAATGTATGTGGGTGAAACCACCAAACCTATTAAAAAAAACTGGCCTCTGTGAGCTCAAAAGTACATGGTTATACCCACGTTGACAACATTTCTCAGTAATCTCGTCAAGGCGTGTCTCCAGTTTGTCCTCTGAGATAATTATTATTTTAGACCGTAGGAACTAGCTATAGGGTAGAACCTTCTTGCAGTGCTATGGGTGATAACTGCTAAATAGTAAACATTGTTCTTGTCAGTTGGTTTCATGTAAAGATCAATTATAAACATTACAAAACCTTCATGAGAAGTTCAGAGCATGGGATTTGAAGTAGATTTCCATCACCTGGAAGTTTTTTCTTATATAAAAATAAAGCAAAATCCCAGTAACCACAATACAGGACTTTTATTACAACAATACAAGAATTACTGATTCTGAAGGTAAGGCCCTCCTTATTAATATTTTCGGATCAAGGTGTTTCCTTTAGTTTGTCTATTCCATGTATATTGAAAGTTTCCTTTAGTTTGTCTATTCCATGTATATAAAAAGCTTTATGATCTTTATAATGGATTTAATATTTCTTTTCCACAGATAGACTACCCTATGGGAGAACTAATCTTGTCTCTAGGCTTCTTCTTGGTTCTTTTAATTGAACGGTTTGTGCTACAATATTGCCAAAAACACCAGAGCTCTTCTCAAGAACTAGTTCAAGTGTCAAACATTCCAACCTCTACAGCAACTAACCACCAAGAAGATCAGGGACAATCGGCAGAAAAGAATGTGGTAGCAAATGAGCACACACATAATCATATCCATCCTAACATGTACTCTAACTCCTCCTTTCGTTCCCTTATTCTTTTCTGTTCCCTCTCCATTCACTCGGTCTTTGAAGGCCTCGCCATTGGACTACAGTCCAAATATTCCAGTGCCTTACAGATTGCAATTGCAGTACTCATCCATAAGGGCATCATTGTCTTCAGCCTATCACTCAAGCTACTCAACAGCCTCACTAAACCAGTGTGGCTAGTGTTGTACATAACATTTTTTTCGCTGATGTCTCCTATTGGGATCATAATTGGTATTACTGTAACATTAAACAAGAGCTCCATCCTAACTACAGTACAGGCCATCCTAGGGGGCATTGCTTCTGGGACTTTTGTGTATGTGACATTCCTGGAAATTCTCCCACAAGAACTCAACTCTTCTGACAGGCCACTTCTCAAGGTTTTCTTCATTGTTATTGGTTTCACCGTTATGGCTGTAATTGCTATTTGGGCCTGAAATAATGGGAATTATTAACTAAAAGCTGAGCTACAGGTGATTTTAGGACATTTTATCTCACCAATGTAGCTATACATTGCAGGGACAAACATGGCGTCTTTCACATACTAAGAATACTCACCAAGTTTGTCCCTGCACATTGTATTGTTAAATTAGTGAGATTAAAAGTTCAATTAACCTTTTAGTGACCCTTAATAGTGGGTTTCAATGACAGAAGTCTATGGTGTTCAAATAAAAGTATAGCAACATAAATAAGAAACATATATTATTAGAAAAGATACATATATCTATCAGCAAGACACAGGGCAAGAATGTGAAATATGGCATTTCATACTTCTTTTGATTAAAGGTAACATTTATGAATTTAAGGCATTTTTGTCTAGCTGTATAGCTAACAGGGCCGGTGCCTCCTATAGGCAAAGTAGGTTCTGGCCTAGGGCGAATTTCTACAAGGGGCGCCCGCGCGTTTTCAGCCACAATGCAGCACTGACAGAGGGAGGCGGACCTCACCACGGACGAGGTGAAGGTTCGGCTCCCTCCTTTTATAGTAGCGCGGTTTGGGGAGCAGCAGGCAGTACCAGCTTGGTGTGCTAAAAGCACACAGAGCTCAGACAGTGCTGCTCGCACTCCCCGCACAGAGTGATGATTTGGAGCATTGGAAATACGATTCTCTGATGATTGCATTTAGCACACAAACCTGGTACTGCCTGTTTTTCCCCAGCTTCGGTTAAGGTCCCCTCTGTTGATCCCCCTTTGAAAATGAGTGTCTCTGCAGGAACAATGATCCCAGTCATCACTTTATACACTTGAATTTATAAACTTTTTAAATAAACAAACAAATACACATTGCTTTACTTTTTCATCTTCTTTGAATAACACAATAAGAGTTATGTTTTAATTCAATCAGAGGGGGTACCCAATTTTGTTTCTCTATATCACTCTATTGTGTTTATAGGGTTATCCCCTTGTATATTTAGCAGACACTCATTAGTGTTCCTATTGATTTGTACATGTCAGTTTATCCTCATTGTATCGGATAAAAGGGCAAAAGAAAACAAAGTGCCACCTTAGACTTTGTGCAGCTGAATGTCCAATAAAAGTAATAATGTATGTCCCAATATGGGAACTCCTTATGTGCAAAATAAACATAATATATATAAATCCGGGTGCTGCTTCAATTAAAGAGTAACACAAAGGAAATTAACTCCATGGAATAGTATATGAAAGCTCGCCACACCAGCCAATGATAAAAAACGTTTTATTCAAAAAGTTAAAAGCAAGGCACCAGCTCGGGGGGACATTGGTATGGGGAAGACAAACTTATCTGTGGATCCAGCCAGAAGAATCATCGGTACACCAGATAGAAGAACAGCCAGATACCCCCTTAGATTTATCCTTGCAATCTACAGGGCCCCCCGAGAAAGTGAGCTAAATACCTTCCTAGACCTATGTAAGATAACAGATTTGGAAGACCTATAGTTAGATAAATATGAGGGTAGGGATGAGGATCGTGGTGAACAAATAAAATCTTATAAGGGAAAATCATCCTTTTACCCCAAGTATCTACAGGGTCAGGAGGAATATATTTTCACTAAGTTGGTTGAAAAAGATTTAATAGATTTCAGTAAAAAGGTATAACAAAATCAGCTAGACAACCTCCAGAGGGGGGGGAAAGAATAGCATTAGCAACCTTAATGAAAAATGAAATGTTTTGACTAAATTGAAAGATTTCGGTTGGCGGTCAGACCATACTTGGTTGACATTGGATGTGTCTTCGTTGTACTCATTCTTACCACACCACCATGGAAGTAGAGCTGTTTTTTTGTGATTATTTTTCTACTTACTCCACAGAAGAAAGTGGATTTATATTAGGCACAATTACATTTTTGTTGAATTATAATTACTTTATGTTTAATGGTTCTTTTTTTTTTCTGCATTGCCGGGGAACAGTCATGGGTGCATTTTTGCACCATCTTATTTATTATTGGGGCCAATTTATTCATGGGGCGGTGGGAATGCACAAATATTTTTGGTCAGCAATCCCTTCAGAGATAGGGTGGTGTGGTATGGACACTACATTGATGACCTCTTGGGTATTTGGCAGGGAGATAATAATGGCAGGGAGATAATAATGAAATAATAATAAATTACAATAGGTTTTTGTGTTTACATTATGCAAAAGTGAATGGCAGAGTGTGTGTGTGTGAGCGGCAGAGTTTTTGTGTGTGTGTGTGTGAGCAGTGCTGTATTCACCGCGAGGCATCCTAGGCGGATGCCTAGGGCGGCAAATTTTGGGGGGCGGCAGCGCCCCCCAGCACTGAAAAGAAAAAAAAAAAAATGTACAAAAAAAAAAAACCGCGGCCCTTTAAAAAAAAAAAATAGACCGCGCTTGCAGGCAGAGACGGAGGTGAGAGGGGATCGGAAGATCCCCCCTCACCATCGCTCTGCCTGCCAGGCTGCACGGGGAGCCGAACAGGAGAAACAGGGAAACCTCCGTGCTGCCTGTTCGGCTCCCCGTGCAGTGTGCAGACACGGAAGTGCCGACAGTCACGTGACGGGCGCGCTGACGTCATACGCGCGCCTGGTCACGTGGCCTGTCGGCACAATCGCCGGGAAGCCGAACAGGCAGCATGGAGGGACCATGCTGCCTGCCTGCCAGGGAAAGGTAAGTGCTGATGGGAGAGTGTGTGTGTGTGAGAGACTGAGTGTGATGGGAGACAGTGTGTGTGGCTGAGTGTGATGGGAGTCAGAGTGTGTGTGATGGGAGACAGTGTGTGTGGCTGAGTGTGATGGGAGACAGTGTGTGTGTGATGGGAGACAGTGTGTGTGTGATGGGAGACAGTGTGTGTGACTGAGTGTGATGGGAGTCAGAGTGTGTGTGATGGGAGACAGTGTGTGATGGGAGTCAGAGTGTGTGTGATGGGAGACAGTGTGTGTGGCTGAGTGTGATGGGAGTCAGAGTGTGTGTGATGGGAGACAGTGTGTGTGGCTGAGTGTGATGGGAGTCAGAGTGTGTGTGATGGGAGACAGTGTGTGTGGCTGAGTGTGATGGGAGACAGTGTGTGTGTGATGGGAGACAGTGTGTGTGTGATGGGAGACAGTGTGTGTGACTGAGTGTGATGGGAGTCAGAGTGTGTGTGTGATGGGAGACAGTGTGTGTGACTGAGTGTGATGGGAGTCAGAGTGTGTGTGAAGGGAGACAGTGTGGGTGACTGAGTGTGATGGGAGTAGGAGTGTGTGACTGAGTGTGATGGGAGTAAGAGTGTGTGTGATGGGAGACAGTGTGTGTGACTGAGTGTGATGGGAGTCAGAGTGTGTGTGTGATGGGAGACAGTGTGTGTGACTGAGTGTGATGGGAGTCAGAGTGTGTGTGATGGGAGACAGTGTGTGTGACGGAGTGTGATGGGAGTCGGAGTGTGTGACTGAGTGTGATGGGAGTGTGTGTGTGATGGGAGTATGAGCTTGATGTGAGTCTGAATGATGAGGCATGTCTTAGGTGTGTAACGTGGGTGTACAGCTTGGGTAGGGGGGTGCCCGGATTTTGTCTGCTTAGGGCAGCACAAAATCAAGATACACCACTGGATGTGAGTCTGAATGATGGGGCATGTCGTAAGGTGGGTGTGCAGCTTGGGTAGGGGGGTGCCCGGATTTTGTCTGCCTAGTGCAGCACAAAATCAAGATACACCACTGTGTGTGAGAGAGGTAGAGTGTGTGTGTGAGTGGTAGTGTGTGTGTGTGTGTGAGCAGTAGAGTGTGTGTGTGTGTGAACAGCAAAGTGGGTGTGCGTGTGAGCAGCAGTGAGTGTTTGTATGGCAGTGTGTGTGTGAGCGGCGGAGTGTGTGTGAGCTGCAGTGTGAGCGGCAGAATGTGTGTGTGTGTGAGTGGCAGTGTGTGAGTGGGTGTCACTCACATAAAAGCAAATATGCAAAATTGTAGCTCTAAGTGGTTGTATGTTGGGGAAATCCACTGTGAATAAAGATTTGGCTGTGGCTGTGCACAAGGCCAGTCAGCTGCAAGATAGGCAAGCAGGGGGCTATCATTTAATAAAAGGGGCATTGCATGGGGTCAGAATACATTTCTGCCTCTCTATGGAATAAACAGTACAATTTTGGGCACCAATGCAAAAAAAAGTTTGTAATGGAGAGCAGTGTTTTTATGTTCACTTCTTTACTCCAATATGCCAAACAATGCCCATTTGGAGAGATTGGGTAGTGCAGAAAAGAAGGGGGAACTATGCCTTTATGCCAAACCATCAACCAAAAGTAGAGGAGAAGGTGTGATCAAAGGCCATTGTCTATGGTCCATATTTTGTAAATTTTTGTAACTAAAATATATGTTCATTGTAAAGAAGATGGCAGAGAAATTGTCCATCATACTGATCTGTTGCAGCTAAGAGAAGCAAAAACAAATTAGGGACACAAACTACTTCCTCTTCTGATCCCATGTGATCACATGCAACTAAATGAGTCTGAGCCAGAAAAACTGTGAATATGAGGAGTTCTATAGAACTCTAGTTAAAAATATGATTACTAGTGCCGCTGTAGACAGCATCCACCACAGTGCATAAATTGTATATGTTATGGACATGGTTCATATTTAGGCTAGCTTGGTAGTCTTATTTAACTAGCTATTGTTCAAGGCTGGACTATAAACAAGAACATAGATGAACACAAGAAGCCAATTTTTTTTAAAGCAGGAGTACCATGGTTTGTGGAACCTTACAGAACCAGTGTTACCACTGACTAAGTTGAACCAGAAACAGCATGAGTCTTCATTGAACTGTTCAACAAATTGACGCAGAAGCACAGCCATTAGGTCATCGATTTAAACTGACACACAGAGAAAGAGAATTAGGACTCCCTTGAAGCCAGGATGATGCTCCAATACAGTATACAATACAAAATAAGAAAAATCATAGCTAAGAGTGCAGACACACTACTTTTATTCAAAATAAAGAGCAGAAGCATAAAAACTGCCACAGAAATCTTTTGAGGGTAGAACCACTTTGTCTGTAATGAACAGGATAAAACACAACTCTAAGTACACCCTGTTTAATTGAGAGGATTGGCTCCCCTATAAGCAGCAAAACACATAACCATACATGGAAGCTGGAAGACATCAGGATGACCTATAAAACATAGCAAAAAAGCATAAAAGTAATTATATATGATTAAAGGATAAGCACCACCGAAGCAGCATTTTTGCTCAGATCTTGTTGATCTACAGTGCTCAGATCTTGTTGAGGAGGATAGAGTGGGGCACTAAATAGTGAGCCCTAAAGCTCTACTATATGATCCAAATTGGACTTGAAGGTACATGGACATAATATATAAATATGAGGTCAATTATATAGATTCACTTGCTGGTGGGGACAGAATGCACTGAGCTCATAATACATTGCTATTCAAATTTTTCATTTAAAACATGTGGAGACACTTTATCGAGGTAGTACATCCATTATACTTATTTTCTTAATATTTATGTTCCCTGTTACCACCCATATATAGAGGTGATGTATATTTAAACACCAGGATTGTGCAGCATTCTGGCCAAACTTTCTGAAGTGCGCAATGTATGTGTGGTAATGTTTTTTATAAATAAATAAATCATGTTTCTTACAGTGTTTAAATAATAAATACTGTGGCCTTTTAAAATCAAGTTTGGACTCCGGGTGTTCATTTAGGGCCTTAAAAAAAGCCTTACCAAAGCACGGGCTATGAATAGAGTTAGTGTTTTAACGTGTCTCCTGTGTGTCCCATGTTTTTCATGTTCTTCTGTTGTCAGCTTTATGTGGCATAGGGTCCACACAGACACAATAGGGTCTACTCAATAAAGAGAGAATTGAGATAGGAATTTCAACGTTTAGGCCAATGTAGCCGAGTTGAAAAAATTCTCCAGCGCTGCTGAATGGGACAGCTAAGCTACTTTGGCCTTATGTTTGAGTTACATCACCGAAAAGGGATCAAAGATCCACCACACTCGATAAAAGAGATGAAAATTCCTTCGACCACTGTCCATTGTCCATATAAGGTAATCAGAATTCAGACGAGTCACAAAGATGGGTTTGTAAAGTCGGTGTTTATTCGGCACACTGTAGCTGTGGTAGTGTGCATCTGATTCTGGATTGCAACAAAGTTTCACAGTATCTGCTGCTACTTTATACTACTGTATGGAGGAAAGTCTTTAGCAAGATGGTGACCTACATAGCTTCCTCAGCCTAGCATTTGTGTTCAGTTCTTTAGCATTGCAATCTTTCCATCATTCAATTCTAGCTGGAGCTATCATTGTTTAACTTAGTTGGCAGTGTTATGCCGTATAATGGCTGGCTACATCTTATTTGCTTGGCTTTCTTGCTTGGCTTTTCTTAGCTTAGCTAGTTCTGCTCTGCTTTGTTAGCTCAGCTTTTCTATCTCTACTAGCCTACTGGTTAGATTCTATTATAGTGTTGGCTTTAAACACACTCCTCCCAAAAACTACAATCACAGATAGAGATTTTTCTATGTTACCATGTACAGATGCTATCTAAACATTACCACTATAACTGAGTCGCAGTGGGTGTGTTTTCCATACATATAGAGATCTGAATGACAGGAACAACTGTCCTAGCCATACATATCTGGACTTTTACAAGAAACCTGCAAGCTAGGTGGAACTCGATATGAATTAACTTGTTCATAGCTGTATGAATATACATACAAATTAATACACTATAAGGATATAAATCATTTTAAATTCTACATCAGTTTGAAATTCCCATATCAATTCCTTGCAATTCTCTCTTTAATAAGTAGACCTTTATAAGACAAAATGCAAAAACACAATTTTTAAAACACCAGCCTGGAATTAGGATGGCTAAAATTCATATCTCAGTGTTTTTTCTGTATGCATCATGATGCTTTGTGACATCACAAATAATAAAGTTTGAGAATGCATGTCTCCAAGTGACCATAACTCAGTGTTTTTTCTGTATGCATCATGATGCTTTGTGACATCACAAATAATACAGTTCTAGAATGTATGTCTCCAAGTGAACACTGGTCAGAGAACTTTGAAGGGAGAACTCACAGAGGGAGTAATCGAGTAAGTATAAGACTCATTTGTTAAAGAGTGATTACGGTTTTTTTTATATAAGAAAAAAGTGTCAAAACCACGAATCTTTGAATCTGTATTAGGTTAGTGCCTGTCTGTCAGTGGGGCAGGCTGGATTGGCCAGGAAATTAAGGGAGGTACTTCCTCCCCTGGATTTTTAGTCCAACGCCAGCAGAGCAAGTGGCTTTCTACTTGCTCTGCCTCTCTTCCTCCATCTGCCGAGTCCCTCCTGGAGATGGTGTGTGAGTGTATCTGCAGGGAGGGTTCTCAGTGTATACACCACATTTTTCATGCTGACCAGGAGCCTTCCACTACTGCTCCCATTCGCTTGTCATCTGATGGCTCCCCCTCACCTCTGCATGTCTCCCGATACTTGTTTCAGCTGTCACAATGGGCATCTGGAGTGGGGAACAAGATATTCCAACACTGGAGGAGTAGTAAGGGAGAAACAGTAGGCTGTTTTGGGGTAACTGGACATGGTGAACAGACAAAACACATGGCAGGCAGGGGAGTGCAGTAAATAATGTTTTTATTTAATTCTATATACCCGCTTGCTGTTACAATGGCTTGGTGTCCTCTGTTTCTATACCTATAGCCACTCCTATTCAAATGCATTGAGTCTCTGCCTCGGCAGGACTAGGATTAGTTAATACTCCAGCTGTTAATACTACATTTCCCATGACTTTCATCAGTCTGGTATGTTAAATATTATGGAAAAGTGAGTACTCAACAACTGGAGCGCCAAAGGTTATCTATTATATGGTTTGCTAGTGCAACTGCTGTGGAATGCACAACTTATGGTTCTTTCATCCAATACTTCTGCCACAATGGCTCTATGTAGGATGGAAAAGGGGAGCTCCCTAGTGAGTGTTTTAGAGATGCTACCATAGCTCACACAGTATCCCAGGAGGTTGGAAGCCGACCTACTTAAAAATGTTTTCTTTTATAGAATATAAATCGTGTAATTTTGGGTCAGATTTATCAGATTTTCCTTCATCCGAAGTATGTGAAAGAATATCTGACTCTATTCTAAACAACTTGTCTGCTCCTTAATAAAGTGACACTGAGCAAAGAGGACTCAATAAGGTACATGATTTGCATTCTTAAATTAAAACTTGTCTTTTTAAAATGTTTACACTCAATGCAATCTTTAAATTAAATATAAGTTCATTTTTTTACCACCAGTTCTCCTTTAACCTCATGCACAGATTACTGATTATAATAAGAATATTAACAGAAAAGTAGGGTAACATAGAAACATAGAAACATAGAATGTGTCGGCAGATAAGAACCATTCGGTCCATCTAGTCTGCCCAATTTTTTTTGAGTACTTTTATTAGTCCCCCGTTCCTGGTCTTATAGCTAGGATAGCCTTGTGTCTATCCCACGCATGCTTAAAATCCTTGACTGTGTTTACCTCTACCACTTCTGCTGGCAGGCTATTCCATACATCCACTACCCTCTCAGTAAAGTAATACTTCCTGATATTACTTTTAAATCGTTGCCCCTCTAATTTAAGACTATGTCCTCTAGTTGTGGTAGTTTTTCTTCTTTTAAATATACTCTCTTCCTTTACTGTGTTGATTCCCTTTATGTATTTAAATGTTTCTATCATATCCCCCCTGTTACGTCTTTTCTCCAAGCTATACATGTTAAGATGCTTTAACCTTTCCTGGTAAGTTTTATCCTTCAACCCATGAACCAGTTTAGTAGCCCTTCTCTGAACTCTCTCCAAAGTATCAATATCCTTCTGGAGATACGGTCTCCAGTACTGCGTACAATACTCCAAGTGAGGTCTCACCAGTGCTCTGTACAATGGCATGAGCACTTCCCTCTTCCTACTGCTAATACCTCTCCCTATGCAACCAAGCATTCTGCTAGCATTTCCTGCTGCTCTATTGCATTGCCTACCTTCCTTCAAGTCCTCTGAAATTATTACTCCTAAATCCCTTTCCTCAGATGTTGAGGTTAGGACTGTACCAAATAGTCTATATTCTGCTTTTGGGTTTTTTACGCCCAAGGTGCATAATCTTGCACTTGTCCACATTAAATGTCAGTTGCCACTGCTCTGACCATTTTTCTAGTTTAGCTAAATCATTTGCCATTTGGCTTATCCCTCCATGAATATCAACCCTGCTGCAAATCTTTGTATCATCAGCAAAAAGACATACTTTGCCAACAAGACCTTCTGCAATATCGCTAATAAAAATATTAAAGAGAATGGGTCCAAGTACAGATCCCTGAGGTACCCCACTAGTAACAAGACCTTGCATCGAATATACCCCATTGACTACAACCCTCTGTTGCCTGTCACTCAGCCATTGTCTAATCCATTCAACAGTATTGAAATCCAAACTCAAAGATTTCAGTTTATTGATAAGCCTTCTATGTGCGACAGTGTCAAAAGCCTTACTGAAATCTAGGTAAGCAATGTCTACTGCACCACCCTGATCTATTATTTTAGTTACCCAATCAAAAAAATCAATAAGATTAGTTTGGCATGATCTCCCTGAAGTAAACCCATGCTGTCTCTGATCTTTAAATCCAAGCGACTTTAGATGTTCAACAATTATTTCCCCCACTACTGAAGTAAGACTTACTGGTCTATAGTTGCCCGCCTCCTCCCTACTACCTTTCTTGTGAATGGGCACAACATTAGCTAATTTCCAATCTTCTGGAACTACTCCCGTTAACAATGATTGGTTAAATAAATCTGTTAATGGTTTTGCTAGTACACCACTAAGTTCTTTTAATAACTTTGGATGTATCCCATCAGGTCCCATCAACTTATTTGTCTTTACTTTAGACAGCTGAAGTAAAACCTCTTCCTCTGTAAACTTTCATGCATCAAAAGACTCATTAGTCTTTTTCCCTAAATGAGGTCCCTTACCCACATTTTCATTTGTAAAAACTGAACAAAAATATCCATTAAGGCAGTCTGCTAAGCCTTTATCCTCTTCTACATAGCATCCTTCTTTTGTTTTTAATCTAACTAATCCTTGTTTTACTTTCCTTTTCTCATTTATGTATCTAAAAAATGTTTTATCCCCCTTTTTCACTGACTGGGCTATAGTCTCTTCTGTGTGGGCTTTGGAAGCTCTTATAGCTTGCTTTGCCTCTTTCTGCCTACTCTTATAGATCTTTCTATCTTCCTCACTCTGAGTATTTTTATAATTACTAAATGCTAGCTTTTTATTTTTTTACTATTTTAGCCACCTCTGCAGAGTACCACAGTGGTTTCTTACATTTTTTGCTCTTACTGACAAGCCTTATGCAATTTTCTGTTGCCTTCAGTAGTGCAACTTTTAGATAATCCCATTTCTCCTGGACTCCATTTAAATTTCTCCAGTCTGGAGCAAGGGTAGAATTTAGCAAGTTTTGATAAATTAAGCATTATTAATATATTATATATATATTAATAATTATTAATTATTAACAGGGTAGAATTTAGCAAGTTTTGATAAATTAAGCATTATTAATATTCTAAAAAGATAGCATGTATTTTTATAATATATAATATATACATATATTTATATATATTATAATGTATCTGTATTGCTGGTAATGCAATTAATGTGATCTCATTTTTACATTGCAGAAGTTAGTATGTGTAAATGAGAATAGAATACATCTCTGTGAAAAACTTGCATTTAAAACCATTGCTTTTAAAATTATTATTATACAGCTTTAAAATATAAATTCTATTTTTCTTGTTGACCATAATTTATTATCTTTTTATAATGTGTTTGTATTTAAAAAAAAAATATTGTCTCTTTTCTAGGTATGGCGTCAGTGAAAATATTATTTACGATGTCTGTTTTCCTTGTCATAGGTATGAGTTGCAGTTATTGTTAAAACACATTATTTGGTAATCATCTCTTTGGGACAATAATAAGGAATAATTTTTATTATGTTGTTATTGTTAGTATTCTTTGTAATGATGTTACCATTAGAATACTATTATAGATATAATGGGAATACATGCAGTCAAACTTTCAATTCTGCTATGTTAGATTGTCCCTACTCCTTACTTCATTGAATGTTTTTAAATACTTGTCATACAACATATATATTTTTGTGGCATGGATTCAACAAGAAGCTGGCAACATTTTGGTCTGTGCTTACAATGACACAGTCATGTATACAAACAACTATAACCATGATATATGATAGTTGTTTGTAGCATGCATGGTTCTTCCAACATCTCAGACACAGGAGACCTTTTTGAAACATCCATGTACTGAAAACTAGAAAAGAATCCCCTGGTCTGAGAAATCAAAAGTTCTATGTCATAAACTGCAATAATCAGCTTTGCCTTGTGTAAATAGCACAGAATGCTTTTGACTGTAGCAAAGTGGTGTGGGGAATTTTGTTTTTGGCATACATTAAGCACTTTAATATAAATTGACTATTATCTGAATACAACAGTGTAACTACATATTGTTGCAGACAATATGCATCACTTTATGGTCACAGCCTACCCATATTCAAATGGACACTTTCTCAATGATAATGCTCCATGTCATAAAGCATATTATTTCAAGCTGGTTCCACAAACATGCCACTGATTTCAGGGCACAGGGCACTTTTAGGATGAGGTGAAATTATAGTTTGGAATGATCGGCCTAAAAATCTCCAGGACTAGCATAATGCTACGTCATCGACCAAAATCCCTAAAGAATAATACCGGCACATTGGTGAATCCATGTGACGAAGATGCAGTCAATATAAGGCAATAGAAAAAAAAAACACAAAATCTGTGTAATGATTCTCAACATATATGTAAAAGGATTATTTCTGCATGATCACTATATTTTGCTTGGTTACATGCACTGTTTACATTTAACATCCTTTTAATTTACAAATAACAAATTAAATGGGAGGATACTGAACGTCTTCTGTTTATTTTTTCTTTTATTAGAGCTAATGTCCAGTTTTATTTTATCAGGTAATTACGCTTTTGCTAAAACGACTCCAGACTGTGCTACAGGTTGGGAATATTTTGAAAAAGCCTGTTACAGACCTGTTGCTATTCATCTTACATGGCCACAAGCTGAGGTGAGTGTTATGGATTAGACATGTGCAAAACTAAAATTTTCGTTTCGTTTTCGTCCATTCGGACGAAAATTTTATTTATTTAGTCTAAAACGAATTTCGTTCATTACTGCATTCGTTTCGGACGAAATTCGTTCATTATTTTCGTTTCGTTTAGTTGTATTCGTTCGTTTTATAGAATACGTGTAATACTTATGAATGGGGCTCTCGTTCGGTTCATAGAAAGGCAATAGTATTACATGTTTTCTATAAGCTGAAAGTCTATAAACCGAACGTTCGGTTTATAGACTTTCGGCTTATGGAATACATGTAATCCTATTGCTATTCTATAAACCGAACGTTCGGTTTATAGAATAGGAATAGGATTACATGTATTCCATAAGCCGAAAGTCTATAAACCGAACGTTCGGTTTATAGGCTGTCGGCATTTCACTACACGGAGACAGAGTCTCCATTCATTATGAATGGAGACTTTGTCTCCGTGTACTTACATTAGCCGACAGCCTATAAACCGAACGTTCGGTTTATAGGTTGTCGGCATTTCACTACACGGAGACAGAGTCTCCATTCATAAATTTATGAATTGAGACTTTGTCTCCGTGTAGTGAAATGCCGACAGCCTATAAACTGAACGTTCGGTTTATAGGCTGTCGGCTAATGTAAGTACACGGAGACAAAGTCTCCATTCATAGTTTCCATTCAAAGTCGGCATTTCACTACACGGAGACAAAGTCTCCATTCATAAATTTATGAATGGAGACTTTGTCTCCGTGTAGGGAAATGCCGACAGCCTATAAACGAACGTTTGGTTTATAGGCTGTTGGCTTATGTAATACATGTAATCCTATTGCTATTCTATAAACCGAACTTTCGGTTTATAGAATGCCAATAGACTTACATGCATTCCATAAACCGAAAGTCGTTTGGCTTATGGAATGTAAGTGTACTATGCTATTGTATTCTATAAACCGACTCTATTTCGGCTTATAGAATGCAATAGTACTACGAATGGATGAATGAACGAATGATTTTCGTTTATTAACCATTCGTTCATTCGGCTTTCGTTAGCTTAGCATTTTCGTTATTCGTTTTTCGGACGTATGGACGAAAAATGCTATTTTCGGACGAAAATGCATTCGTCCGATAACGAATGCATATGTCTATTATAGATTCCCTGAAATTACTGAATCAATTTGTCATTGTATCACTTGTAACTAGGGTTTCCACCTGACCGGTATTCTACCGGCAGGCCAGTAAATAATTGTCATCAGGCCAATGTTAAGTCTATGGAGACAGAACCAAGGCCGGCATTTTTTTGAAGAAAAGGTGTCAACCCTACTTATAACACACATTAGATTTAACTCCATTGACTCAAAAAATTACATGCATATTACATAAATACATACACTTTAAATATTCCAAAAGCTTTTGTGAATTTTTTCCAGGAAGGGTAACTTGGTGACACAAGTATAACAATTTATAGGTATCACTATTAAGAGTTCCATGAATCAGTATGGGGTTTAAGCCACTCTCACAACTTGCCACACTATAACAGTGATCAGTCAGAAGCAGACAAGGCAAGTGCCTAGGGTGGTGCTGACAACCTGCCATGCTGCCTCTCCTGCTCCTGGCACATGTCTGAGGTAAGAGTGCCAGGGATCACATGTCCTACTGGCGTTCAGCCTTCAGACACACAGGGATCAAGAGAGGCAGCATGGTAGGTTATTTGTGCACATGGGTAGTGCACAGACACCATGCTGTCTGCCACTAGACTCCAGGGAACCGTGAATGCGGTCTGGGGTAAGTCCTGGGGCTGCAATGTGCATGGTGAGGCATGTAATAGGTGTGAAATGTGGGTTATAGCACATATCCTGCGATGATGGAACATGTAATGAGTGTGCAATGTGGGTGTTGGGGTATGTCCTAGGGTAATGGGGCAGAGGTGGAAGATGATAAATTTTTTCCAGGGATGACTAACCTTCTCACTGAAGATGTTTGAGAGCTATGTATCTTATGATATTTTCAGCTTAATTTGAGCAGTGCCATGGTCAGTCATGAAAGAAGGGAATTTATGATTTGGAGATGTACTATCAGCAACACATGATTAGCAATGTAGCTACATATTTCACCATTAATTTGCATATTGAAATTCTTATATCCCTGTCAACTTATTTATTTTTAAGGCCCATTGCCAGAGGGAGACTCCATACTCCCACCTTGCCTCTGTGCATTCTCAACTAGAAAATGACTTTATCTATGTGCTGATGAAGAAGAGTATGGGGAGTAACGCAGCAACTGCTTACTGGATTGGAGCTCATGATACATTTGAGGTATGTAGTCTTAAGTTGTTGCGTTAAAAGCTTTCATGGACTGATTTACAATTTTTAATGTTTTTGTAATAATAGAGTGAATGATGAATGAAAGAGCAGTACGAACAAGGCATACAAATAATTTTAAAATTGTTCAGAAGATCTCCCCTCACCAGCCCTCTGCTCGGCAGCACTGTTGGATCCGGGGGAGGGGGCAGACCTCACTGGGTGCGAGGTAAGGTCTGCCCCCATTATCAGAAGCAGTGCGTTCCCTGCACATAGTGATAATACAAGGGATCGGAAATATGATGCTCTGTGTCATCACTTTGCGGAGGGGGTGTGAGCAAGATGGGAGGGGGGAGAAAGAACTGATGGGAGGAAGAGGGGGAGAAAGAACTGATGGGGGAGGAGGGGAGAAGCCTGTTAGGGGGGAGGGGGAGAAAGAACTGATGGGGGAAGAGGGATACAGATATGGGGGAAAGATAACCAATATGGAGGGAGGAGGAGAGATAACAGATATGGGGCGTGGGGATAGACATACATGGGATGGGGAAGGAGTGACAGACATGGAAGGGAGAGGAAAGAGACATACATGCGAAGGGAGAGAGACAGACATGGGAAGAGAGAGAAAAGAGACAGACATGGGAAGGGAGAGGAAAGAGACAGACATGAGGTTAGAGGGGTTGAGCACCATGTTTGTCCTCATTTCTACCCAGTCATCCCCAAACTGCAGTCTTCAGACACATCACAGCTAAGATTTTTCTTGACAGCTCACTTTGAGAGGACACTTTACAAAGGCTCCTGGTATGAAAAAAGTGTATTTTTTAGCCACGATAAACATTTCTAAAGTTACATCTGTAGGTTAATAAATCATTTTCAAAATAATAATCTTAATTGCAGCTTTTCTGTCTGTACAGGATAATACCATCTTGATCCATCAATCTAAATCCTGTAATATTTTCCATTTAATATAAATATTATACTGGAATATTTAGAATTTTCATCAGATCATTTTACTTCTAAATTCATTTCTAAATACAAAGTGCTTGTGATTTTTGTGTGTTGATATATATACCTTGCCATAGTCTTTTAATTGTGACATAATTTCAGATAAGTATTCAGACGAATCAAGTCAACGAGATTAAAGCAGCATCTGCAAATAGTCCTGACTGAACTTACCCCGTCTTTGGAAATGTAACTCCTGTTATTTTGGGATCACCATGGGTTCCAAAGCCAAAACATACTGTAATGGTGACAAAGGGCATCCTTAAATTGTCCTGTTAGTAATAAAGAACCTCTATGATTGAAACCCTGAATACAACAGTTGCTGATGGCTATCCATACTCTCCTCTAATTGCAGTTATTATTTAAACTGGAAACTCAAACGTTGTAATACTACCTCTAAAAATTTCCAGTGCAGGCGATTGGATGTATTTTCGATGTACAATAATAATATTAATAATAATAATAATAATCCCGGTTGTTTCATTATTTTTAAATAGGTTATTATATTTGAGAATTTCTGAATATTATCCCCTGTTTGTCCTGGAGGAATCTGGTTTGATTGTATTGAAGAAGCTTTGGGAGTATTATTTTCATTCTGTTAGCTAGTAATTTAGAGTAAATCTTTAAATCCGTATTCAGCAAAGATATTGGGCGAAAGTCTGTATTTTTACCAGGTTTAATAAGAGTTATTATTACTGATTGGAGCATTTAGTAAGGAAATGTACATTTTTGCATACCAGCGTTATAGAGGGCTGTTAAATAAGGGTTGATACTGTGTTAACATTATTATAATTTTGATTACTATAACCATCTGATCCTGGAGTTTTATGTAATGATAAGATTTTAGTTTTAGGCTTATCCTTTACTTTGGTTAAGCCTATTTTCTCAAGATGCTGCACATTATCCTTGATCTCAGGTTGAAATGTTTTTTTTAATCTTTACCAGTATTATCCCGGGATCTCTAATACTTGGTGCATTCTTTAGAAATATTTTTTGGATTAATTATCTTCTTTCCTTCAGGCATATTAATATATGGTATGAATGTTTTAATATTCCGCTGTCTTAACTTATTTGACAGTATAGAATCAGCCTTATTTTCATTTGTGTAAAACAATTGCTTCAGTTTCTTTTCCAATTGCTTCTAATTTCAAAAGGTCCTTGTCATGAAATTTCTTTACGCAAAATAAAATTTGGACCCATTTTATTCTTCAGCTCCATTTACCCTAATACATTTAATTGATTTAATTATTTATTAAGAATTTGTTTCTTGTATCAAAACAATTCTTATAACTGCTTTATAAGCCATCTGTTTTTATCAACGTTTCTAATGTATCATTAGTTGCAAAATAATTCAACTCCTTCAGCTCAGTTTTTATACACATTCTGGTCTGACCAATTAATTATACCTATTTTAACAATTTTTGATCACCTGTAAAGAATAAGGAATCAAACGGTGACTTACATCTAGAACTTTTACCACATTTAGTTCTAATTGTCCCTGCCGAATCCAACAAAGGATTTGTTAGAGTTCAGATCTCCACATATTAACCATTTTCCTGAGTCCACATTTTTAGGCTTACTTAGTACTGATTCCACAAATTTCAGTGAACCTCGTTAGGTGCATATATATGTAGAATATTATAATGTACATTATTAAGTGTACACTTAGAAATATAAATACGGTATACCTTCCACATCTGTTTTCCTATAACGCTTTGCATATGCAATTGAGTGGTGGATAAAAATAGATACACCTGCTCTTTTTGTAGGCACAGTTGCATGAATGACAGTAGGATATTTCTTCTTACCACTTAGGAATTTCAGTTTATTACATTCGCTCCAATTTTAGTGGCTTTCTTCAACAGCAACCTCCTTATTTGAGGTTATTTAAACCTTTAACATTGTATGAAATAATTGCAAATTTAGCCATACCAAATTCTGATTATAGGTACCTCCTGCTCCTCCTTAGGTAGGGAGAGAGATGAGAAAGGGATGAACAGCACCCCATATCCAAACAAACAAACCAAAACAATTATATTGAATTCCGTGTTTAAATCAACATTCTTTTTTATGTTGGAGTAATTGTACATAAGAAGGCTCAGTGCTGCATATTTGGTGGAATGGTCCCATAGTAGATCAATATTGGGATCAAATATTTGATATGATAAATAATGTGTTAAAAGTAAAACTAGTTAAGGAATATATATATATTTTCCAGAATATATTCCAATACATTTATGTAAATTAATAGGAAATTACAAAGTACCAGAAATAGAGGAAATTGTTTCAATAATTGATTTGAAAAAGTATGCATTACTCATTATCAAAAACAATGACTATGTATAATAATATATGGAACCAAAGGCAACCTAATAAAGTGTAAAAAAATGGATACACCTAGATAGGGTGAGGGGAGGCACAGACCGGTATTGTGCCAGGGGAAAGAGGTTGTTGCTTGGTTTTGACTGGATTTAATTGGGAAAGTATGTCATAATATTGTGCATTTATGTAATCATGTGTAAGTATATTTGTATGTGCCATCTCCTGTCTTTGTTATTGTCAACAAAGATGTTTCTTTGTGTATAAAGAAAGAGTGAAAAGGGAAGAAAATGAAAACATTTAATCAATTATTACTGAAAAAAAGAACTCACGCTGCCTTGTGTAGAAGACCAAGCTCTTTACTTTACTAATCAGCTGTAGGTGTGCTCAAATAAATGTCCCAGTTTATCAATCCAAAGGTGTCCTTTACAACGTTTACAGTATATACATATCCTATACAATGCTTAGATTTTCATATTGTTATTTTTCTTAGGAGACAGTTATACATTTAATATAAAGATATCTTTTTGTCTTTCAGGAAGGGATGTACATGTGGAGTGATGGTTCTCACATGTCTTTCCAAAGGTTTGGTGTCAACCATCCATTTCATAAATTTGTTGCCTGTTGGCTTTCACTGTCAAGTAAGTGTAGCCTTTCATTTAGTATTAGAAGAATAGACCAAGAGCCATAAACATGACTTGATAATAAGTGATAACAAAAATGGTGTAAGGAGTGGCCAACAGAGAAAGGGCAAACTGCGACAAGGATTAAAGAAATCAGCACACCAAACAGTTAACAGAACTACAGAGAAATAAAAGAATAACGCCCTGCGGTACCCAATATGGTACACCAAATATTGTGTGAAAAAAATGGGATAAATACTTAGTGGCAACAATCTATTAAATAAATAAACAAATTGCGTACACTTAAATGCCTTCATTTAAGTGTAAGTAATTTGTTTATTTATTTAATGGACGCATATAAGTGTATATATAGAAAGTCGTGCAGTAATACTTTAACATTACCTTTTGTCACTGGGGAGTCACCCCGACCTGCTTTATCCAAGCTTCTGAGTTTTTTTGATTCAGCATCAACAGACTAAACAGTGACTGAGGTATCTGAGTCTCTTGAATTTTCTGGTGCTGCTACTGTAAGAGGTGCTGCCACCTTAGTAGTAATCATCAGAAAGGTGCAGATGTTGGGAATGACCAAAGACTTTGGACATGTTCTTTTTTTAGACTTGTGCCCATACTTTTATAGGTATATAGATGACAGTACATTCATACAGTATGGGTAGAAATTATCTATGATCAGAACCATCAAGTGCTGGTTTAGCCCCCTTTCCCCCCCCCCCAATTTTAAGGGATGCCATCATATTGCTTTTGTATTGATTTTGAAGATGCTTCGGACACAAGTACTGTTCATAAATGTACTTGGGGTCGAAGATACATAGAGTAATAATAGCGTCTTTTGTTTTTCAGAGAAATCAAAAAAACTCTCTTCTATTTCTTTAATCAGTTGCATTCCCCTCTAAACCCATTCTTTTTGCTTTTATGTTCTTTACATTTACTCGTACTCAAAACTGCACTGCATACTCCAGATGGGGGCTTATCAATGATTTATAAAGAATTATGCTTACAGAGCTGCACAGTGTATTGACTAGAAGTATGCCTAATTCCTTCTGCATAAAAGGTTTCCTCAACTAACAACCAATTTAGATTTACTTAATTTTTGCAACATAGACCTTTGCTTTTATGGCTAGCTTTCAAATTAGAAACATCTACACTACCGTTCAAAAATCTGGGGTCACTTATGAATGTCTTTGTTTTTTTTAATGATTAGCACATTTTTTTAAGCTGGAAATTACTGATTTTAATGGAATATCTACACAGGTGTACAAAGGCCATTTATCAGCAACCCTGACTCCAGTGTTCCAATGGCATGCTATGTTAGCTACCCTTAAGTTATAATTTTAAAAGGCCAATTAATTATTAGAAAATGTGCAAATATGTGAGCACAGCTGAAAACTGTTGAGCTGATCAAGAACCAAAAAAACTTCCTTTCTTTGAACCAGATGAGTATCTTGAGCATCAGCCTTTGTGGATTTGATAACAAACTCAGAATGGCCAGAACTTTCTTATGATACTCATCAGTATAATCTTGTTCTGAGAAATGTATGCTATTCCATGCAAGAAATTGCCACAGAACTGAAGATCTAGTACAACACTGTGTACTACACACTTCACGGAACAGTGCAAAAAAGGAGTGGGAGGTCCAGGTGCACAACTGAGTGAGAGGACAAGTACATTAGAGTGTCTACTTTGAGAAACAGATACCTCATTAAATTCATTAAATTGTTCCTGCAAAACACCAGTCTCAACGTCAACAGTGAGAGGTGACTCCAGGGATTCTGTTCTTCTGGGTAGAGTTGCAAAAGGAAAGTCATATCTCACTGACTGGCCAATGAAAAGATTAAGATCGGCAAAACAACACAGACATTGTACAGAGGAAGATTGTAAAAAAGTGTTATGAACAGAAAAATCTAAGTGTGAGGCATTTGGATCACAAAAAAAGAACATTTGTGAGATACAGACCAAATGAAAAGATGGTGGTGGAGTGTTTGATGCCATCAGTCAAGTATGGTGGAGACAAGCATTCGTGGTGGTACATTGGGACTTCCCTATAGGACATATCGTAGGGAAGAGATCTTGAAGAAAGAAGGCTATCACTCCAATTTGCAACATCCTCCCATAACTTGTGGTTGACACTTGATTACTGCCAATTTCCTCTTACAATAGGACAATGACCCAAAGCACAGATAGAGACTATTGCAAGAACTTTTTAGGGAAATAAATAGATACAATGGAGTGGACAGCACAGTCACCAGATGTCAACCTTATTGAGCTGTTGTGGGAGCAACTTGACCGTATGCTACGTAGGAAGTAGCAAGCCAATCTAACTTGTAGAAGTTTTTCAAGATGCATTGGATAAAATTTCTTCATATTACCTCAACAAATTGACAAATATATGTTTTCATGGAAAAAAAGGACATTTATAAGCGAACCCACACTTTCGAATAATACGATGTATTAAATGATTCGAAACGTTTTTAAATTGTATCTAATAAAAATTACATTTTGGCACATTTTAAAATGTATATATTTAGGTTTGCTTTAATCCAGTATTTTAATAATATACAATCACTATACCATTATGGGTTTGCTCATAAATGATAATTTATAAACATGTCAAGTGGGGATATTTGAACTGATGTAGCATTGTTGATTCTATTTGTGCACATAAAAGTTTGATTTTAGTCAGAAACACAAGTGTCAGCCAAAAGTAACCTCATTGAAAAAAATTGTTCAGTATTTTATAAATAAATTGAGGCAGCTCAGTGTGATTACACACCATCTGTAGAATCTGTTCAAAACTAAGGGTTGCAGGTTAAATTCCTGGCAGGGTTGAGCTAGATAAAATGAATACCATTACATTGGTTATATCATTTCGGGCAAATGTAATAACTTTAAGATGCACTTGAATACCACAGGAACGTACCCTTCCTGGTTAAACACATATTATTATTTCTATGCTTTGTCCTTGACTAAATAGTGCATTTTTAATTTTAAGGATCTACTCAATAAAGAGAGCATTGCAGGGAATTGAGATGGAAATTTCAAACTTAGGCCAAAGTAGCTGAGTTGGAAAAATTCTCCCATTCAGCTTCATTGGAATTTTTTTCCTAAATTGGCTACATTGGCCTAGAGTTTGAAACAGCCATCTCAATTCTCTATGTAGTATAATCGCTATCACATTGCTCATTTTAAAATATCTTCTCATTATTCCACAGATCATGACTCCTGGAATGATGTCAGTTACCAGCATTTGTTCCCATTTGTTTGCAAATATTACCTGAATTGATTGTGATATGAAGCATGGACAGTAATATAAGTGTCAAATTCAAGCTATTTAAAAGGCCATGCAAAAAAAGGAGAAAACTAAAGGGAAACAAATAAATCTCTTTAATTAAAAGTTTATTTTTTATGTGTCTTCTTTAAGTAAGGTCCTATCAACAAGTTAAGGTTGTTATTGCCTGACTCACAACAGTTTATCTCACCTGTATTACCTGTGACCATGAGGATTTTCATTATTTTTAATTTAAACTTTTTTACATTTTTTTAAATTTAAAATTTTTTACATTTTAAATCTTGTAGATTAGAGTATGGAAATACTGTATTTTTACAGTAAATAAACCCCCAAATAAGTCTCCAGCCCCCTGTAAAAGAGATGAGAATGGTCGAATAGTACATTTCACAACAGCACCTTGCAGAATTCATACTCTTACTTCTTTAGTGTTTCTCTCTTAACCAAATGTAATACTCACCTCGCTAACCAAGATCTTTACATTTAACACCAGCCATAATTTCACTGGTTAAAATAAAAATGACATAAAGGCTTTAGACACCCTACATTCAAGTATGTCAGTTTAAAGGACAACTGTAGGCAAAAATGAAACTTATGTCTAGTTGATATATTTCAAATTGCATCAGATGAAGGAAGATTTGACCCAATATCCTGTACAACATTATTAGAAAAGTAGGCCTCTTTGGAGCATAAGGAAAATGGGGCTATGTCTGCTCACACATGCCAGTTAAGGCTCAAAAGTTCACTTACTTCTGATTGGCCTGCCATTCAAATCTGATACAATGTTGGTGCATCCATACTCCCCTCATGTTTCTTGTTCCTCTTTCTTCCTGACTGATTAATAGCTATCCTCCCCTTTTCCCTTTGGTTTGTCTTCTATGTCTGTTATTGTCACTGCTCCAATTTAGATACATTGCTCAATTGAGCTTGGTAGTTAGGCAGGGGCGTTGCTAGGTCTTAGGAGGATCTGGGGCTAGAGTCCAGATGAGCTCGGTCACACACTCTCCGTCTCCCTCTGTCTCTCTTTCTCACACACGCCATCTCTCTCTCTGTCTCTCTTTCTCACACACGCCGTCTCTCTCTCTTTCTCACACACTGTCTCTCTCTCTCTTTCTCACACATACTGTCTCTCTTTTTCACACATTCCGTCTCTCTCTCTCTTTCTCACACATACCGTCTCTCTCTCTTTCTCATACACACCATCTCTCTCTTTCTCACACACACAGTCTCTCACTTTCTCACACACACCATCTCTCTCTCTTTCTCACACACACCGTCTCTCTCTCACACACTCACACTGTCTCTCTCTCTCTCACACACACAACGTCTCTCTCTTTCTCACACACAGACACCCTGAGACACACTCACACACATACACTTATGAAAACCCCCTTACACACACACACACACACACACACACACACACACACACATTGAGACACCCACACTCATTCACACACATTGAGGTTCCCACACACATTCACACACATTGACACACACACACTTACACACATTGAGACACCCAGACACACACTTACACACATTGAGACACCCAGACACACACTGAGACACCCAGACACACACCTACACACATTGAGACACCCAGGCACACACTGAGACACCGAGACACACACTTACACACATTGAGACACCCAAACACACACTTACACATATTGAGACACCCTGACACACACACCTAGACACCCACACACAGTAAAGAATACTTTAGCCCCAGAGTCTCCATTCGGGACTATGAAGGGGGGACTCGGGACTATAGCCCCAGTAGCCCACCCCTAGCGATGCCTCTGTAGTTAGGGTTCCCTTAAAGTACAACTAAACTTTTTTTTTACTCAATTAACCCAATTAACTTAAGCCCCCTGCTAGGGACGCTATGAATGTAACATCCAACTGCATTGCTGACATTTGTGTTGGCAATGCAATTCAGAAGACTGCCGAATTATGCACGATCAATAGAAGGACCCAGTTTAACAAAATTCTTCACTCTCATATCTGGTGTCCTGCTGTCCACTCCTGAGAGATACCTGGAAGCTAGTAACAGATGTACTAGTGAATCTGGAAATAGACATAGGTACACCAAAACAATAGAACTATTTATTACATCTAAATTGGCCAAACACAACTGTGGTTAAAGAATATCTAGCCATACATATACTCCTAGCAGTACTCCTTGCAAGCCAGATTGTGGAGGCAAACAAAGACTCCGGAGTGGGGTCCCCTCAAGGCACAAAGTACATTCCAAATGCAGATGGAAAGAGGGCTGATACAGGGGGAAAAACGTTATTGGCAGAAGAAGTATGTGAAAAATGGGCCTAAATATAGGATCAGACCCTAACTAATCCATAGGCGAACTCATGCAGACATTAAAGACATAAAAAAGATTGGGGAAGGAAGGGGAAGAGAGGGGAGGGGGGGAAAAATGAAAAAAATAAATAAAAAAATACTACCCCGTATTATCAAACCATGATGGATGTAAAACTATAGTGCAAGAGAGGAATTTTAGGCAAGTGCAAGAAAGCACTGCCTGAAAATTTGGGCGATGACTGATCTACTATCTACTATGAAACAATTTTCAGCAAGCACAGTGCTCTGGGAGGGCTCTGGACATATCTAGGTACTTCAACTTAGGGTGTGAGGGAGAAAACAATGTGATATGTCCAGTACTGTATCTTGGTTTTGTGCTGCCCTAGACAGACAAAATATGGCCCCCTCACGTTGCACAACTATGACATGCCCCATCACCCATGTTGCACACCCACGACATGCCCCATCACCCACACTGCACACCCATGAAATGCCCCATCACCCCATTACATGCCCCATCACCCATATTGCACGCACATTAAATGCTCAAACACCCCATTACATGCCCTTATCACCCACATTGGATACACACTAAATGTACCATCACCCCCATTACATGCCACCGCCACATCCATTACATGCCCCCTCACCCTGATGAATTGGATGGAGCTAAAGCTTTCTGAATGGTGGGGGAGGGAGTGAAAATGTTTGAAGCACCAAAAGTGTGCTGCCCTAGGCGAGTGCCTTGTTTGCCTTGTGGAAGATACACTACTGGATATTCTGACATAGGAACATGAACCCAATTATCTTGAGCCCCACGTCACCTCTGGGCTATCTAGTAAGAGGCTGTAAGGTAAACAGTATCCTGTGAAACCACACTTTCCAGAACCCAGACTCATTTGAATCCTGTGTGAGCTGAAGCGGGGGTAGATTCAGTGCCACTAAAAATGTGGGAATATCTTCCTGATGTTCCACTGATAGTTGGTGTTCATCTTTTTGTACAATCAGGGATTGAGGAAGTCCCCATCAGAATCTTATATCTCATGCCTGGAGGTACGAATATAAGGCAGCCATGGATCTTCTCCAGGTAAGGACTGTTGGCGGGATCCTGAGTGCCTGGTCTTCAAATTGAAGTGGTTGTTTTCTGCATGCTGCTACTAGTTAAGAGAATTTTTCATTGGTGGAGCCGCATCGCAGGATCACGTTGTAGGGCCTCCTACGGTGTCTTTTTGCATGTTCTTCCCTCTAAAATAGTTGAGCAATTTTGGGTGGTTGCTGTCAGTGTACAGGTAAGTTAACAGCCTGATTTGGTGGGCCTCCAGGGTGGTGGGCCCAACCGCCTTTGGAATGCTGCAAACAATTAGCTTTTTCTTCCTCATTCTGACCTGTAAAGCCATTGGCTGCTGATTGTGATATGTTTGTTGAATTAATTGTTGAACTTGGCCCTTCAGATCTACATAGTATTGTGAAGTAGAGGCAATGGCAGCTTCTAAGGATATCGCCTTGACCTGTAGTATTGTCAGATGTGTAATGTCAGAACGTTTCGTTGCTAGCTTCGATTTAATGTGTGTAAGTCATTGTAACCTTCAGGTTACCCAGTGTCATGGGGGTAGAATCACCTCGCGGGTTGGCTTGAGTCAGTGGCATCAGAGTCGCCTGATGCCATGCTGGGAGGTAATAGCATGTGCTGATGTCGGCACCCACTTATTTGTTGTTTTTCTGTTTCTCCTTCTTTTTCCCCATGTCTGGGGTAGGCTGAGAGGAGTGTTTAATTATGTTTTTGGCCGGTGTGATCATGAAATTTAACTTATTTTGGTGCCTTATCCGCGGAGCTCACTAAAAACGTGTCCTCACAGTAGCGATTCTAGCTCCCCCCCCGCACTAAAGCATTTCTATTTAAAAGTTTTTATTTTCAATTAAACATAGACTGATTTTTTGCCTACTGTTGTCATTTAAGGGTTACAATCACATCTAATTTTTCTAGTTAGCTATGAGACCAAAAAAAATAAAAACTGTCTACAAATTATCGCAAAACTAGTGTGTCCCTGAAGCTCACTCTGTCACTTGTCCCTTTAGTCCAACAAGCAAAATAATAAAACTATGGGGAGGTAGAATCCTTTAAATAAAGCTACTAATATCAATAGGATTCATTGACAGCACATTTTCAACATGGTGCTTCTTTTTATTCTGAAAGTGTTCCTTTTGCCTGCATCATAATACTCTATGCTGTAACAAGTACCTGATCTCTGTAACATGTAAGTTTCAAATTAACTAGACTCTGCAATTTATTAAGCATTTGCAATAGAAATGATTTGTACATTGTGGTAACAAATTTGTATGTATAAAGGGTTAAGAGAAAATAGTTTTCTACATTTCTTTGTCTCATTTTTAAGAGATCATTTTGTGTGGCCATGTGCAAATTAACTATGCTCTATGGGTACTCTATTTTATGGATTTCTGTGTAGGAAAGTTAAAGTGTTGAAATTAACATAGCAATGGCTGATTAATTAATAATGAATATTACTATCGATATACTTGCGGTCTAAGGGGCCAAGCATCAATATACTATATAAAGACCTAATTCTCTGTTAGCAAAAATAACATTAGGTATGTATAGCATGAGTATTTCTTTAATTGTCTATATTATATACAGCTACAAACATTTTCAAGGTAGCAGAAATGTGTCCATTAGACACAAAGCTTAACAGGTTGCCAAACATGTTACTCTTTTGCAATAGTTAAAAAAAATGGAAAATCTATAATTCAAAACAAATTTATATTTATTGTTTTTTATTTATATAGAACCAACACGTTTTACAGTGATTTAAAATGCACAAGAAACATTGATATTTAAACACAATGGGGAAAAAAAGAAAACCAGAAGGCTTTGAGGGAATGAATTTGCAGTTGTTTAAATGTCTGGTTTGTCTGTACTTCAGTCACGGTGAAAATCTAAAACTTTTTCTGTCATTTTGCACTAACTTTCTCTGTGTGGATATTACTGCTGGAGTTTTTAAATAAGCAGAGAGCAATAGAGCTTTCTTATTCATTCCAGCAGAGCATACCATCTCACCAGTTGTTAAGTAGTTAAACTAACACAGCAATACTGAACATGAATTCCAATGAGAACTGTAAACTGTCACCTATGTGAAATAAAGTTCTAAGTACATTTCACTACAGAAGGCTGGGCTCAAGCACAACCAAAGACAAACATTTTTAATTATATATTCTGTGTAAGGTTTTTTTTTTTTTATTTGTTAAATTGAAATGGCAGTACTGTGTTGGTTGTGGAAATACAGGAAACTATTAGAGATAAAATGATTCCATTTATTAGCTGTGGAGTTGGTTGCAAGACCAGGATTCCTAAGAAAGGGAAAAAGGCAAGTGATCCCTCGCAACTGGGATCCAGGAGGCTCGAGCCCCACACTTATGATTAAGCATCAGTAGATGCAAAACGCGCAAAGTGTTTCTGTGTTTGCCCAGCGCACGTCACTTTACTTTTTCCTGTGGCTTTTCGTGAATTAAAGAAGTTTTCTACATCCCTAGAGTGCCGGTTCTTTTGTTTCTTGAATTTTCTAAGAAAGGGACTAGTAAGTTGGTCTAGAAAATGTATCCTCAATTACTCAGTAAGTTTATAAAGAGTGTCAGTTTAATTCAACTTGTTACTCTTAATCATAAAAAAAATAATTATTTTCTGAAATGATGCTTACAGCAGGGAGCTAATCACTAGTTGTGAGGTGGATGTGTGTTGAGGTGAGATGAACATTTATTTAATATTTAAAGATTTAACCATGCATTATACATATTTTATTCAGATCATGAAAAACCTACAGGTTGAGTATCCCTTATCCAAAATCATTTTGTATAATGGATCATTTTCATCAATACATTTTTTAAAGCCTCTCTGCATACATGAAATTCATTAATAACAATACAAATATTGTTTAGTTTAAATAAATAACTTGTCACTACTGCTGGGCTCTTCATATCATTATCAGCACCAGATACAACAGATTTCTTTTTCGCACGTGTGTTTTATTTATATTTTTTCCACATTGTGTTGTATTTGCACTGTTTATCAATATTATCACTTGCACTGACTGCATTTTTTTGTCACTTGTTACAATATCATTACAGCACAGTTGTTTATATATGTTATGTCAGCAGTCACCTTTAGGGCATCCGTATATTTGTTTTCTCTGTAGTGTCTAGTCACAGGGTGCTGGATTTTTTTCTTTATTGGTTGGCGCATCAGACCTGCACATGTGCCAATGTATTACCCTTTGTGTTTGGATTACCCTCTGAAATCATGTTTGGATAACGGATATTTTTGGATAAAGGATTTCTGGATAAGGGATACTCTTAAACCTGTACTACAACTGATAAATCTAAAAAAAAACCAAAAAAAAAAAACAATGATATGCCATTGTTACTCATATTTATAACATTTGTGTAACTAGAGAAAAGCACCAACATTGTTTCTGTTGTACTTCACTGATATAGAAGCCCCAAGGAAGAGAGAGCAGCTTAGAAGAAAGGGTCCCATGACTGAGGTAGTAGGGAGGTGGCGCTTTAGGGGTGTTAATTAGGGGAAGCCCAATAGGGGCACATATAAACCCTGGTTTGTGATAAGCACATTCTCTTTTATCCTTGAAGAATCCCCCCCCTCTCACCCTTGATTATTCATGTCATTATTATGTAATATTAATGTTTCCTTATAGGTTATCTTCATCTTTGCATTGCTGATTACCAACTGGGATGTCACAGACCTTTTTTTTCCTCTGGCCTGACACTGGAACAAGTTTAAAGCGGTATATGCCAAAGCATTAAGGTGGTGATTTGTCATGTTTTCTATTTCTCATGTGGTCATGGTTCCTGAGAAATGTAATTTTGTTACAGAGTTCCCTATGTGTTCCTCGAGCTGGACTGATTCAATGCAGCTTGGGTGGTAAACAAAGGCGTATTTATTGTCCTTGTCAGGGATCTGTTATGCATTATATTATAATGTTAATAATGGTTAATTTGTGTATTAATTAATATTTATGTTAATAAAAGCTGTGCCCCCCACACTTTCCAACTGATCTGTTGTGAGCCTGTTTTTCTGGGGGGAAGACATTAATAATAATAATTTTTTATATGTTAAGGTATACACATGAATATACCATCTTAATGACACGGACACTGCTATCCTTCAACTGACACTGTCTATGGCTGAATGTAATCGGCAGCAGTAATAAGTGTATGTACATTGGGAAAATACTTCTTTCAAATCTGATTCTGAGCAATTAGATGATACATGTTCTTTATCCAACAGGTGGCAGCCACTGGTAAAATGAATTGGACAAATGCGACAATAGACACCGATTTTACTCTTGCTGGCTTGTCCAGTGACCACAGGGTTCAGTATTTCCTCTTTGTTATATTCTTACTCTTATATCTTTTGTCAGTTTGTGGAAACATCACCATTATGATGACAATATGGATGGAACGTAAACTCCATACACCTATGTACTTCTTCTTAGGGAATCTTTCATTCCTGGACATTTTCTACTCTTCAGTTACTGTACCCAAAATGTTGATCTCTCTGTTGGGGGGGAGCAATGAAATTTCATACAAAGGGTGCATGACCCAACTTTATTTCTATGTGTCCTGCTGCAGCACAGAGTGCTTGCTTCTCTCCATAATGGGCTTTGACAGGTATGTTGCCATCTGTAACCCTATGCACTATACCATTACCATGAACAAGAGTATGTGCCTCCAACTGGCCATAGGTCTTTGGCTAATTGGTTTTACTACCTCAATTATACATACTGTCTTCACAGCTAGATTGCCCTTTTGTGACTCTCACATGATTCCGCATTTCTTTTGTGATATACCACCTATGTTGAAACTTTCATGTTCAGATACGTTCATGAACAAAATTCTCATCCTCACAGCAGGTGGGTTTTTAGGATTAAGCTCTTTTGTGTTGACTTTGGTCTCTTATGTCCAAATAATCTCTGCCATTTTAAAAATCCATACCAAGGTAGGCAGAAGCAAAACTTTCTCAACATGTGGTTCTCATCTTGTTGTAGTCCTCTTATTTTTTGGGAGCATCAGTTTCATGTACATGAGGCCAACCTCCAACACCTCAATGGAACAAGACCAGCTTGTGTCTCTTTTATATGCAGTAGTGACTCCTGCTCTGAATCCTATAATTTACACACTAAGAAATAAAGAGGTTAAACGTGCCTTTAAGAAAACCTTTTCTAAAATATTAATACTAAAATAAAATGTATTTACTCTATTGATTATTTGTTATTAGTCACTGTGTTGTTTAACTTCTCTTGATTGCATATACAGACCATTCACATTGCCTGGAGTCATTTGCCATTTCACGGATTTGCCATAGTTGTGATGAGTAAATTGTTTATAAAATTCATACACATTAAATATAAAGAAACATACTGTTCCAACATTTCCTTGAGAGAAAATGGATTTGTCAACTAATGCTGGTCATTAGCTAAGGGAACCAAGTTTATGCATCTGTACCACTGACCCATCTCAGTAAACATATATTGTATAATTTAATATGCCACATCATCCTCCAGCATGATCATACTACCCATCACTGTGACTTGCTTGTCTCCTGGTGCACTCTAACCTAGCTTTCTTAGTTATTAACCATTTTCAGCTTCCACTCTACCTGTGCAGTATGCTCAATCAAGAACCCAACACTTCCTCCAAACTGTCAGAGGTATTGAACAGTAATCTCGAGACTGGTACATATGAATAAAGCAGAAGCAAAGGATAACAAGATGGATGCCAGCAGCCTCCATTTTGTGTCAGTTTTTGGACATCCTTCTGTGTGTTCAAATCTTATTCTGTGTCCCTGAGGCTAAAAGAAAGTCTTTCACATTACTAACTCTGTTATCTGAAACCAAATATTTTACTGATAAGTTCATAGTATCACCGGAACAGATAAGGTGGCCATTGCTAGCGGAATGTTTATGACTCCATGCCTAATTGTATTGATGCAGACCCAGCTGTGTCTATATACAAACAAGAGACGAAGGGGGGCTTCTCTTCAACTTTCTAGCCCACTCAAACTGGCAGAAACTGAAGACACAGACTGTGAGATTATTTGGATATTAGATTTGAAGAATATAATAAGGGTTATTACAAACACACTTAGTTGATTCAAATCGCTCATTAAAATATATAATCATATCACACCTTCACTCATAAATATGTAAAGTATAATTAATCCTACATATTAATTAGAATATTGTTTTTATTGTTTTATTAGTGTGGTATACATTTTATTATAAGTTTTTATCTAATCTGCAATGATAAGAATAGGAATATTGACACTAATTTGAAATGGTATTAACACTTTATACTCACAATCCATGTATAGCTATAAATCATGACATCATCTCATTTAAATTAAACACACCCATTCATTTTTAATTGGCTAAAAGTTACAGACAACAGGGTGTGAATCTGAGATAACGTTTGGTTGATTCTGGTTGGTGTAGAGGGGAGACCTGAGGAAACCCGAGGGGAGACTGATTTTGGGAGAGCTGCCACACACTAGTGGTTTGAGAGATGGGAATGTTTTAGAAAAGGGCTGAGTCTCTCTCCTTCTGGGGAGAACTCAGGAATATGAGGCTTTTAATAGCACATTTTCACTATATTAATAGAAATCTCCATACTCATAGTATTGAGCTAAGTCCCAGGAGTAACTCCCATCACTCAATTCTTCAATGGAAGGAGTCTCAACTGCAAACCAACCTCTGCCGGTAATGTATAAATGTGGTAATTTGTTTCTAGCATAATCTCCATTTTTATGGATGTAATTAGAATATATATTTGGGTAAATTAAACTTAAATCCCCCAATTTCTGGGATCTATATGTTTTAGCCTGGTGATTATCTGTCATCCTTTCTGCAGAAGGAAGCCAGTGGAATATCCTATAGATATTACCAAGAGTCATAAGTTTTTATAGTCTAGCTATTTACCCAAATATGTAATATCTAATCTCCAGAGATTATCTAAGATTCTCATTCTTAGTCTAAGCTAGAATACATACATTGTCATTTACCGGGCAGATAAAGAAATAGCCACCTTGAGTAGTTATATGATTTAGTAATATTACCTTACCTAAGCAGAGTATATGCTGGTCATTTGTAGGTAATTATGGTGTACGTTCATTAACAATTGTAACTACTAATCATTATCAATGTAGGTTGTATCTAAATAAAATGCATGGCCATATTGTGGTCAGAAACGTAACTGTATATTAAATTATACTACATGCATGTTGGTACAGCTACAGAGCTGTATAATTCATGTTCTATTTTATTCACCTGTTATAGGTCATTCATGTGGATTATGATTAACATCCATTGATATTGTATTTTGTTGTTACGCTATTTTGCTTATAGTTTGATCTTGACTTTATATTCAATAAATGGATCATTATTTTATTAATAATTGTTGCATTATATTTACTTTTGTAAACACATCATCCAAACTCTCTATATACATAACAACTTCTTTATTTGGGTATTTTTGGTCGGACCCATAGATATGAATCAATTTTCATATTTTGTTTAATGATTCATAAGTAATAACTCATATTCATATTTTTATGGTTATTAATATCTGACAAAACTCAGGTCTAGCTTCAGCCTTCATTGAAAAGTAGGAAAATGTCAGTTTATTCTTCCTGGTAAACTGTGTAAACACTTTATAAATATATAAAATGCATTTTATTAGTGCCTTCCAGAACTATAATATAAAATTAATTTATGCGAAAAATGTATGTATCTTGATGGTTTTGTTAGAATGTATTCCATAACAAACTTACAATGTAAAAGCATTAAACATTTTTGTTCATTTGGTTTTCGTGCCAATTAGTGCCATGGAAAGAGCACAAAATAAAATAGAACATGCTTTCACTACACTGGTTGTCAAGACCGGGTGAAAATCATGGTGTCAAACACATACAGTTTCATTACCATCCATAACTGTTGTCAGTAAACTGTGGTTTACTGACAACTGAATGGCAGATATATGCCATTAATGGTTCCGATGGAATAATTCTCCAACTTGCTTATCTTATCAGCTCATCTTTTTACCCTCAGCAATACTAGTGTCTCTGAAAAGGACCAAACATCAGCATGTTGTTATTGAATAATAGAGAGAATAAAGCAAAAAATACAAAACAAAATACAAAACAAAGAGGTAACCAACATATACCATTTTTTCTTTATTAAACAGCCATAATATGTATTTTAAGAATGTACTCCATTAGGTTTTTTGTGAGTTTGTGAGTTAATGGAGTACACATATATATATATATATATATACATATATATATTTATATGAAGGGGCTTTTGTGAATGACAGTTCCCAAAGTAACAAAGTGGCATCTACCATAGATTTTATAAATAAACATTTTAATGTTATAGAGTTCAAGTTCAGACATCCTGCAATGAAGACTTAATAGGGCATATGTACTGAAGTCATTCCTTAGGGTACTGCACCAATGTATCTATAATAGTTTTTTTTGTTTTTTTTTTTATAAACTGATGAGTTTTAGAATTAGCATCACAGAAACAAGCTTACATAATTACAGATACACAAATTCCATAGGGACACTAAACATTTTTTTTTTCGATTTGTGCTTCTAAAATAGAAGCACAAGTGAAATTTTAGTTGTTCCTAAAGTGAGTATGAACTGGCGTGTACTTTTGACAGTAAACACAGAAACATAGAAACATAGAATCATAGAATGTGTCGGCAGATAAGAACCATGTCTGCCCAATTTTTCTAAATACTTTTATTAGTCCCCAGTTCCTGGTCTTATAGCTAGGATAGCCTTGTGTCTATCCCATGCATGCTTAAAATCCTTGACTGGTTTACCTCTACCACTTCTGCTGGAAGTCTATTCCATACATCCACTACCCTCTCAGTAAAGTCATACTTCCTGATATTACTTTTAAATCGTTGCCCCTCTAATTTTAGACTATGTCCTCTAGTTGTGGTAGTTTTTCTTCTTTTAAATATACTCTCTTCCTTTACTGTGTTGAACACAGTACATGCCAGTTCATCCTCTGACCGACAGCTGCCATGGCAGCCATCTGGTCGGCGACTATCTCTCTCTGCTAGCGCAGCGAGAGACCCTCATATTCGGCAGTCAGTGCGGAGCAGACCCCGCTCTGATTGGCTGTGCGCAAAACCAGGAACTGCTGTGTCTCCCATGTGAGACACAGCAGATAGTACACCCGGGTGTATTTATTAAGATACACGTCTGCTTTACTTTTAAAGACTTGAATGAAGCAAGAGTTAAACAAGATGGTATGTCCCTTTAAGTGTGAAGCACAGTTGTGTATTTTGGTTTTGTGCTTCCCTAAGCAAGACTAAATCTGTCACCCCGGTCCACCCACATTTTGGAACCAGGACATACCCTAACATGTGCAACACAAACATTGCACACTCAGGACATGCCCCATCACCCACATTACAGACCCATGACTTGCCTCAGCACCCAAGGACATGCCACAGCACCCACACTGCAGACCCAGGACTTTCCCCAGCACACCAGGACATGCCCCTTCCATAGTTGCCAACTGTCCTGTTTTTCCCGGGACAGTCCCATGAAAACCAAAATTCTCATCCCCGGGACAATCCTGGCAATTTGCCCAGTTTTAGCGCAATCATGGGTCATGTGATATCATCGCACGACGTCACAGGACCCACGCAGTTCAGTCTGTGTGAGCTGAGCTCACATCAGCCTGCTTTAGCAATCCCTGCCACACGCATCTGCTGGAAGCAGCCAGGACGTGTGTGACAGGGCTGGTAACATACGCTGATTTGAGCTCAGCTCACACAGACTGAACTGCGTGGGTGAGTTTTTTTGTTATTTTAAAAACTTTAATAAAAAAAAACAACCTTTTGCCGGTGCACGGAGGAGACATGGAGCAGGTAAGTACTGGGGAAGGGGGGAGGAGGGTGGTGGCATATTACTGGTCAATTAGACTGTGGCATATTACTGGGCAATTAAAGTGTGGCATATTACTGGGGGATAAGGCTGGGCATATTACTGCTCAATTAGACTGTGGCATATTACTGGGCAATTAAACTTTGGCATATTACTGGGCAATTAAACTGTGGCATATTACTGTGCAATTAGGCTGGGCATATTACAGGGCTATTAGACTGTGGCATATTACTGGGGCATCAGGCTGGGCACATTACTGGGGCATCAGGCTGGGCAATTAAACTGTGGCATATTACTGGGCAATTAGGCTGGGCATATTACTGGGCAATTAGACTGGCATATTACTAGGCAATTAGGCTGGGCATATTACTGGGCAATGAAACTGTGGCATATTACTGGGCAATTAAACTGTGGCATATTACTGGGGGATCAGGCGGGGCATATTACTGGGCAATTAAACTGTGGCATATTACTGGGCAATTAAACTGTGGCATATTACTGGGGGATCTGGCTGTGGCATATTACTAGGCGGCTAGGCTAATAGTGGCATATTAATGATCAGGCTAATAGTGGCATATTAATGGTCAGGCTAATAGTGGCATATTAATGGGAAAATTGACTCTGGCCATGGTGATGCTGTGGCATGTTGTGTGGGGCAAAATAACATGTACTATGAGGCAAAGTGTAAATGTGGCGTGTTCTGCAGGGGCAAAGTTACACTGTGGTATGTTCTGGGGGGCAAATTGACATTGTGGCATGCCAAAACGTGTGGGTTCGAAGTGCTGTGGGTGCAGAGGAAGGGATAAAAATAAGAAATGAACATTTTTTCAATAACATTTTTATTACATATAAAAATAGTTTAATACAATATTAAAAAGATCATATAAGTATAAATGCAACTAGTTATATACATAGATTTGGGGTCCACATCAAGCTTTTCAAAAGGCTGGAAATATTTAATATTTTAATGTTTTTTTGTGGGCAGAAACGTAATATTACTTTGCTGAGAGGGTGGTGGGAGCATGGAATAGTCTTCCAGCATAAGTGGTAGAGGAGGAGTTTAAGCATTAATGGGATAGGTATAAGGTTATCCTAGATATAAGATAAGGCCAGGGACTAATGAAAGTATTACTTTACTGAGAGGGTAGTGGATGTATGGAACAGTCTTGCAGTAGAGGTGGTAGATGTTAAGGTTAATACAGTGAAGGTGTTTTACCATGCATGGGATAGGTATAAGGCTATCCTCGATATAAGATAAGGCCAGTAACTAATGAAAGTATTACTTTACTAAGAGGGTAGTGGATGTATGGAATAGTCTTCCAGTAGAAGTGGTAGAGGTTAATACAGCGAAGGAGTTTAAGCATGCATGGGATAGGTATAAGGCTATCCTAGATTTAAGATAAGGACAGGCAATATTACATTAATTTTAGGGGAGTGGATACAAGTGGTAGAGGTTAATACAGTGAACGCGTTTAAGCATGCATGCAATAGATATAAGGTTATCCTAGATATAAGATAAGGCCAGTAACTAATGAAAGTATTACTTTACTGAGAGGGTAGTGGATGCATGGAATAGTCTTCCAGTAGAAGTGGTAGATGTTAAGGTTAATACAGTGAAGGTGTTTAACCATGCATGGGATAGGTATAAGGCTATCCTCGATATAAGATAAGGCCAGTAACTAATGAAAGTATTACTTTCCTAAGAGGGAAGTGGATGTATGGAATAGTCTTCCAGTAGAAGTGGTAGAAGTTAATACAGCGAAGGAGTTTAAGCATGCATGGGATAGGTATAAGGCTATCCTAGATTTAAGATAAGGACAGGCAATATTACGTTACTTTTAGGGGAGTGGATACATGGAATGGCCTCCTCGCAGAAGTGGTAGGTTCATACTAATGTATGTTTTATGGTGTAGACACAGCTCTCTGACCGAAGCACATCTGCACCAGGTTACTCTATTTCATGTAAAAGTGATAAAATGCACCTGCCTGATGTAGATGTTGTGATGTGAATGTGTCTGTTGTATACCAAGGATGCATGGTAATGTTGGTGGGAACTTGGTGATATAATCTACACTGTGACAAGAAGGTGGAGTTACATTATGCTAATTGTATTGAGTGGGTGGAGCATTTGAAAGGAGGCGTGGTCAATTGGAAGATAACCTGCAAAGTATACCTGGAAATTTTTTTCAAATGTTGGCAACTATGCCCTTCACTCACATTGCAGATCAAGGACTTACCCAGGCACCCCAGAACTTGCCCCATCACCCACATTGCAGACCCAGAACTTGCCCCATCATCCACATTGCAGACTCAGAACTTACCCCATAAAATTTAATCACACAGATTGCAGTCCCATGACTTGCCCCAGGACATGCCCCATCACCCACACTGCAGACGCAGGCTTTGCCCAGCACACCAAGAGATGCCCAATCTCCCACATTTCAGACCTAGAATTTGACCCAGCACTCCAGGACATGTCCCAACATCCAAACTGCAGACCCAGAACTTACCCCAGCACTCTATACAGCAAGAGTGGGGGCGGATCTCACCGGGTGCGAGGTCCAACCCCTTCCCCATGAAGCAGAGCGGCATCTGCTTCCCGGGGAGGGGGGCAGTCCTTGCACCAGTGAGATCTGGCCCCTCCCAGGGTTTGTCTGGTGGGGGAGTGAGAACAGGGGAGGGGGGGGGGGGGAGAGAGAACACGGGAGGAGGGAGGGAGAACAGAGGAGAAGGGAGAACAGAGATGGGGAGAGGTAAAGAGATATGGGGAGGGAAAGAGATATGAGGAAGGAGAGATGAGAAATATGGGGTTAGGGAGAGAGATATGTGGAGAGGAAGGATAGATAAGGGATAGGGCGAGAGGGAGAGTTGGGGGGGGGGGCATCAAAAAGCACTTTCGCCTGTGTAGCAAAAATTCCTTCCACTGGCCATGCCCAGCCCAGCACCTCAGGACATACCTCTTCACCAACAATGCAGACTCAGGAATTACACGGGCACCCCAGAGAATGCCCCATCACCATCATTGCAAACCCAGAATTACCCCAGCACCTCAGGAAATGTCATCGCCCATATTTAAGACCCAGGATTTGCCTCAGCATTCCAGGACATTCCCCATCACCCACACTGCAGACCCAGGATTTGCCACAGCACCTGCCCAATACCCACATTGCAGACCCAGGACTTACCCCAGCATCTCAGGTCATGCTGTTTGATCCCCCACATTGCAGACCCAAGACTTGTCACAGCACCCCAGGGCATGCCTTATCACCCACATTGCAGACCCAGAACTTATGCCAACACCCCAGGAAATGTCATCACATATATTGCAGACCCAGGACTTACCACAGCACATGCCCCACCATCCACATTGCAGACCCAGAACTTATCCCAGTACCCCAGGAAATGTCATCACCAACATTGTTGACCAAGGACTTACCTCAGCACATGCCCATCACCCACATTGAACAGCCAGGACTTACCACAGCCAGCATCCAGTGGTGTATCTTGGTTTTGTGCTGCTCTAGGCAGACAACATTTGAGCACCCTCCCCTTCTCATGTTGCACACCCACGACATGACCCATAACCCACGTTGCACACCGAGGACATGCCCATCACCCACATGCACACACATTAAATGCCCCATAACCCCCATTACATGCCCCCATCACCCCATTATATACACATTACATGCCCCCATAACATGTCCACATCACATGCTCCATTGCCCCATCACATGCCTCCATCACTCCATCACATGCCCCCATCACCGGGTCACAGAACATACCAAAGTGTCACTTTGTCCCAAAGAACTGCCCCTGCAGAACATGCCACAGTGTCACTTTCCCCCCTTTTTTACACACAAACAACATTTTAATTGTCAAAGCATCACTTTGCCAATTAAAATAAGCCACTGTCAGGTACCAATGAACATGCCACAGTCATTTTGTCATTATCATATGCAACAGTCAGTTTTCCTATTAAAAATGCCACTGTTTGTTCATCAAATATGCCACAGACTGATCATAACTATGCCAGTGTTATTTTGCCATAATATGCCACAGCCATTTTGCCATTAATGATGCCAGTAATATTGTGCCATTAATATACCACAGCCAATTTGCCCAATAAGATGCCAGTATTATTTTGCATTTAATGTGCCCCAGCCAATTTGCCCAATAATATGCCAGTATTATTTTGTCATTAATAAGCTTCTGCCAATTCGCCCAATAATATGTCAGTATTATTTTGCCATTTAATGGGCCCCAGCCAATTTGCCCAATAATATGCCAGTATTATTTTGCCATTTAATGTGGATTAAATAAAAAAAGCAAGCATGGTATGCGTATGTATATCTATATACTGAAATATTTATAATGGAAAGAAACTCATTAGTAGTGCTGATTGAAGGAATAAGACATTGGAGTCATAGTATCTATAATGATAAATAGCTGTGAAAGTAGCTATTAGGTAACACAGGAATCTATTGGTTGGTATAGGTTATTGTTAAGTGCACAAGTCATCTCGCATAGATCTCAAATCCTGTATATTTGTTCTTACTAATACTATTACTGTACTGGCCACCACACCTGGGACAAATACAGGTTTGCCTTAAATCACTATGTTAGAAGAATAAAAACCCTGCACCGGATAAAAAGGTAGGTCATTCTATGATGCTGTAATACAGAAAAAATACTGATTCACTGAAATCTGTCCAATTGGCTAACAGGAGTTTGGCAGGTGAATGTGAATTTGTCTATGTATTACTACTTGCTTTTGATTTCAGTAGCCTATAAATATTTGACACCAGACCCTTGGATTTGGGAAGTGCTAGGATATTTTTGAATTTAGAATATGGGATGATAGGACTTGTGCTCTCCCACTGGGCAGAAAATGCACATTGAATAGGGAATTTGCAACTACTAGAAAAAGTGAATACTTTCTAGGTTGGGAGTTCTCATATCAGGGTCTGCTCAGTAAAGAGAGAACTGCAGAGAACTGAGATGTGAATTTTAAACCTAAGACCAAAGTAGCCTAGTTGAATTCTCCCATTCAACCGAGCCAAATCTCTCTTCATTAAGTAGACTAGGGCTGCTTTAAGGCCGCAATGGGCCCTGGGCAAGTCTTTAGCAGTGGGCCCTCCTCGACCTAATTTTTCAATCAAAGCCGCAATGTAAAACTGTATATAAACATAAAATTTTGAATATTATTTGTAACTATTTTCAGATTATATTCAACTATTTTTATATGTAATAAAAATGTTATTGAAAAATGGCCTTTCTTGTTTTTATTCCCTTCTTCGGCACCCACCTTACACCTAAAGGAATTAGACACAGCACCATACATGACCAAGGTATACCTGATGGTTCATTCCCCCCCACCAATAACTTAGACAGACAACTGAGTGGCTAGAAAGGTTGCAGTCTTTATTTGAAAATGCTGCACCATAAATCGACAGCTAAATACATAGCAAGTATTAATGTAAACCAGATATGGTTAAACCTTATAGATAAATAACCGGATATATAAAAAATATATATATACCACGCATGTTTATATAAAGAGAAATATAAACAACATGAAACAATACTTAATGAACCTGGCGGTAGCGTGTGACTTATCCTAGACCAACTAGGATCAGGATCTTGAAAATCTGGCCCAGGCGTACCACATGACTCACGGCTCCTGAAATCCTTGTTTTGCACAGTAGCCGTGCTTCACTCCCCAGGGACGAGCCCATGGGGAGCCCGTGCAGGTAGTTCCCACAGCTACTGCCATAGCCCAGATGACCAACCCCCTGCACTAACGCCAAACCTCGGGGACGTGCATAGGCTCCTCCAAACAGCTACCGCTTTCTCTAAACTGGTCTGGATCGCCAGGTTCCAAAGATCCAGACCCACAGGGTTAATGTTCAACCCATCTCTCCTATACAAGGAAGCATCTGCCCCGTTAAGGTCAAGATGCCGAGCTACAATCCCATCATTAAACACCACAGATCGAGAGATGGTTCCGTTCAGTTTTTTATGAGCACGTTCAATGCCCTGACGACCCTTAGCTCCATGCCACGACATCCTGGACACCATGTTAGACCATACAATAATCAACTTGGGATATTGGAGCCATATTCTAAGCATGTCAGTTTTCATATGACATATCAATTCCCTCAATGGAGTGGAGCAGAGGTCATTGCCAACCAGATGAAGGACCAAAACCTGAGGTGGGCCCCACCTGGCTACTGATCGGGATATCAGCTGCGGCATGGCAGCCCATCGTCATTCCCTGACGCCTATCCAATGGACCTAGACTCCCACTGGACCTAATCCCAACTGTTCACCGTTGGGGCGTAAATCAGCCCTCTTGGCTGACCAGAACACAAATGAATTCCCTAGTATCCAAGCTCTGCAACGCTTGGAACCGGCAAATGAATAATTATAATCAGATAAATCAAATGCTATCTCTGCCGTCCTTTATTATTTCTAAACTTTAAAAAAAAATTTTTTAAACGAATGAAACAAACACCACCAAAAAATTGCATGTCAGGTCGCGAAGTCAGACTAGATGCGGTCTAATATAAGTACAGAATCTAGACCATTCCCACCGCCCTATTAATTTTACTACCTCATCCCCTAAACCCCAGCGCGAGGCGTCAGTGGCCGCCCCTATCCTAAAAGAATGAGATCCAAACAGCAGCGGTTGAAAACAAAGTGGTGAGAGATATTGCCGGAATATGGTAATAAATTTGTATCTAGACAGAGCCGTCCCGTCGCTGTGCAGCAACAAAGTGGGGAAGCCCAGTGGACGTACTTTCAGAAATTGACTAAAGCAAAATACCGGGCATGCAATAGAACCTGGTAAAGCCAACATAGTGACTTTCAAGCAGCGCCCATACTGGTCTGTTTTGGACTTGTGAATGAAGGTCCATATCATGTCCTGTGAGCTTTGGACATCCTCCAACAAAATACCCCCATACTTGTTCCGTGTAGGAGAAACCAGTTCACTGATTCTGAAGGAGCCGAAGAAGGCCCATGAGAATGCGACACTGAACTTCGTAACCTGACATACAAACAGATGGTAAAATTGTGAGCAATAACTGAAATGTCATGGGGCGCCTGGTATCAGCCTGTTTGTATCCATTCCTATAGCCCCTTAAAGCCATCTTAACTAAAAACTCTTTGGTCAAATCAGGAAAACCCCTAAATTTAAACAGGGCCGCTATAGCAGACATTTTTCTATTAATGGCCAGCACAGAAATGGGATCTTTAAACATTTGTCAAATGAACCATAACAGAACCATGCGGACCCCGTCCACGTCCGATGGGCTGCCTGCATCGAGTAAGAAGGAATGCCACTGCTCCTACACCTTTTTATACGCAGCCCAGGTAGCAGGTAACAAAGACTGGTGTATCAAAAAGTCTGCTTTCCATCTGTAATCCCCAAAATCCATTGTGGTACAAGAGTGGTTTCTCTGACCACCACGGGCGCCAACAGCCGGAACAGCTCCCATTGCTGCCGAGATTAAGAATCAGCCACATCATTCCTGATCCCAGGAGCATGGACAGCCTGCACCAGTAAGTTCCTTTGAAGGCAGATAAGGACCAGCTCCCTTAACAGGCGTATAACCGGAGGGGATGAAGCCGACCCGTTGTTAATGGCTTGCACCACCCCCAAGTTATCACACCAAAACCTGACTTTTTTTGTTTTTCTAATGAGGGCCCCATATTATCACTGACACTACTATCGGGAATAGTTCCAGAAAAGCCAAGTTTTTAGTCCATTCAGACTGGAACCACCTCCGTGGCCAAGAAGCGCAACACCACTTCTGCTCGAAAATGGCCCCGAAACCCACAGACCCAGAGGCGTCTGTCCAGAGATTCCGTTCCTTGTTGGTGATTGCCCTATCTAGGATCAATGACCTCCCATTAAACGTTCTCAGGAAAGAATCCAACATCACTAGCTCAGCCCTGTGCTCACCCGTCCAGCGTATATAATGGTGTGGTGCACGTTTCCGTTTAAAATATTCTGCCCATAGGGATGATTCGACAAGCAAAATTTAGTTTACCCAGCAGCGACTGCAGTTGTCTAAGCTGTACTTTACAAGCTGTTTTTATAGCAGACACTATTCCACGGAGGTCTACCACTTTACCAAGGGGAAGGCGGCATTCCATGGACACGGAATCGATTTCTATACCCAAAAACGTTATGGTGGTAGCTGGACCAACTGTTTTTTCTTGAGAAAATGAGACCCCAAATCTTTGCATGACATGTTCAATAGTATGCAGTAGCGTAAGGTACAAGGAGGAGTCAGGCGGGCCAATCATCCAAGTAATGAATTATGGATGCTGAACCTGACTCCTCCCTGATCACCCACTCCAAGAATGAGCTTAACGTCTCGAACAGGGAGCATGATATGGCACACCCCATTGGTAAACATTTGTCCACAAAATTCCACATTCCCACTGACAACCCAACAAATAAAAACAAGAAGGGTGAACCGGCAGCAGCCGAAAAACTGCCTCTATGTCAGTTTTGTCCAGAAAGGCGCCCTGATCTATCTTGTGCACCCACCGGGTCGCCTGATCAAAAGAGGTGTATGACACCTTGCAAAGCTCATCATCATTGCCATCATTCACCGATCTGCCCCTTGGAAAGGACAGGTGGTGGATAAGGCGGAACCTGCTGGCCCTGAATCGAGGAGGATGGAAATGGACCAGCCATCCTCCCCAATGACACCTGCTTTTACAACTTGTCATACACCACTTTGGGAAACTGGGCAGCCGATGTAAAAAAATTTGGCACAGGAAAACCACAATCGAGTTTCGCTGGGATAACAAAACCTTCCGAGAAACCAGACAAGAGCAAGGCAGCTGCCTCTCTATTCTGGTATCTATTGAGTCAAGGGACCATTGGCTTTACGTCCACTAGTGTCATCCCCTTTTCCTCCAAATGGGTTAAAAGAACCCCCTTTTTCTTGGCGTTGGTGTTTAAAACATGTAAAAGCTGGATTGCCTCCGCCGCAACCGGAGCACTCGTGCTTGAACTTGCACAAACCGCATCTAATGCAGGCAAAGTCATTAAACTGCCAACATGTGCCCTTTTTTGTTGTGGCGGCTGAAGGTGCTGAGGCTGGCTGACCTACGGCCACTGCCAAAAAGGGCTGTACAGCATTGTGCTGGGGGTCCATGACCCTGAGCCATATCGCAATATCCTTGTGATGCCACTGAATGGACTTGCGAACCGCTAAGTGCTGACGAAACTGTTCGTCGTATCAAAGCCAAACCTGTCCCCCATAGACCCTATAAGCTTTGTGGATTAGCATTTTTAGTCCATGTAGCAAAACAGACCTGTGCACTGCTCTGGGTTTGTTTAACCAATCACCCCAGCCAAGATTGCAAAGGCTTGCAGCCAATACGAGAAAGTCCGAGGTATGAGGAGATACCGCCTCTTCTCCTCATCTTCCTTCTTATGATCGTCAGGCTTTGACACTGCATCTAAGTAAAAATTTTCCAGGGGGAGCAGTGAGAATATTTCTACAAACTTGCCTTTCCTTATCTCATCCCTCACTTCTTGCTTTAAATGAGCCCAGTGGGGGCCCTCATAGCAGACATATATGTCTCTCCTGGCAGCATCAGATAAACAAACCGTGTCTTTTTCTTTCTCTACTGGCGCTTTTTGGCAGTGTGGAACTCTGATCAGGGGCTAACATCTCATCCACTCTGTTTTTCAGCCAATCTGGACCGTGGATGGAAGCAGCAGTCCTGAGCTGGGCCAGGAGGGCTTCCATATCATCAGGTAAGGAACTTGTCATTTTTTCTTTAAACAGGAAAGAAATCCTGCAATATATAGCCTAAAGCCATCCCCTTTTTCCAATCATTGCCACCCCCTGCCGTGCCCCTATTGGGCACTTGGATTAACTGAAAGGGTGAGGGAAATGACAGGAAACCTTTGTCATGATTGCCTTCAATATATTGCATTATTCCAGGCCAAAATTGTATCCACAGCACTTGCCATGTACTTATATTGCACCCACAGCACATAGTGGACTCACATGATTTGGCATGCCAGAATGTCAATTTGCCCCACAGAACCCACCACAGTGTCACTTTGTCCCACAGAACTGGCCCTGCAGAATATGCCACAGTGTCACTTTCTCCCATAGTACATGTTATTTTGCCACATAGAAGATGTCACAGCATCATTATGATTATATTTAACTTCCCGGCATCATTACGGCATCCCTATGGATATGCTGTAACAGGGCTCTTAGCTTTCCAAGGATTAAATCTGGTGGGACAATATGTAGAAGCACACATATAAAATCTGCAGAGAACACTAAGAACATAACTAAGCATCAACTGGTCACTTCTAGTACTATTGGAGGAAAAAACAGAAAGAACAGTTGTCAAAAGTAAGTTTGAGATGCTGAAATGTAATAATATCAAAATATTAAACCAGCAAAGGAACTTTCAAATACTCTCTGGTTTTCAACTTAATCCTGTGGATGTTACTTTTGCCCAACATCCAGTGAATGTTCCTATATGACTATATTCATTTGCAATACTATAGTTCATACTACTGCTATAGACTAATACTTGTACAAAAGTTAACTTGGGCAATTGTTTGTTAGCTGGTAATCAACTTCTAACAGTACCTAAAAACAAAGATCTTAGATCATAAATCATATGTTTCGTACTTAATTTAATCTCTGTCTTGGGAGCTATATATATACATTAAAAGGTGAGTTGCAGGTGAGTCTCTCTGACTTAACTATGCATTGTGCATGGACAAGCATCGCAAGTTTATCCTGCAAGAAAAAGTCTAATTTTTTTTTTTTAACAAAGTGTTCATCAAGGCCAACTCTATTTTTGTGGTGTAAAGATCCAATTAAATTAGTGTTCCCAAATCATCCCCCTCAAAATTACCATTGTTTTTCTTTCCAATACCACCCTTACCAAGTCACAAAGCTTTGTCCGACAGATATCTATAGGTAGAGTAATCATTATGTTATATTCTTTCTATTTTTTGAATACTACATTTAACATTGTGCTACACAAGCGTCTACTCAATACAGAGATAATTGCAAGGAATTAAGATGGAAATTTCCACCTTTAGGCCAATGTAGCCAAATTGGAAATATAATTTTTAAAACTCAGCAACTTAAGCAGCTTGAAAATCGCTGTAATTCTCTCTTTATTGCGTAGAACATATAATGTTTGAAGTTTTCGATATTTAGTGAACCATAATTGTTGTTTTTCTAGAATACGTCCTAGATCTGCTAGTTCATTGTCTAGCACAGTTCACTGATGTCCATGATGCTGTTTGTGATGCTTTTGTGATAGAAACATTTAAATACATAAAGGGAATCAACACAGTAAAGGAAGAGAGTATATTTAAAAGAAGAAAAACTACCACAACTAGAGGACATAGTCTTAAATTAGAGGGGCAATGATTTAAAAGTAATAACAGGAAGTATTACTTTACTGAGAGGGTAGTGGATGTATGGAATAGCCTTCCAGCAGAAGTGGTAGAGGTAAACACAGTCAAGGATTTTAAGCATGCGTGGGATAGACACAAGGCTATCATAGCTATAAGACCGGGAACGGGGGACTTATAAAAGTACTCAAAAAAATTTGGGCAGACTAGATGGACCGAATGGTTCTTATCTGCCGACACATTCTATGTTTCTATGTTTCTATGATTTTCAAACAATTTTTGCAACCTTCCAAAATCAGAAATATATTAGTTTAATTGCCCACAGATGGACTTCTGAAGAACGTTAATGTACCAGTGCGTCTGTAAGGATGTCATAGAAAATGAATGCAACTGTTTTTATTTGTAAATAATTCTGTACATTATGTAGATGTTTTTTCCTCTCTATCATTATGGACTATTTTTTGTAGCTTATTGTCAAAAATTCCTAACTGAATACATTTTAATTCCAGATTGTGACTTCAGAAAATATGGGATAATTGTTTATGCAAGGTATTGTATCTTATAATCTCTTTGTTTTCACTGTTAGTAATTTAATATTATATTAATTACTATTACTAGTATTTTATAGTATATTAATTACTATTACAACTATTTGCTTCAATTTATACATCAAATGTGAAAAAATATAATTTAAGTGCCAACATATAGTACGCTATTTTCCAAATACCACTCTCGAACTTCTGTTGCTATGCCAACTCAGTTGCATTAGTGGGATTTTAGCAGATGGCAGTTTTTCTGGGTATCCTTCCCTTCAGCCTAACCCTGTGGTTTGCATTCTGATAATATTCAAGTAAAGTGCTTTAGTGTCTTTTAAATCAATGTGATTCATTAAGACTTTGAAGGCTCATATTAGAAACAATGGAAGTAAAAAAAAAAATAAGTGTGCGATGGAGATATTGTCATTAAGCCAAGCAAGGTGGCAACTAATTATAACTTATATATTATTCTAAATTATTTTAATCAAATTCAAACGGTCCTTGTTACCCACCCACACAGGGCTGGCACAAGAAATTGTGCTGACTGGGTTCAAGAATGAAAATTTGCACTCCACCAAAACCATGCCCCAATGCATTATTTTATATTATGATAATTCAAACTAAATGATAATTCAATTTGGCAAGAAAGCTCATAATCTAATTTAATTCATTTTTCCAATTGGCTCTTGCACTTTAATGTAATTCAATATGACAATAAAGCTCACACTTTAATGTAATTCAGCTAGCCAATAAAATTTGCACTTATCTGCACTCAGAGCCATCTTTGACCAAGATTGTCAGTGCCATCTTTGTCCCCCAAACAAATTGGTGGTGCCATCATTGACCCAGATTATCAGTGCTATCTTTGAGTCCAAACAGGGTGTGAGTGCCATCTTTGCCCCAAATAACTCACCATTGCAATATTTGTGCCCAACCAGTTTGTCAGTACCATCTTTGTGCCCAAACAGCTTGTCAGTGATATCTTTGTCTAAAAATAGATTGTCACTGCCATCATTGTTGGCAAACAGCTTGTCTCTGCCATCTTTTCCCCAAAACAGTATTGTAACCCTCACTGTGCCTCACTGTGTAAACCTGTGGGGACTGACCCCTCCTAATCAGTTATAGCAGTTGTTGCCTCTTGCTTCTGTCTGGAGTCTATTGTGTACTGATAGTCTCTCTGTACTAGCAAGGTGGTTTTTTGAAGTATACACCAAGTCTATCTATTATATGTTAGTGTTTCAGTAAATGCATATTTTTGTAGGCTGTAAACTAAACCTTTTGGAGTAACTGTGTAATAGCCAAAGAAGAATAGTATTGCAACTGAAATTTACTAAACTTTTAGTAGCATAACTGTTAAAAACTTTATCTATGATATGTATATCTATATCTGTATTTAAATGTTTAAATATATCTCTTTATTTTTATATTTTATTCAGGTTGTAATGAGCAATTAATTTGTACAATCAAGTGAAACAGCCACATTTGCTTTACACACCATGTACAATGCATCTACACATATGTGATATTGAATTTTAATGTATGCTAAGTTTTGTAGAAACCTGAAATCCTTTTAAACTTGAAATTCAATTTTGTCCACTGATCCGATTTGATGACCCATGTCCAAAAATTGCAGTATTTTAAAACAAAATTATAGTGTGCCTCATTTTCCTACTGCGGAAATGGATTTTAGAAACAGATCAACTGTGTCTGACTTTGTTCTTCTAGGATTCACTAATCGGGTGGAATTGAAGATGGCTCTGTTTTCCATGTTTTTAATTGTATATCTTCTAACTATTTTTGGAAATATTGGGATGGCAATCATAATATGGACTTCTCCTCAGCTTCACACCGCCATGTACTTCTTTCTCTTTAATCTATCCCTGGTTGATGCCTGTTTTGCTACAACCATAAGTCCTAGAATGTTGAGTGACTTCTTCAGGGAGACTCCTCATATCTCTGCACTGGCATGTGCTACTCAGATGTATTTTGCAGTTTCATTTGGAAGCTCAGAGTGCTTTATACTTTTATTTATGGCATATGACAGATATATGGCTATATGTCGCCCATTACATTATTCTCTTGTTATGACCAAGCACTACTGTCTGCTACTTTTGGCAATATCCTATATTACTGGCTTTTTCCACTCCATTATCCATACAGTTGCCACATTCAGAACTCCCATGTGTTGTTCAGACATCCACCACTTCTTTTGCGACATACAACCACTCTTAAAACTTTCTTGCAAAGAAACATTCATAAATGAGATTCTCTTATACACATTTACGGGTTCCACCACCACTAGTGGCCTTCTGCTGACTGTTCTGTCCTACTTTTTTATTGTGAAAGCCATTTTGAAAATACATACCTCAGGCAGAAGGTGCAAAACATTTTCCACTTGCACATCACACCTGGTATCTGTCTTACTGTTCTACTGTAGTGTGTTGTTTATGTACATGAGACCCAATTCTAACTACCAAGACCATGATCTGTCAGCATCTGTCTTTTATTCACTCATTATACCAATGCTGAATCCATTAATTTACAGTTTAAGAAATAAGGAAGTTAAAATGGTGCTAAGGAGAAAAAAAGTAATTCAATTATAATGTAATAACAGACATTTATGTGATTTTTTAAAAAAATGTCAATGTTATTGGCCCAGAATCAAGGGTATCATTACCACACCCATTAAAAAAAAATTACTGTACCGCTCATAATCCTCCATACTTTCTATGGAGGATTACTGGACCCGCAAAAAAATATAACTGAAACACTGTTGTGGGTGGTAATTACCACACAAATAGTGATTAAGTGACAGCTGGCAAAAAAATCTTTCATCTTTTGCTAGGCAATTTTCAAAATCAAACAAACAAAGAACTTAAATGTGCTTAATGCAGCCGATACAGACACATTTTAACCATTTCAGTGCTGTAGGGAACACAAACAATGCTCCCTAGAGCAGTGGAAGGGTTAACATGTAAAGCAAAATGTCACAGGGGTCCCCCAGTGTTCCCCACCTCCTTGCCAAAAATGTAAATCATTTAACATTTCTGCTGTGTTTGTGTGTAGCTATTCCTTTCTTCTTCCTTATTTACTGTACCTACACATATATATTTTTATTTTAGGAAAAGAAGGGGATTCTTTAGACACCATTATTTTGCGATATGATTAATTGTATGTATATTTAAAAAAAAAAAAATGGTGTCCAATTTTTATTTGATAAACCTTTTATTCATCTACAAAAGCGAATAGTGGGAACCCCGTTGCATGTCCCGGGAGTGGGATCCACACACAGCTCATCACGGGGAGCCACTTTCAGGCACTAAAAAGTAGGATGGCATAGAACGTCCTACAAGAGGAAGGGGGATAATATGGTGGTATTTTAACACATTCCATGTATTAATTCTACCACCAGCATTTGTCAACGTTTGTGAGAGTCATTTTGTGTGTTTTTATTCCCACACGGTTTTCAGGTATGACTTCACAGATTCTGGTATGTGCCCAATAAAACACCCAATACATTTAGCAACATCTCCTGAGTAGACTGATGCCATCTATGCATAGGTTTATTGGGTTTTTCTGTGAAATGTTTTTTTTGGAACATATGCATGTCATTTTTCTAATATGACATATCTTCTTTTGTCTGTCTTCTTTTTGAACTGGCAGTGACAAACATAAGCCCATCTAATAATCTCCTCTTAACCTAAAAGTACCCCACTCCAAACCTTAACCCTAAGTCTCTAACTACCCTTAATACTAACCCTGATCCCCAACACTAACCCTAATACTAACTTGTAATCTCTAATACTAACCCTAAAACAAAATATTCTTGAAATTACCTGGAGCTGAAACTGTAAAACGGTCAGTTCCATTTTAGGGTTAGCTTAAAAGGTTTAAAACATTGGGGGTTGTAATTTTCATGAGATAAATTGCAAACATTTTGTACCAGGCCTGTGTCCTACACATAAGGAGATAGGGCTGTAGTAGCTGATATGTCAGATCAACCCAACCTTATGCCTATTAGAGGCCTGATTGCCACTGGCTTGCATGGGACCCCAGCTCTGCCATGGACAGACACCTCCACATTCATCTCAATATAGATGGTGCTAAGCAGAAACACATACTTCTTTTCCCTGTATTTAAGTGTCAAGTGAAATGAGGAATAGCTGCCCTCTCACAATTAGATGCTACATACTCCTCAGCAGCACTGCTGGCCAATGTACCATGACTTCTTATTGCAGGGATGTATCACTGGATCAGGGTAAAAATTGGACCCTCTGACCCTGAGTCAGAGGACTCAGTAATTTAGACAGAGATAGCATAAGCCTGCTCAGCGCTATACAAGCTCTGCAACACACCCAACAAACTCAGCTTCAAAATAATTCATTACTGCCTTGTACTTTAATTGGGTGTTATTGACTGCCTCTATGATGATACAATCATGAAATATGAAAAATTACAACAGGGGAAAATACTGGTACAAGCATATACCTGCTGAAAGCTCCTTGCCTGCTAGGCTTCGGGTCCCCAACCCAACCATTCACCAGTACACAGAAAAAAAGCACTTGATTATAATACCCGATGTGCAGAAGAAATAAGCTTAACCATTAAAACATAGTGTTTATTGAAGATCATAGTAAAAAATAGCATACAAGACCATCAGAACTACTAACACCTTACACGTTTCGTCCAAAGGGGACTTAATCATAGGTCTGAACATTGGAAAGAGATACAAACTAATATACTCCACCCACTGATCAAGCTCACATGTGGCACACATCTCATTAGTTAATTACAAACACTCTAAATGAGAAACAATGTTCACAGTATACAAAAAAAGGACCTTAATAATAAAAAAGCACCATTACACAAAACTAAAACTACTAACTACCACATAGGGGGAAAAAAACCATAATTAATAAAATTATCCCTACAAATGGATACACAAAAGATTACAGTATAAAAATGTGTGTTAGAATGTTGCAATCAAATAATACCCCAGAGCAAACAAAGCAGCTCTTTGCTGTTTTCCATGCTCTTACCCACAGAAGGGCAGCACCATCGTGGCTTCTTGGCCACATAAATCATGGGGAAGATCAGGAGCCTGGATATTTTTTATTAAGTGTTGGCGAATGACTTGAATAATGAGGCATGTAAGCGACCAGCACCCCCCTCTCTACCCTCATGTCTGTGTCTTTCCTCTTCCTCTCCCTCCATGTATGTCTCTCTAACTGCCCATGTTTGCCTCTTTCCTCTTCCTTGCCATGTCTGTTTCTCTCTTACCCCCTGTGGCGGAACCAACCTCGCCACTATGTTCTGGAGAAGCCTGGTTGCTAGCCTGCTGCCTCTGGACTATGGCCCCATTGTAAAAGCTTGCATTTTCCCCTGCAGAAAGGCTTGTTCGTGCCTTTCTGCCTGGGTGTTCGGTAGATTGAATCTACCGAACCAACTCACAAATGAATGGACTACCTGGGCAAGGGATGTGCCATAGCACTATACGTTAATATTGTTAGTTAGTTATATTCTGTTAGTATATTGGTTATATGTAATGTTTAATTCTGTGAGTAGACCACTCTGAAGGTTTATAATGTGACAGTGACTCCAATAGTTTACTCCAACATCCATTGTTCTGTTTTAACTGGATTAACTGGTAAACTGATTATGTTGTGTACATTATGTTTCTTACTGTGTGTCTATTCACTGTATGGTAATTTGGTTTGCAGACTGAATGTCTAATGTTTTCCTAGCCCCAGTTAGTTGGAGGACTATGTTTAGTTCCTTCCCCCCATTGTATACTAATGTCATGTGTATGTCTTTTAAAAGTCTGTGTTTTTTGTCAAATAAAGTAGTTCAATCTTGCTGTACCTAACTGCTAGATGTCCTGTCTATTTGGGTACAAAGAGCAAGGGTCCAGGAAAGACTTGCTGGGTGTGACGGACCGTTACACCCCCCATATCTCTTATCTCTCCTTCCCCTCCCCATATCTCTTTCCGTCTCCCCCTATTTCTGTTCTCTCCCCATCTCTGTTTTCTCCCCCATTTCTCTTCTCTCCCCCCTCCTCCCCATCTTTGTTCTCTCCCCCTCCTCCTTTTCTCTCCCCCTCCTCCACTCCTCTGAGAAAAAGCTAAAGGATATACAAGCAGCCTGGAGCGCCGGCGTTGGAAATTACATAAACCAAAAGTCTATAAACCGAAAGAGATTCGGTTTATAGACTTTCGGTTTATGTAATACATGTAATGCTATTGCTATTCTATAAACCGAAATAGAGTCCCCATTCATAAGAATAGGTCAGTTGACCTATTCGTATGAATGGGGACTCTATTTAGGTTTATAGAAAGCCAATAGCATTACATGGCTATTGGCTTTCTATAAACCGAAATAGAGTCCCCATTCATACGAATAGGTCAATTGGGGACACTCTTACCCACATTTTACTTCATTTTGCAGCCCTCTAGCCATTTCCAGGACTTTTTTAGAGGCATTTTAGTGGCCAAAAGTTCGTGTCCCCATTGACTTCAATGGGGTTCGGGGTCAAGTTCAGGGTCAAGTTCGAGCACGGACCCGGACATTTTTTCGAAGTTCGGCCGAACCTGCCGAGCCCGAACATCCAGGTGTCCGCTCAACTGGTGTTGATTTCTAACAACAACTAATACAGGTTGGCAGGACAGTGGGCTAGCCTACCAAAATGAGTACTGTCCCGCACAACAAGCGGAACAATTGGGAGGCATGTAAGTGGCATTACTGGTGTGGAGTTGCATGGTGAGGTTGGGTGATTTCTAGTTAGCCTCTGGTTAGAATCACTGCTCTCTGCTGGTTGTCCATTAGAGGGAGAAGAAAATCTGCCCCTCTTTCAGTTTACAGATTACAGTTCTCATTCATTCTATGTTGGACGTAGCATGGAGGGAATTTAACATTAATGGAATACTCCATTTTGAGCCACAGATCTCCCTCTCCCTTAGCTTACCCTGTGTGGGTATTTAGGGATTGATGTTTGCAATATATACTTTATACATGTTCTTGTTGGCAATAGTAACAGTTAAAACTGTATCTGAAATTATGAAACAATTCTGAATGTTCCTTTAAGCTGAACCCCACATTTATTAAAAAAAATAAAGCAATGCTTACATCCTACCAGCAAGGGAACATTCTACTACAGCCAAAAAGATTTTAAGGTAAATTCCTTACTGAAAAAAAATAGAATTTTGCAAACCTATGCGTTCTCTTACTAACTTACTAAGGACCTAACATTAATGGTATACAATCTATCTATCTGAGACAGAAGAATCTGCAATTTTAGCAGCCAATTATAACTGTTTCTCAGAAGTGCTTTTTAGATGTTAATAATGGTTTCAATTTTGTCGGAAAGTTATTTTGAGCGTGGAATTTGTTTGCACAATTATTATTGTCACATTAAAAAAATGTTTTAACACAACCTTTAAGCTGCCTTAGTAATCACTGTTCAGCTTGTGTATAACATTGCCTTTCTAATAAAGGTTTTAAATCCCCTGGTGCTTATTTGTTTGTCTGTTCACATTGTCATGTTGACAAAATATTTGGATTCCTTGAATTTGTATGCTTACACAGTTACATCAGCCAGCTGTTCAGAACAAAATTAAAACAATAACTTTCCAGGAAAAACAGAGATAATAAAAAAAATATATATAAAAATATATATATAAAAAAAAACAAAAACAAAAAAAACTTGTTGGGCTTCAATATAAAGATCAGCAGCGATTAAAGCAGCAGACTTTTTGAATTATTCCTGCTACAGCATCAATTAATGCGACTGACTGATGTACTTTGTAACTGTTAAGAATCTTGCTTTCATATTTACAATAGGGAATACCCATTTTAATGACTGAAAACAACACCTGAGTGTGAGACACACAATACTCAAAGCACCATAAAATATGAACCCTTTTTAATGACAAATATGTATGAAATGCTTTTTGTTATTTTCAGTATTATTTTATAATTTTTTGTTATTTTGTAGGAATAAGCCAATTTTTTGCTGTCAAACTCTGTGAAGGTTATGAGTTATAGAAAAAAGAGGCAGTGACGCACAAAATGAAAAATAGAAAACTTTATGAAAATATAATAAAAAAATGTATTCATAAAAAACAATACTACTAATAAAAATATACATGGATCACTAGAACCATAGTTAATTTGCAAAATAAGTAAATCATACTTAACAAAATGCAATACTATAGTCAAAATCAGCATCAATACATCAAAGTCAATAAAATATTATTTAAAAGCAATAATAAATACAGCAACCCTCATATGTATTACCAAATCAGTATTCACTTTTCAATTAACCAAACCCTGATTATGCAATTGACTTCTTTTCTGTGAACAGGCAACTGTTAAACTTTCATGTGTTGTTTTATTGGAAATTTCTTCACTTAAAGAATTTGTCTAGGTGTATTAGTGAGTGTTACGTGTGAGAGTGTGTTTGTGTGTATTAGTGTGAGCATGTATTAGTGAGTGTGTTTGTGTGGAGAGTGTGCTTATGTGTATGAAATGTAATGTAAAAGTAAAACATTTTTCATTGTGCATTTGTACATTCGCATTTGGAATTTGGATGTTTGGACAAAATAGCCGATTTTATTCTGAAAATGAATGCCCTAAACTACTGGTAAGATTCTGTAATAGAATAAGGAAGAGACATTCAGATTCATGCCCCCACTGCCATTTAGGATCACCACAGTGTCATTCAGTTCCACCGACTGTCATATAGATTCTGCCTGAAGAGGAACTTTAATACTTGTTCACCACCATTCACTATTCACTGAATAGACCCCATTGTGTTATGCAAAAAGCATATAGAAAAACACCACAAACTGATTTTGAAAATCAAAAGGGGCTTAATACCTGTAATGAGCATCATAGAAAGCATTGTCCATAGCTGGAGCGTCAATGGTTTCTCATCTCTGATATGAACTAAAGACTTTACATCTAAATGCCTCCTGATCTGCAATGTTAGCATGGCAAAGGCAATTACAGGCACACTTTTAACTTAAGCCATGGTATAGGCAACCGTGTGTTTTAGCAGTGTGTCTCCATAACTCATCCTTATGTTTGAAGGCCTAGCAGTTTTTGGCACAAAGGCAGAACTCCTATAGGTCCATTTAATTATAAGCTGCTATATAAAGCAAAGGCTACTCCTTTTGGGCCACCACGACTCCCATGGGGTACTTGTAACCATTCACCTATGTGTAGGCTCATCCAGGATGTATCTAGGCACTTCAGCATCCTTTTTCCTGTAAATTGTTTATGCTCATTCCTACCTGCCTGTTTTCTTGTTCTATTCCTTGTTCCTTGTCTGGCCACAGAGTGGTACCGAACCCTACTTCGGCCCCAGAGTGGCACCTGTCATAAATGGCACCTGCCCAGTTGGCCATAGTGTGGCATCTGCCCAGGTGGCTCCAGAGTGGCACCTGCCCAGAGTGCTAACTGCCCAGTTGATCCTAGTATAGCACCTGCCCAGTTGGCTACTGTTCGGTTCCAGCCCTGCCTATTATTCCACCCCTATTATAGTATCTTGTTATGCTTTCCTTGTTTCTGTCTTCTGTTCTGCTCCATTTCTGGTTTTCCTTTCTTCTTGTGATTATGTTCCATTTGAGGCAGGGGTGGACTGACAACTCATGGGGCCCAAGTGCAATAGAAGATCATGGGGCCCCCTATGCTCACCCATGTGCAAGCCACACATATTTATTATGGAATGACAGGGGTCATCATGGGCCCTCTGATTGGTCTACAACTTCCCATAAATGGAAAACTGTAATGAATTGTGTGTTCTGACAGCTTGGGAGAACAGCAAGGGCTGGACATTTGCCACAATTTGGTTTATTGGTGCACCTCCTCAGGCTTTAGTGCTGCATGGAGAAACCACCGGCAAGCTGTGGCAACCAACCCCATAGCATTGCATTATTATACCAGCCAGTGGTGTATCTTGGTTTTGTGCTGCCTTAGGCTGACAAAATCTGGGCACCCCCTCACCCACGTTGCACACCTACAACATGCCCCATCACCCATGTTGCACACCGACATGCCCCATCAACCCATTACATTGCCATCACCCACATTGCACACACATTAAATGCCAAATCACCCCATTACATGCCCCCATCCCCCACATTGCATACACACTTAATGTCCCATCACCCCCTTTACAGGCCACCATCACCCTCATCACATACCACCACCACATCCATTACATGTCCAGATTAATTGGAAGGAGCTAAAGCTTGCTGAATGGTGGGAGAGGGAGCAAAAATGTTTGAAGCACCAGAAGTGTGCTTTAACACCCTCTGGCAAAGTGCCTTGTTTGCATTGTGGAAGATACACTACTGAGACCAGCCCCGTAGCATAACATCATTATTTTCCTGTTCATAAAAGGGAAAACCATACATTTTAAAGAAGCAAATTTGAAGAATATATTATTGATATATAAAACATATGTAAAAGAACATAGGACTTTATGTGAAAGAACAGTTATTAGTGCACAGCATGGCAGCCACAGGCATGCCAAAATTCAGCTAATAACACACATAATAATCAAATATATAATCTAACCAAGACCTCCACCTCCACTTCATACGCTCCACATAAATATAAATGTATATAATATTTAACATTTAATTAAATATATAATTGCCTGAGCCCAAGAGCCTGAACTCGATTTCATACCCTCCACATAAATATTATAAATATTAATTTAATAATATTAAAATCTATCATTAAAATGTATAATTGACTCAGCCCTAGCCCCCACTACACATAATATATAGCTTATATTTATTTGGAGGGTATGAAGAGGTGGAGGCCTTCATCTTGGCTGAGGCAATTATATATTTTAATGTCATCTTTTAATATTATTATCCAATTGCATTATCCCAAGCCCCAACATATAATATTAACTTAATTATACAGTAGGGCAGGGGTCAGCAAACTTTTTCCAGTTGAGGGTCTGAAGCAAAGTCTGCTTCCGTGATGGCAGGCAACATTCATCTATTGTACAATTATATAACAATAAATATACACCGCATTAGCTTGAATATAAGACAAGGTTTTTGTCAGAGCAAATGCTCTGAAAAAGTCCCCTCGTCTTATATTTGTGGTTCGTCTTATAATCAGACCTCAAATCAAGTTTTTTCCTTATTTTGGATCAAAAGCAGGAATGATAGGTAGAAGGGTTGAACTTGATGGACTTGTGTCTTTTTCCAACCTAAATTACTATGTTACTATATATGCAAATGTATGATATGTGTATGTGTCCATTCTCTAACTTTTATTGGGGATACTAAGTGGCATTTGTGATATGTGTATTTTATAATACATGATGTGTTCATTAAAGTGGTAATTGCATCATTTATGTGCAAACCAGTATACATATACACTATTTGGCGAGCTTGCTATAAGGTTTTGAAGGTGTTAACTATTGTAATTCCCATTCAGCAGTTAGTAAACCGTAGTCTGTAGAGTTGAGCGGACACCCGGGTTCGAGAAGTTCGAGCGAACTTTGGAAAAAGTCCGGGTCTGTGCTCGAACTTGACCCCAGACTTGACCCCGAACACGGACCGCATTGAAGTCAATGGGGACACAGACTTTTGGCCACTAAAATCCCTCTAAAAAAGTCATGAAAAGGGCTAGAGGGCTGCAAAAGGAATTATCTGTGTCCTCCGTATCCCCCCAACCACGCTCCAGTGATGCCCACGAGCTGCGTTGGGTGCCACCCTGCTGTGAACACGGTTCCTCCTCCTCTTCCTCCTCCTCCAAAACTGTGCCCTGGCTTGACAGTTGTGTACGTGGCCTATGCTGGTGCAGGAACCCACCCTCTAAGCCACTTGTGAATGACTGGCCTGATAACCGTGGAAATGACCCCTCTTCTTCCTCCTCCTCTTCCTCCTGTGCCACACCCTCTTCCATCATCGCCCTAAGTGTTTTTTCAAGGAGACATACAAGCGGGATAGTAAGGCTGAGAAGGGCGTCATTGGCACTGGCCATGTTGGTGGAGTAGTCGAAACAGTGCAAAATGGCACACAGGTCTCACATGGAGGCCCACTCATTGGTGGTGAAGTGGTGCTGTTCCGCAGAGCGACTGACCCGTGCGTGCTGCAGCTGATACTCCACTATCGCCTGCTGCTACTCGCACAATCTCTCCAGCATGTGCAAGGTGGAGTTCCACCTTGTAGGCAGTTCGCATATGAGGCGGTGAGCGGGAAAGCCTAAGTTACGCTGCAGCGCAGAGAGGCGAGCAGCAGCAGGGTGAGAACGCCTAAAGTGTGCACAGACGGCCCGCACTTTCTGTAGCAGCTCTGATATATCTGGGTAGTTTTTCAGGAATTTCTGCACTACCAAATTCATCACATGCGCCAGGCAAGGGGTGTGAGTCAAACCGGCTAGGGCCAGAGCTGCTACTAGATTTCGCCCATTATCGCACACCACCAGGCTGGGCTTGAGGCTCAGTGGCAGCAACCACTCATTGATCTGTTGTTCCATGCCCGTCCACAGCTCCTGCCCGCTGTGGGGTTTCCCCCCCAAACATATGAGTTTTAAAAGAGCCTGCTGTCGTTTCCCCCTGGCTGTGCTGAAGTTGGTGGTGAAGGTGTTACGCTGACCGGATGAGGAGGTGGTAGAGGAAGTGGTAGAGGAGAAGGAAGAAGCTGAGTAGGAGGAGAAGGCAACAGGAGGCAAAGAGAAATGCCCTGCAATCCTCTGTGGCGGAAGGACATGCGCCAAACTGCTATCTTCCTCAGGCCCAGCCGACACTACATTTGCCCAGTGTGCAGTTAGGGAGATATAGCGTCCCTGCCCGTGCTTACTGGTCCACGTATCTGTGGTTATGTGGACCTTGCCACAGATGGCGTTGCCCAGTGCATACCTGATTTTGTCCTCCAATTGCTTGTGCAGGGAAGGGATGGCTCGCCGGGAAAAGTAGTGGTGGCTGGGAACCACGTACTATGGGACAGCCACCGCCATCAGGTTTTTAAAACTGTCCATCTCCAACAGACGGAATGACAGCATTTCAAAGTCCAGGAATTTGGAAATGCTGGCATTCAGGGCCAGTGTTCGTGGGTGGGTAGGGCCATACTTCCTCTTTCTCTCCAGTGTTTGGGAGATGGACAGCTGAACGCTTCCATGGGACTGTGTGGAGATGCTTGGGGACGGTGGCGGACGTTGTGGCGTTGCTGCCACTTCCTCTATTTGCTTGGTGGCAGGTGCCACTGTGACTCCAGAGCTGGAGGAAGAGTCCAAGACAGCAGCAGAAGAGGAAGCAGGAGGAGCCTGAGACCTTTCTTGGGTTTTGAGATGCTTACTCAAAAAATACATAAAGGGAATCAACACAGTAAAGGAAGAGAGTATATTTAAAAGAAGAAAAACTACCACAACTAGAGGACATAGTCTTAAATTAGAGGGGCAATGATTTAAAAGTAATATCAGGAAGTATTACTTTACTGAGAGGGTAGTGGATGTATGGAATAGCCTTCCAGCAGAAGTGTTAGAGGTAAACACAGTCAAGGATTTTAAGCATGCACGGGATAGACACAAGGCTATACTAGCTATAAGATCGGGAACGGGGGACTAATAAAAGTACTCAAAAAAAATTGGGGAGACTAGATGGACCGAATGGTTCTTATCTGCCGACACATTCTATGTTTCTATGTTACTACACTGCAGCTCGTGCTTTGCATGTAGATGCCTGGTCATGCAGGTTGTGCTCAGGTTTAGCACATTTATGCCTTGCTTCAGTTTCTGATTGCACAGCTTGCAAACCACTCATGTCTTGTCGTCAGCACATTGTCTAAAGAACTGCCACGCCAGGGAACTCCTTGGAGCTGGCTTTGGTGTGCTCGGCCCCTGTGTGCGGTGGGCAGTAGCACAGCGTACTGTCTAGGGGGCGGCCTGTACGGTTTTGCACCCTGCTCCCTCTTATGCTGCGCTGGTGCCTCTTTGCGACCACCGCCTCTTCCTCCAAACTGGACACGTCACTCGCATGACCTTGATTCCATGTCGGGTCTAGGACCTCATCATCCTCCACATCATCTTCCACCCTCTCCTCAACCCTACCCTGCCCTCCTTGCCGGTCTGAACACTGCCAAAAGCCACAGCAGTTGGAACCTGTGTTTCGTCATCATCAGAGACGTGCTGCGGTTGTCCTCGCATGTCCACATCCTGGCACATAAGTGGTTGTGCATCAGTGCACTCAATCTCTTCCACTTCTGGGGCAAGGCTAGGTTTGATGACCCCGCCAGCAGAGTCAACAAAAAGCAAAAGAGACTGCTGCATGACTTGTGGCTCAGACTGCTTGGCTGATTTGCAAGGGGGTGAGGTGAAAGACTGATTGCCATGGGCTGCAGGTGTTAACTCTGAGCTTTTAAGCAGGGGACCGGGCGGGAGACAATGTGTAGGAACTGGAGCCCCTGTCAGCCACCCAATCTACTGTCGCCTGTACTTGTTCTGGCCTCACCATTTTAATAGTGGCATTCAGGCCTACCAAATAACGCTGAAGGTTCTGTCGCATACTAGCACCTGAGGAAGGTGTTTCACTTGTGCGTGTAGCTGTCACAGATCGACCACATCCCCTACTTGCCACAGGAGCTCCACCAACACCAGCAGCACCACGACCAGGGCCTTGTCCCTTATTTGACGCTCTCCTCATTCTTTGCGGTAACCCACCAAAGTAACAGATGGTTTATGTCAGGCGACAATGTAACCTCTAATAGTCAAGAATTTTTCTTGTTTTTTTGTTTATTGGACTGCAAGAAATTCACCGCAAGACGCAAATGTACTATTTAGCACCCAAAACAATTAGAATTTTTCAAAGTGTGCTGTAAGCATAGTATTGGACTGTTCTATTTGACTCTCAGATATGAAGTGCAGGAAGCATATGTACTATTTAGCACCCAAAACAATTAGAATTTTTCAAAGTGTGCTGTAAGCACAGTATTGGACAGCTCTATTTGACTCTCAGATATGAAGTGCACCGCAAGATGCAAATGTACTATTTAGCACCCAAAACAATTAGAATTTTTCAAAGTGTGCTGTAAGCACAGTATTGGTCTGTTCTATTTGACTCTCAGATATGAAGTGCAGGAAGCATATGTACTATTTAGCGCCCAAAACAATTAGAATTTTTCAAAGTGTGCTGTAAGCACAGTATTGTACTGTTCTATTTGACTCTCAGATATGGAGTACACCGCAGGACTCAAATGTACTATTTAGCACTCAAAACAATTAGAATTTTTCCAAGTGTGCTGTAAGCACAGTATTTAACTGTTCTGTTTGACTCTCAGATACGGAGTACACCGCAAGACGCATATGTACTATTTAGCACTCAAAACAATTAGAATTTTTCAAAGTGCGCTGTAAGCACAGTATTTAACTGTTCTGTTTGACTCTCAGATACGGAGTACAGTGCAAGACGCAAATGTACTATTTAGCACCCAAAACAATTAGAATTTTTCAAAGTGTGCTGTAAGCACAGTATTGGACTGTTCTATTTGACTTTCAGATATGAAGTGCACCGCAAGACGCAAATGTACTATTTAGCACCCAAAACAATTAGAATTTTTTAAAGTGTGCTGTTAGCACAGTATTGGACTGTTTTATTTGACTCTCAGATATGAAGTGCAGGAAGCATATGTACTATTTAGCACCCAAAACAATTATAATTTTTCAAAGTGTGCTGTAAGCACAGTATTGTACTGTTCTATTTGACTCTCAGATACGGAGTACACCGCTGGACTCAAATGTACTATTTAGCACTCAAAACAATTAGAATTTTTCCAAGTGCGCTGTAAGCACAGTATTTAACTGTTCTGTTTGACTCTCAGATACGGAGTACACCGCAAGACGCATATGTACTATTTAGCACTCAAAACAATTAGAATTTTTCAAAGTGCACTGTAAGCACAGTATTTAACTGTTCTGTTTGACTCTCAGATACGGAGTACACTGCAAGACGCAAATGTACTATTTAGCACCCAAAACAATTAGAATTTTTCAAAGTGTGCTGTAAGCACAGTATTGGACTGGTCTATTTGACTCTCAGATATGAAGTGCACCGCAAGACGCAAATGTACTATTTAGCACCCAAAACAATTAGAATTTTTTAAAGTGTGCTGTAAGCACAGTATTGGACTGTTTTATTTGACTCTCAGATATGAAGTGCAGGAAGCATATGTACTATTTAGCACCCAAAACAATTAGAATTTTTCAAAGTGTGCTGTAAGCACAACATTTAACTGTTCTATTTGACTCTCATATATAAAGTGCACTGCAAGACGCAAATGTACTATTTAGCACCCAAAACAATTAGAATTTTTCAAAGTGTGCTGTACGCACAGTATTGGACTGTTCTATTTGACTCTCAGATACGGAGTACACCGCAGGACTCAAATGTACTATTTAGCACTCAAAACAATTAGAATTTTTCAAAGTGCGCTGTAAGCACAGTATTTAATTGTTCTGTTTGACTCTCAGATACGGAGTACACCGCAAGACGCATATGTACTATTTAGCACCCAAAACAATTAGAATTTTTCAAAGTGTGCTGTAAGCACAGTATTGGACTGTTCTATTTGACTCTCAGGTATGAAGTGCAGGAAGCAAATGTACTATTTAGCATATTATTGTCCTCCATGCTGCCTGTTCGGCTTCCCGGCAGTTGTGCCGACAGGTCACGTGACCCGGTGAGCGTCTGATGTCAGAACGCCGATCACGTGACCTGTCAGCACTTCTCTGTCACACTGCATGGGGAGCCGAACAGACAGCACAGATGTTTCTCCGTTTGGCTCCCTGTTTCTCCTGTTTGGCTCCCTGTGCAGCCTGGCAGGCAGAGTGATGGTGAGAGGGGGATCTTCTGATTTTTTTCGTATTTTTTTTATTTTTTGCACAGACTCTGCTCAGGGGGGAGTGGGGGTGGGGGGGCAAGTGCCCCGTTGCTCCCCACCCCTGGATCCGCCACTGTGACCCACTCAACACTAGCTCACGACCCGCTTTTGGGTCAGGACCCACCAATTGAGAAACACTTACCTAGATCCACCAAACTGTGCCAATGGAATCACATCCGCTTTATATTACTATTTTTTCAAGTAAATACAATTATTATGGTAAGTATAATATTTATTAATACACACCAATATGTTTTCTATGCCATCACAAACTCTAATAAAGTACTAGTACACTACATGAGAACTTATTCAACTCATGAACAGTGAATACAGAATGCAAAAATCCAACAATTTCTCAAATACGCTTACATCTGGTAAATTAATTAAAAACTTTCCCTTTGATCTTCATCAAAGCCTGTTTGAACTTTCTGTTTCTAAGTGTATATATCAGAGGATTCAAAAATGGAGTAAACACAGAATAAAACAGAGATAAGATTTTGTCTTTATCAGACAAATAGGAGGCACTTGGTCGGACATACAAAAAGATGCAAGTTCCATAAAATAGTATGACTACAGTCAAGTGAGCAGCACACGTGGAGAACGACTTTTGGCGCCCCAGACTGGATGGAATTTTGAGGATGGTTTTGATAATGTAAGAATAGGAGACTGTGGTAAAAATTAGAGAACTAAGCACAACCACCCAGGCAAGTGAGAAGAAAACAGTTTCACTGACTGATGTGTCAGAACAGGACAATTTAACAAGTGGGAGAAAATCACAGAAAAAATGATTGATAAGATTAGGACCACAAAAATTCAACATGGCAATAGGAATTGTCAAAGTCCAACCAGTCAGGAAGCCACTCATCCAAGATCCAGCAGCCAGATATTGGCACATTCTTTCATTCATTACATGTGCATAACGCAGAGGGTTGCAAATGGCTGCATATCTGTCGTAGGCCATAACAGTGAGCAGGAAGAACTCAGTAGGTCCCACAGAAAACACAAAGCAAAGCTGAGCCAAACAACTTGTGCGTGAAATGACCTTGTTCCTTGTGATTAGGTAATTCAGAGTTTTGGGAATAACAGCAGTTGAACACCAGGTGTCCAGAATAGCAAAATTACTAAGGAAGAAATACATTGGAATGCGCAGATGAGTGTTTAGCAGCACCATGAGGACTATCAGAAGATTAGCTGCAATTGTCAGAACGTATATGATCAAGAACATTGAAAAGTAAAACAGCTGGAGTGGAAATGTGCCTGGAAAGCCTTGAAAAATAAAAAATGTAACTTCAGTATGATTTCCAAGCAAGTGCTCTTCTTCACCCATTTGTGAAGCTAAAGTTTATTTTTGTGATAACACCTGTGGTAAAAAGATAAACAGTAAATATGACATTATGCTTTCTACAATTTAGTATTTAGCTTTTCAGTAGATACAGATTACTGTAGAATATGAAAATAGCCTATTGGGTGTGGATTTTTGTACACTCTATAGGCTTTATTGTAATTGTGTCACATCTAACAGTGTTGCATCTGTTTTGATCATAGTAAAAAAGGTTGGTTTAGTATGAATGATAGTTTTTAATTATTGGCCAAAGTCTTTCCACCAGTACCTGGGTAATCATTGTTATTGAAAGTAAGCTTCAGATCATTTCATCATCTAGTAAATATGCATGGTGCAATGTATGCTGACTGCTTCAGCTTGAGAGTATTTAGCTAACGATTAAAACTACTGACATTGAAGTTTGACTATAATACAAACGCAAAAAAACCCCTCAAATTAAGTAACACAAAACTTTTGACCTAGATGTTGTTAAAGGGATAAGGGAAAAAATAAATACTGAAAACCTGCTTGATGAATACAAAATCAGATACCCTTATCACTTAAAAACATTAAATATAACTTTTGCTGTCACTATTAAACATACAGGCCCCTATTTCCCCTTGTTGTGGTCATACACATTAAAATGTGAAAACCCACATATTAGTATACATAAAACCATACTGCCATCACCGTGATAACAGATTTTTTTGGATAAAAGTTGGAAACCCTACACAATAGACAAAATTGGGCTTTCTCCAGTCCTGAATCAATTGTGCTGAGGGGACTCCTATTAACTTGGGTGCTGCAATGAGATAGAAGTCGGTATGTGACCCTGTAATATCCACTCCAGAAAAGAAATGAGTTGACACCGGTAAAGATGAGGGAGAAATGGAGTGATAATCATCCAAAAATGAATTGCAAAGTCTTAGACCATAAAAATAAATAAGCAGGCACATAGACAGACACAAACCAAAAAAAAAAGGGGGCTATACCCTACATAATACATATAAACCAAGACCTAATGATTTTTATGTATGGGTTAAGATCCAAAGTTAGCTTCTATGTGTAGTAATTAGCATACAGTGTGGCCTTATATTATTTTAGATGAGCACCCGTGTTAATCAAAAGGGAAAAAAAGACAGCGGGAAGTAAAAGTATATACATTTATATGTAACTATTACCAGCATATTGATAGCTAGACTAACATTTGCCTCTAATTAAGATGTGCCAACTTTGAATAAACCATAAATGTGTCTCAAATCATGTTTTGCCGGATAAAAAAGACATAATAGTATGTCTTAAAGTAGTATGTCTCAAAGTAAAGTTTAATATAGTAGATATTAAAAGACATAATAGCAAAATTTAATGTGCATTAATTTTGTGAAACATTAATAGACTTATATTTCACATTTAAACTTTTCTCAAATGATCAGTTAAGCTAATGTCCATACGTCACAAACCTCCTGGAGAAGCAGTCTATCCTTTAAACTCACATCATTTGGGATGCAGTTAAGGTGTACATCTCCAATGTCTTTCTTTGTGTGTAGCACAGATCTTCACAGAAATAAAATGACAGTTAAGGCATGATAGAAAGCAGTGAATGTGTTTATAAATGAAAAAAGGATATATAATGCATAGAAATAAACATTAAAATATGCATATTATCCAAAAGCCAAAAAAAAACAAGCAAACTTGACGTGCACAAAACATTATGACTGCTCATTTATGTCCTTTATGTCACAATTGTTTTGTTTTTTGCTCAACTTTCTAAATTAGCTTGTTTAAATATTTTACTCTTCATGTTCTAAGTTAATTAGATAAATAACTTTTAATATAGTATAAAGTCACAAAAGTATCCACTTTGTCCATTTACATGGCTGATGTTATGTTATGCAATATAAACAGTATGTATTTTGGTGTAATTCTTGGTGCAATTCATAGTTGTTCAAGTACATACATTTACCACACAAACAGATAGGAACAATGGTGGAAAAAAATAGCTTCCTATTATTTTTCAAATTCCATATTAGTGGAATTTGTCATTGTGCAGCCACAAATTACGTCTGTAGTAAACGGATTGATGTAGTACAATTTTATGTTATCAGGGTTTCTAATAGTCCAGCAGCATAGGTTACAAATTATAAACAATATAATGTTTATAAAGGGAAAATGCTGGGAAATTCAGATCCATGAGGTTATTTCTAACCCTACTTTTTTTTCTGCCAATAGGATTTCCTTTTGCAATATTAATAATGTAACATAATGCAGCTCTGTCAGCATGTTTAAATAACAGACAATGCTCAAATAAAAAAAGAAATCTGGAAATTCAATCATGGAAAACCGATGCAACTCTTTTGGAACCTTGTGCATGTGTAAATAAATGTACTTAAATATATAGGCGTAATATGCTAGACTGTGGTTGCGCATATGGCAATGTTTTGCAAATTCTGTGACTGACAGCAACATTTCATGTCCACACAAATCTATTGATCAGCTACACACTTTTTCATAGATACAGACACTACACTGATACATCAGTGTACACTGATACACTTTTCAGTGATACACTGCATAGACTGAGGTCTAGCGGATCTCTGTGTTAATGCAAATACTGACTGGCATAGTTTTCTATAGCGGGTTATCTCGGCTGTGTTAGAATGCAGATACAGAAACATAGAATGTGTCGGCAGATAAGAACCATTTGGCCCTTCTAGTCTGCCTAGTTATCTACATACTTTCATAAGTCTCTGGCCTTATCTTATATCTAGCATAGCCTTGTGCCTATCCCATACATGCATAAACTGTAATACATGCTTCATTGTAATAACCACTACCACTTCTGCTGGAAGGCAATTCCATGTATCCACTACAGGCAGTGGTTTGAATTCAGAGACTGAAAGTGACATGCAACGAGTGTGTGTAAACATATATTTAAAGTAAAGGGGAAAAAAAAGAATTTAAGCGCACAGTGCAAATATACTAATACCATAAATATGCAGAGAAGATGAAAATGACTGACTGTTTTTATTTTTATTTCTACCGCACATTTTACAGGTGCAGCATGATCCTTTGTGTATCCTTATAATATATTGGTGTGACGCACTATATAACGACATATAGAATATATATATATTTATATATATATATATATTATATGAATGCATTGATTATTAGACGGACCACTGGATTAAATGCGAGGCAATTGCTTTTTGAACAGATCTCAACCTTTTTAGTACCTGTTGTTTGTATTTCACTGTTTTCTTATCACTGTGACCTCTCAATATAAGGATTGTATTGTATTGGAACACATGTACAGTTTAAGGTTAAGTCACTGTTTGGTTTAATCACGTGTGACACCCAAGTGCTTTTTTGATAGCCCTCTCATAGTTTTTACTTTGATTTGTGTTTTTTTCAAAGTGTTTTACATCTACACTGCATTTTCATTGGTATAAGTGTTTTTGCACTGTGTGCTTAAAGATCTTTTTCTTTTCCATTACCTTAAATAGGTGTTATTTCCTGTGTTATCTTAAGCCAAGTGAGTTTGCATCCTTATCCTCTTCTTGTTGTCCATATATTTAAAGTGACAGATGATCTGTTTGTTAAGTAAAATCATTGTTCAGAGTCTTCACTGAATATTACCTCTTTGGGACGCATAATGGTGAATGGATTCCTTATCATCCCTTCCAGGAATCATCTCTTACAACTGGAATGTTGGATGCTTGAGGTCATCTGTTCTGGTTTTTCTGCATACTCTGGTTGTCACTGTCTTAACAATGAACCTTAGGAAACACACACCTCTTTATATTCCCCCATCTCCAGGGTATAATAAGAGGTATAGTAATAATTGGAGGTCATTATATGAATAATAGCTGTTGCATAGAATTAAGAGGTGAGCTGAGGGACACATTAAATCTCAGATGTTTTGTGAAGATGATGTAATATATGCTCTACTAGGAAGGTTTATTGATATACATTTGTAGGTTATTATGATATCTTTTTTAGTGGGCCAAAATATTAATTAAAATATAAAATGACAGATAAGAACCATTTAGATCATCTAGTTGTTGACCATAACTAAAGTACAAGAAGACTAGAAGTGTAAGGCATAATAACTATGCACAAAGAAAATATCAGCAAATAGTGGCATTATTGCTTTGTGCACCAATGTGTGATGATGCTAACTATATGCGCTGGTCATTCACTTCTGGTATGCTCTGGTGCATTTTCTATACATCCCATGTATACAAAGTGGCAGGGAATCTCCCAAAAATGAACATGTAGGAATATATAAAAAAGGTAGAATCACCATTAAACATAGTAATCTGTGTTTGGATTCAAATTCCCCTTGTGGTCACTTTACACCTTTTAAATATAGTAATCTACATTGCTGTGTTGTTCTCTTCATGAATTTAAATGTTTCCATCATAGTCTTTCATACATAAACTTGTTGGATTGTTTTAATATTTCAGAAATGTCTCCTTAGAAAAGTATGTGTGTGACTCAAAAGTTAGTTAATTAAAAAAAACTCCTGCAGATTACTGCACCAAAAATAAATCCACAAGCTGGTTAAAAGCATCCAAAATTATGCTTCATCATATCTTGATACCTGATAACTGTACTAAACTGAAATGTGGTAAAAAACAAACAAACAAACAACATGTACGGTACACAACACATACATGAAAAAACAAATTATGAGATTTCTGCATAACAAGTCATTAAACAGTGATGCTTGGGAGTATATCCATGGCGATGAAAAACATGTAATTTGACAAGAATCACGCATAAAACAAGACAAGATTTACATCACAATAAGTACATTTGAACCTTTATTATTGGCAAACTAGATCATTGATTCTCATGTGCCATGTTTAGTTGAAATCGCAGACTAAAATTACTACTTTGTATCTTTTAGACATACTTTATCAGTATGACCATAGGAACAGCCATCATTACTTGTTACAAGAATTAACTATTTAACAAAGCTATTTTATTTTATGTATTTTACACAATTGTATTACTTGTACGCTAAGCAGCTATTTTTCTCTATCACGTATTCTACATTTTTTTTATAGTTTCCTTGCTGTTAATGTGAATAAATTACCTTAACAACACCCACTTCTGATTCCATGCATGCTGATTCATATTTTGAGGGACACATAACTTTTACATACTGTCCTTCACATGTGTAGAGGAAAATTGATTATTTAAAGTTTTTTCTATGGGATCCAGTCCTTTAATTAATGAACTGATTCCTTGACACAGTTGGCATTCTGCAGGGGTGTATGTAATGTGTATGTTATAGGTGTCCTGCAAAAAACTACCTAGCCTGGCAATCTAGTCTGAACTAGTGGATCTGTGCTCTGTATAGGCCCCTAGAACAACATATGTATGCACACATTACCAGTATAAGTATAATTTGGGATGCTTTGTTTCAAAAAAGTAAAACACACTTTAAAATGTTGCTTTTTTTTGTCCCAGGCTCCAGTGTAATTGCTCGAGCAGAGTTGGGATGGAGGTCAGTAGAGGCTGTAAACCTGATATTTGGGACTCAATTAAACATATTTAGAATATGGATATTCACATTTGAATTAATATATGCATTTTTAGTGTTTATTAATTTTTAGCATGCTTGGAGAAAATTGAGGTTGTTTTAAAGATGGAGTACTCCTTCAAGTTATTCCTTACTTGGTAGGGGAACCATGTAGTTCTCTTAGCGTGGAGTAAGATGAAGAGAGTAAGTTTGTCTCAGTACCTAATGAGTGTTTCTCTGATGGAAGTTTGGTGTTCAAGTCCTTCTTTTGTAGTTAATGCTTTTACGGTGGACTTCAAGTCAAAATAAAGTAAAATTTGTACATTTTGGCATATACCAGAGTGCCAAAACCTTTTTTCTATGAAGGGAGTTGGTTATGCAGTTTTTAACCTGCATTACAAAAAAATCTCTGTGGATGTGAAAACGTTTCTGTGTTTAAAAGCTAATAAATTTCCATTTGCCCCTGATAAGTATCCATTTGGTCTGATAAGTAAAGGGCACTTTCCCGGTGCCATGGTCTATCCATCCTTTTTAACTTGTTGAAGTTTTTCCAGTATCACATTCTTGCTCAACTTCACATTTTGCTTTGCAGCTTGCAACAGTTCTTCCACCTCTGTGGTTGTGTACGACAATTTAAAGGTGGCATATTTTTCTCTCCATTCATGTACCTTATCTATGAACAGGTGAAATAATTTACCAGTTAAGACAATGGACCAATGTCAGGCTGAATGGGTATTTAACAAAATAATTGAGAAGTGACAGAACTATGAGGCCTACATTTATAGGAAATATATACTAGTTGATGGAAACAATACAGAAATGTTTTTATACAACAAAATGCTCTGTAGGGGGTCAGTATATGTTAATAGAATAATAGGTAATGTCAAGATAATGTACTTGCTTTATCTACTAAACTATATATATAAAAAAAAAACATAAAAAAATAGTGCCAAATGTAACTGAACAAAATGATTAAAGGATGGAATAATTTCATATTTTGAGCTAGCTCAGTGATCTAATTTATCATCAATAGCATTTGTTCAATTCCCAGCAGAGTTGATTAAGCCATTCTTCCTTCTGAGGTAGCTAAAACGAGTACAATTAAATTAAGTAATAATAACATCCACTGAATGTTGGGCAAAATTAACATCCCCAGGATGTATTTGGAGCAGCTACTGGAGCAGTAACTGCATAGTCCAATCGATGAGCAGAAATCAGGTCCTGTCTCAGCTACCAATCCTGTTTGTGATACCATACATTCTTGCCTGTATGATAATTCAGTCCTGAGCTATGCATCAGCTACTGTAGACTGAATCTATAGCATACCCTGCACCAAGGCTCTTCATTGACATCCCCTCCTGGGCAGTGGTGTATCTTGGTTTTGTGCTGCCCTAGGCAGACAAATTTTGGGCACCCCCCCTACCCACGATGCACACCCATGACATGACCCATAACCCACGTTGCACACCAAGGACATGCCCCATCACCCTATTTGCATGCTTCTATCACCCCATTACATACACATTGCCAATATTATTTGCCCATAATATTCCCCAGCTAATTTGCCCAATAATATGCCAGTATCATTTGCCATTAATATGCCCCAGCCAATTTGCCCAATAATATGCAAGTATTATTTTCCATTAATAAGTCACAGCCAATTTCCCCAATAATATGCCAGTGTTATTTGCCATTTAATATGCCCCTGATAATTTGTCCAATAATATGCCAGTGTGATTTGCCATGTAATATGCCCCTGCCAATTTGCTCAATATGCCAGTGTTATTCTGCCATTTACCGGTAATATGCCCCAGCCAATTTGCACAATATTAAGCCAGTATTATTTGCCATTTAATATGCCCCTGCCAATTTTCCCAATAATATGTTAGTGTTATTTGCCATTAATAAGCCCCAGCCAATTTGCCCAATAATATGCCAGTGTTATTTACCATTTAATATGCCCCTGCTAATTGCCCAATAATATGCCAGTGTTATTTGACATGTTATATCCCGCAGCCAATTTGCCCAATAATATGTAAGTGTTATTTGCCATTTAATATGCCCATGACAATTTGCCCAAAAATATGCCAGTGTTATTTGCCATTTAATCTGCCCCTGCTAATTTGCCCACTAATATGCCAGTGTTATTTGCGATTTTATATCCCGCAGCCAATTTGCCCAATAATATGCCAGTGTTATTTGCCATTTAATATGCCCCAGCCAATTTGGCCAATAATATGCCAGTGTGATCTGCCATTTAATGTGCCCAGCTAATTTTTCCAGTATTATGCCAGTGTTATTTGCCATTTAATATGCCCCTGCTAATTTGCCCAATAATATGCCAGTGTTATTTGCCATTTAATATGCCCCTGCTAATTTGCCCAATAATATGCCAGTGTGATTTGCCATTTAATGTGCCCAGCTAATTTGCCAATAATATGCAAGTGTTATTTGCCATTTAATGTGCCCAGCTAATTTGCCCAATAATATGCCAGTGTGATCGGCCATTTAATGTGCCCAGCTAATTTGCCCAGTAATATGCCAGTGTGATTTGCCATTTAATATGCCCCTGCCAATTTGCCCAATAATATGCCAGTGTGATTTGCCATGTAATATGCCCCTGCTAATTTGCCCAATAATATGCCAGTGTGATTTGCCATTTAATATGCCCCTGCCAATTTGCCCAAATATATGCCAGTGTGATCTGCCATTTAATGTCCCCAGCTAATTTGCCCAGTAATGCTGCCTGTTTGGCTCCCCGGCGGTTGTGCCAACAGGTCATGTGACCCGGCGCGCGTATGACGTCAGCGCGCCTGTCACGTGACTGTCGGCACTTCCGTGTCATACTGCACGGGGAGCCGAACAGGCAGCACGGAGGTTTCTCTGTGCTGCCTGTTTGGCTCCCCGTGCAGCCTGGCAGGCAGAGCGATGGTGAGGGGGGATCTTCCGATCCCCTCTCACCTCCTTCTCTGCTGGCAAACGCCTTTTTTTTTTGTTTTTGTTTTTTTAAAGGGGCGGATTTTTTTTTTACATTTAAAAAAAAATTTCAGTGCTGGGGGGCGCTGCTGACCCCCAAAATTTGCCGCCCTAGGCATCCGCCTAGGATGCCTCGTGGTAAACACAGCACTGCTCCTGGGTTGGGACAAATGGCAGTGTAGGACAGAGGCAGGGACAACATTATGTTGTAAAGGAAAACAATAAAGTTTCTATTTATTAAGCCATCTTTTTAACTTACTTCAATAAGCCTGGGTTGGTAAAATGTTATTCTATGTTGGCGTACTGTTGTGTGTGATACTTAGACATAACTTCTCGTGTCTTGTTGCTGATCACATAAATGGTTAACTGAAGTACATGGTATACTGTATACTATTGATAGACTGTACCTCCACAATTCTTGATGTTAAAAAGAGGAAAATGCATGACCACAGGGACGTCCTTCTCATTCTCTTCAAATACATAACAGGTTTTTGAAGGGCTTCTTTCTTCATCATCTAATTTTTCTATGTTTATCGTGGGGAATGGAATCTTGTTTTTCTCACAATACTCTGCAGCTCTTTTCAAGGTCTCGGTTAAAAAAAAAAAAAAAGTCACAAAAGCCACAAAAAATACATCTTTATAAAATACTATAATATTTGTTTAATTCAGAAATGGAAATTATCTATACTTACCATAAATGGGTCACCTTCACTAAAATCAAAAGACAAAATGAGGTCCACCTTTCGATGCGGAGGGAGCATTAAAGGATATGCAGAATTTATCTCTAGGCCAGCATCAATTAGATAGAGGTACTCCTGGTTGGAAATGTGAGTGGAATCAGAACCTAAGAAAACAAAATGAACATACTACACCAGGGTTGCGCTAATGGGAAGGAATTAATTTGAATGACAAGCATAGTCTGGGATTATGAATTTATGTGTCTACTTCCACACATACAGACATAATTGTAGTGTGAGAAGATGCTCTCTAGGTTTAGACTCATCAGTCACCACTTCCAATGAGCTATCTATCGTATAGCCATTAGATTACAACAATAGTATCAAGGAAAAACAAAACACAGCAAATTAAATATCTCTTTACTTTCTGGTATGTGATAAATGAAACATTGGAAGACTCACCTGAATTATTGGGATTATACACAAAGTTATGGGTTGTTCCCCATTCCCATTTAGCAAGATGAACCAAAGATTGATGTATCACTTTCCATATTTCACAAGTCTCTGTGCTCAGGAGAAGAGAAAAAAACAATGATTCCCAAAAAGGTCCGTATAATAAGAGTACAGGGACAACCCACTCTTAAGAGGAAGAAGAGAGGACGTAAGCGCAGACTCCATGAGTCCAAACAAGGGGACATAGCAAAAAGAAAAAAGGTGGGAGTAAAAAACAGAATAGGCTGGAAACCTCAGAAAAAAAAAGACAAACATCACCAAAGAATCAGACATTTTACATTTGAGTGGCATCTGTTTAAAAGAACTACAAAAGAAAGTTATCACTAAAGGATTGACATTTGTCCCCATGAAACTACCTAACACATTTTTATTTATTTGTTGATGCAGATACATTTCTGTGCAATTAGCCTATTTTTGGGGGGATTCCAACCTGTTTGCGGCAGACTTGGACCTATGGAATAGATACATTGATTACATGATTATTGTTTGGAAGGGAATAGAGTCCCAGTTGGATGATTTACAAATATATTTTAATAATAGTGATTTTGGGTTGAATTTTACTTTTTCGTTCAGTAGGGAATCTGTTGACTTTCTAAATATCGATTTTTATATAGAGGAAGGTTTTTTGAAACCATAGACTTTGTTTAAGAAAGTTGACTGCAATAACTGTATGCATACAAAAACTGACATCACCCATATTGGTAACAGAATATACCTAAGGGGCAATTTAGAAAGATTATGAGGAACTGTTGTGACTTGGACAATTTTAAAGAACAAAATATGGTTCTCAGATTCTAAAAACCTATTGCCTTGAACATCTAGATAAAACAGAAAAGGAAAAGGAGTTCTTAGATAGATCAGTTATTTTGAAAAACAAGAATCAACATGACAATCCTAATGAGTTTGGAATATCTTTTATTTCAGAATATAATAGCAGCCCCACTTATTAAAATAATTTGAAACAGACACTGGAAAGTGGTTAGAGGGGATTAAATATTAGGACCCATTCTCTCCCCAAAAAAACTTTTTAGTGTTTTTTTTGGAAAGCTCCTTATCTTGAATAGGAGTTAGCCCGTTGCATCATTAGAAATATTACAAAAAGGGATGTTTTTAGTTGGCTTAGGAATAAAAAAAGGACTTTTCCAAATGTGGGAATTGCAAGGCCTGCATTAATCAAACAAGAAAAACAGTTGATTTCACCTCCAGCACTACAGCCAAGACTTCTAAAGTCCACAGTTTTATTAATTATAACACAACCCATGTTGTATATTGGACATGTGCAAAACTAAAATTTTCGTTTCGTTTTCGTCCATTCGGACGAAAATGTTATTTATTTAGTCTAAAACGAATTTCGTTCATTACTGCATTCGTTTCAGACAAAATTCGTTCATTATTTTCGTTTCATTTTATTCGTTCGTACAAATCTATTGACCTACACATTCCATAGACTTTCGGCTTATAGAATACATGTAATGCTATTGGCTTTCTATAAACCGAACTAGAGTCCCCATTCATAAGAAATTCTTATGAATGGGGACTCTAGTTCGGTTTATAGAAAGCCAATAGTATTACATGTATTCCATAAGCCGAAAGTCTATAAACCGAACGACGTTCAGTTTATAGACTTTCGGTTTATAGAATACATGTAATGCTATTGCTGTTTTATAAGCCGAAAGTCTATAAACTGAACGACGTATCGATTATGTCGGTTTATGGAATGTATGTAATGCTATTGGTATTCTATAAACCGACTCTATTTTGGTTTAAAGAATGCTAATAGCACGAATGGACGAATGATTTTCGTTTATTAACCATTCGTTCATTCGGCTTTCGTTAGTTTAGCATTTTCGTTATTCGTTTTTCGGACGAATGGATGAAAATGCTATTTTCGGACTAAAATGCATTCGTCCGAAAACGAATGCACATGTCTATTGTATATCTTATAGAATGTGGTTTTGGACTCCGTTTTTTAGGGAAGACTAAAAGACAATTGAAGGTCAGGATACTGGAAAATCTAGGTCTAATTGGTAACAGTTGTGAGCAATACAGTCTCCGTAATCATTGTGAAATGTATATCAAGGGATTCCAAGCAAATATCATATTTATGGGCATTGAAGCCATACCCTCTATTAATCCCCCATGGGATTCACTAAAATTTGAGAATAGCTCGAGGATGTCACTGTTCATTTTGAGACTAAGTGAAATTCAGCACCCGAGTTTGACTTAGAAAATAAAAAAACAGGTTTGAATCTAAACCACTGAAAGTAATGGAAGGCAAGATGATCAAAGCTATTCTTGAGACAAAATCAAATTGGCATCCAAGTTTGACTTAGTCTCAAAAATATCTTTGATCATTTTACCTACAATTACTTTCAATGAGGAAGATTCAAATCTGTGATTTTATTTTCTAAGCCAAACTCGGGTGTCGAATTTGACTTAGTCTCAAAATGAAAGTCAACCTCCTCGCACTGATTTGGAATTTTAGTGAACAGACTCATATGTTTTTAGAGCTGGTAATTCAATTTATTTCTAAAAATACTAAACCAGATTTGTTTTGTGATTTGTCTTTTCAGGTTTACACTGTGACATTAAACATCAAATTTACCACTTTTTAGTGGAATACCCCTATTTGTGATTTTTTTTCTATGTTCACTTGCTTTTGTGCTTTTTTGTTTTATGTTATCCATATCCATGGTTTATGTTTTTCATATATCTATTGCTCATTTTCAATTTTTGCACTGTATTTTGATTCATCACTATACAGTACTATATTTCGCTAGCACCTCGTCATCACATGCATATGGCTGTTTGGGGAGATTTATCCCAAATATATAGACTTTTAATGTCTTCTCACACCATTGTATATTGCGGCTGCCTGTGAGGGGGATCCAGGTTCACTGCAGATATAAGGCTAGAATCCAGCAGGACCTGGATCTTAACCCGACAGTCAGACATCATTTGAGGTTTGATAATAAGGTGATCCATAAGGTGAGGGTCTTGATTCAAAGCATTTGGTCTGATAAAAACCATCAACTTATATTTGAGCAAATGCCGATTTACACCCATAGCACCAACAACTTACACAGTGTTTGATATAGAGCTTGAAGGAAATTTATAAACTCAATGAAAGGAATGGAGACAGATTAACATAAAAAGTAGGGATCTGCATGATAATATTCTACATGACTTTACTACTTTCATAGTTTTGACTTGAATACCTGAGTCTGAATTCTGTTCCATGTTGAAAGCTCCTTCAGATTCCATAGACATGTTCTCTAGAAACAATAACCATTCATTTATGAGACATTAAAACCGAGTATGTAACTGAGAAAGGAAAGCAAATCATTTTTACTGTACACATTGTAAATGTAATGGGGGCCTGGAGCACATGATTTTAAAGCATTATATAGTGATAACATGAGCTGGCTCTAGACCTTTCTTTCGGTTTAAGAAGAGAAAAGACAATGAAAACAAAGCATTGTCTCGACAAAATAAAGCCAACACGTTCATATCTGTTGTAAATAGGTCTTGCCTAAAAAGCACTGACTTCCATTGGAGGTGGCTTTGTGAGGAGTTCCATAGGGTGCGCTTATGACAATTCTTCCCTTACCCCATATAGGCACAGGCAATGTTTCATTGACAGACTTACCCTGCGACTATTGGAGATGGGAGAGGCAGAGAGTGTACCTTTAGTACTGACCAGTTCAGGAATTAAGCAGAACAGCATATATTTCTGCTGTCCTTAAAACTTGATTGCATCTCTAGTAATACCTATTGGTAGTTTCCAGGTTTCATGGACTATATCATGTGGCAGAGACCCAAAAATCATTTGCATACATACATCTACATTTGCGTCCAGTGGGTCTTTATCAGCAACCATAACTGCTGTATTCCAATGGTATGTTCCTCCAATTCATTTTGCAACTGATTTGATGCATGTTTTCATGGAAAAGAAGGAACTTTCTAAATGGCGCCAAACTTTTGAATGTAAATCCAATGCAATGTCTTCTGGGGGCTGTGTCCTCTAATAAAGCACTAGCATCACACTTGGGAACTTTATTTTGAAATTATTATTATATAATTCATACATATTTTTCAGTACCAAAATATGTCTACAAAAATATTAGTGTGTAATGTATCCATTTAAAAAAAAAAACAAGTAAACTGAGGTTTTTCATCTGTCATAGTAACATAGTAACATAGTAATTTAGGTTGAAAAAAGACACAAGTCCATCAAGTTCAACCCTTCTACCTATCATTTCAGCGTTTTGATCCAAAAGAAGGCAAAAAAAACCCTAAGGAAGCTTTTTCGAATGTTGCCTCCTAGGGTGAAAAAAATTCCTTCTTAACTCCAAAAGGGCAATCAGATTTCTCCTTGGATCAAAAAGCTCTATTATTAATGCTTATTCTATTATTAATACCCCTGTATGTTCTGTATGATTACAGAACATACAGGGGTATTATTAATACCCCTGTATGAATTAATTTCCATTAACACATATTTAAGAGGCAAAATAAAAACAATATGTCACAAAGTAAGCCTCACCATCTAAGATTTGTGTGAGAGTGAGTAAAAGTTGCTCTTTCACTTTATAATCCATACTTTGCTGTTCTTCAGAGAGCAGAGTCTTCAGACTTTTACATCCTCTACACTTGGCACATGGAAGGTCTATAAAAGTGTAACCATGAGAAGGAAACACATAAATAACTGACAGATAAAGACCATAGAATAACCGAAGTTACAGGTTTAGGTTAATATTAATAATTAAACAAATAAATATACTGGTGCACAATAACAATGAGTAAATAAAAAAAAACAACATCCTGTTTGTATAATTTTTTTTTTTTTTGCTGTATGCTTCTTCCAACGATATCTCAAAAATATTAAGGCTGACTGGGCATCATAGTTCCAAAACATCTCCAGTGTCAAGGTTAACTATTATTGCACTAGTGGAAAGGATCAATAGAACAATTTTATACCAGTTAATAAGAAAATGTGTGCCTGCAAATGACTAAATATATATAAAAAAAGAAATTGTGGCATAACTTTGTTGTATAATAAACTAATATATAACAGTATGTATGTGCCTCAATGAAATGGCTAATGATATACATTTTTAGGATTTGCTCATACCGGGCTGCTCATCAGTCCCAGCTGTTCTACATTCTCCCTTGCTGAGTATTTCACCAATGTGGCCTGGAAAAGATTAACAAATACTAATCACATTAAATAATTCACAGATCCTGCTGTTTAACAAACTGACGTTTCCATTCATGCTGGGTGTGGGGTCTGCTTTAAAATTAAGCAAATTAAGTAAATACATATGTGAAAGAGATTTAATACACACCATAAAAAAAATACATATGCACATGAAAATCATTTCCCAAACATTTAAGGGTCGACACAGGTAGCTCCGATAGTTTTGTTCTGACTTTTTGGAAGCCGAATGTCCACATAGATTTCGATGGGGAGGACTTTGGCTTATTTAGGGGCCTTTTTTGAAGACCTCGGCTATTACGAAAATAAACAAAGTTCTCCATGGAACTCGGGGACCACTCTTTGCAAAGGTATAGAACAAAATGTTCTCAAGGAAAGACATAGACAGAGATAAATAACAGAGTTGTATAGTAAGTCTCCCCACACTGCTACAAGAAGACTTGTTGACCTGAATCTACTGTTGGGTATTGGTATAAATGATCTCTACAAAGCACCCCAATAGAGAAAAATTCCCACTGTTGTCCATGGAGGCCCAATACCACCTTCGAAGAACACCCAAAACTGATCTTGTGAGTTTTTTATGGAAATCTCTGGGTGATCATTATGCACACATTCATGCTTCTCAATAGCATAGTTTTCTCAGAGTCTTCAAAGAGTTTACTTTCTTACCTAGTAAATGCACCTGTCAAGTGCCCTTCTCCTTACTAGTGTTTTATATGTTAAGTATATCTACTGCAAAACGGATTCATTACTATATTTTATAAACATTTAAAGTTTTTGTACCTTTAAGGATGCCCCAGATAGCCTCTTTGCTTGCAATTGCACTTCCCCACAAACCTAGAAGAAACGAAAACGCAGCACAATAATTGGTCTATGCAGTCCCAACATAAGTGCAACCTTAGCATTAATAAGGCTTTATTATTGGAATAGCAGATAAGATTACATTTCAAAAATATTTTATTCACATGTTGTTATGTAGGACCATACCAATTTGTTTGCATTCATGTCAATGTGATTGTCACAAGAGGCTAGCATAATTTGATAAAGTATATCCTTATCCCCTGACCAAAGAAATAAAATAAAAATGAAAAATACTAACAAAGAAGGATAAAAAAAAGAGAAAAAGAGGATTACAATGGGAAGAATAATAAAGTATAGAATAAAGAGAAATAAATGTATGTTGCTCATTTAAAACCCCTCACCCAAAATATAGGAGATAAATACCAATAATAAAAAAATAAAACAAATATATAAGGAGTGGAAAAAAATACACAAAAGAAGAAGCAATAAATAAAATACAAATATGCAAAATGACAAAATATGTAAGAAAATGTAATACAACAAAATATAAATCAAAAATTAATAATGCTATATACACCCACTATGACATGTACAAATAAAGTCCACAGGGTTGTGTCACCTTGATGAATATGAAAAGTCAAAATCCAGGAGTAATAATGTAGAGTGTCTGCCACAATCACATCCCCCAAGATCATGTGCTCACAAGATCAAGTGCTCACATGTTAAAAGCAAATACTGTGCATATAAGAAAGCCCCACTTGGCGTTATCACTCATTACAATGTTTCTCTGTCCCCTATCTGCAGGGGCGTCACTAGGGTTGTGTCACAACTCATGGTGTCACCCCCCTGGATTTCCTCCAATACAATGCCAAACAGATTCCTTAGTAATGCCAGTTGGGCTATTAATTATGCCACACAGAGGAGACCCATAACTATGCCACACACAGGAGCCCCATAACTATGCCACACACAGGAGCCCCATAAATGATGCCACACCAGAGCCCCATAAATTATTCCACACCAGAGCCCCATAAATTATGCCACACCAGAGCCCCACTATTTATGCCTTACCTCTGCCCAATTAATTATGCCACACACAGGTGCCCCATAATTATGCCACACACACAGGTGCCCCATAATTATGCCACACAAAAGAGTCCCTTAATTATGCCACACAAAAGAGTGCCTTAATTATGGCACACATGGGGCCCAATAAATATGCCACACACAAGCGCCCCATATTTATGCACACATGGGACCGCCATTAATTATGAAACACACAGGAGCCCCACGAGGTGACAATTGTACAATTCTAAAACAATACATATCTATACATACAGACATCTCTCTCTCTCTATAACAGCCAATTTGCCCAATTATATGCCAGTATCATTTTGTCATTAATAAGCCACAGCCAATTTGCCCATTAATATGCCATTGTTATTGTGCCAGATGCAAATACCATTGTGCCATTAAGATGCCAGTATTATTGTGCCATTCATATGCCAGTAATATTGTGCGATTCAGATACCAGTAATATTGTGCCATTCAAATACCAGTAATATTGTGCCATTCAAATATCAGGAATATTGTGCCATTCAGATACTAGTAATATTGTGCAATTCAAATACCAGTAAAATTGTGCCATTCAAATACCAGGAATATTGTGCCATTCAGATGCCAGGAATATTGTGCCATTCATATGCCAGTAATATTGTGCCATTCAAATACCAGTAATATTGTACCATTGAGATGCCATAATTATTGTGCCATTCAGATGCCAGTAATATTGTGCCATTCAGATGCCAGTAATATTGTGCCATTCAAATACCAGGAATATTGTGCCATTCAGAAACCAGCAATATTGTGCCATTCAGATGCCAGTAATATTGTGCCATTCAGATACCAGTAATATTGTGCCATTCAGAGCCCAGTAATTGGGGTCTAGGACACTTCTTCGCCGCATTTTCATCGCTGACAGTTCAGCGCGGCAGTTAGAACGCTGAACTGTCAGCAATGAAGTATAACGCGGCCATTTCACCGCGGCTGCAGCTATGTAAGAGCTGACAGTTCAGCGCTGAACTGTCAGCTCTTACAAATCTAAAAGTAAAACGAAAATAACCCCCCCCTAATAAATGATTCCCCCCCCAATAGTAACACTAAACACTAAACCCCAATACTAACACTAAAATTAACCCCAATACTAAAATTAACCCCCTAAACCCTAATACTAACCCCCGACCCCTAATACTAACCCCGACCCCTAATACTAACCCTAATACTAATCCCCGACCCCTCATACTAAAGTTAACCCCCTAAACCCCAATACTAACCCTAATACTAAAGTTAACCCCCTAAACCCCAATACTAACCCCAATACTAACCCTAATACTAACCCCCGACCCCTAATACTAACCCCGACCCCTAATTCTAACCCTAATACTAACCCCGACCCCTAATACTAAAATTAACCCCCTAAACCCCAATACTAACCCTAATACTAACCCTAATACTAACCCCCGACCCCTAATACTAACCCCGACCCCTAATACTAACCCTAATACTAATCCCTGACCCCTAATACTAAAGTTAACCCCCTAAACCCCAATACTAGCCCTAATACTAAAGTTAACCCCCTAAACCCCAATACTAGCCCTAATACTAAAGTTAACCCCCTAAACCCCAATACTAACCCTAATACTAACCCCCGACCCCTAATACTAAAATTAACCCCTAACACTAAACACTAAACCTAATTGTAACCCCCTAAACCCTAATTCTAAACCAACTAAAATCGGTAAAATACTTACCTTTAGCGATGAAATGTCCCGCGATGAAATCTCCAGCGGCGATCTGTCTTGTGCTGTACTGTCGGCGGTGAAGCGGCTGCGCGGAAGCAGCCGCGATGAAGTGTCCCATCCCCCAGTAATTGTGCCATTTGGATGCCAGTAATATTGTGCCATTCAGATACCAGTAATATTGTGCCATTAAGAGCCCAGTAATTTTATGCCATTAGATACCAGTAATATTGTGCCATTCAGAGCCCAGTAATATTGTGCCATTCAGAGCCCAGTAATATTGTGCCAGTCAGATACCAGCAATATTGTGCCATTCAGATACCAGTAATATTGTGCCATTCAAATACCAGTAATATTGTGCCTTTCAAATACCAGCAATATTGTGCAATTCAGATGCCAGTAATTTTGTGCCATTCAGATACCTGTAATATTGTGCCATTCAGAGCCCAGTAATTGTGCCATTTGGATGCCAGTAATATTGTGCCATTCAGATACCAGTAATATTGTGCCATTCAGAGCCCAGTAATATTATGCCATTCAGATCCCAGTAATATTGTGCCATTCAGAGCCCAGTAATATTGTGCCATTCAGAGCCCAGTAATAGTATGCCATTCAGAGCCCAATAATATTGTGCCATTCAGAGCCCAGTAATATTGTGCCAGTCAGATACCAGGAATATTGTCCCATTCAGAGCCCAGTAATGTTGTGCCAGTCAGATACCAGGAATTGTGTGCCATTCAGAGACCAGTAATATTGTGCCAGTCAGATACCAGTAATATTGTGCCATTCAAATACCAGGAATATTGTGCCATTCAAATACCAGGAATATTGTGCCATTCAGATGCCAGGAATATTGTGCCATTCAAATACCAGTAATATTGTACCATTGAGATGCCATAATTATTGTGCCATTCAGATGCCAGTAATATTGTGCCATTCAGATGCCAGTAATATTGTGCCATTCAGATGCCAGTAATATTGTGCCATTCAAATACCAGGAATATTGTGCCATTCAGATGCCAGTAATATTGTGCCATTCAAATACCAGGAATATTGGGCCATTCAAATACCAGGAATATTGTGCCATTCAGATGCCAGGAATATTGTGCCATTCAGATGCCAGTAATATTGTGCCATTCAAATACCAGTAATATTGTACCATGGAGATGCCATAATTATTGTGCCATTCAGATGCCAGTAATATTGTGCCATTCAGATGCCAGTAATATTGTGCCATTCAGATGCCAGTAATATTGTGCCATTCAAATACCAGGAATATTGTTCTATTCAGAAACCAGCAATATTGTGCCATTCAGATGCCAGTAATATTGTGCCATTCAGATACCAGTAATATTGTGCCATTCAGAGCCCAGTAATTGTGCCATTCAGATGCCAGTAATATTGTACCATTCAGATACCATCAATATTGTGCCATTCAGATACCAGTAATATTGTGCCAGTCAGATACCAGTAATATTGTGCCATTCAGAGCCCAGTAATATTGTACCATTCAAATACCAGTAATATTGTGCCTTTCAAATACCAGCAATATTGTGCAATTCAGATGCCAGTAATTTTGTGCCATTCAGATACCAGTATTATTGTGCCATTCAGAGCACAGTAATTGTGCCATTCGGATGCCAGTAATATTGTGCCATTCAGATACAAGTAATATTGTGCCATTCAGAGCCCAGTAATATGATGCCATTCAGATACCAGTAATATTGTATCATTCAGATCCCAGTAATATTGTGCAATTCAGATGCCTGTAATTTTGTGCCATTCAGAGCCCAGTAATTGTGCCATTCGGATGCCAGTAATATTGTGCCATTCAGATACCAGTAATATTGTGCCATTCAGAGCCCAGTAATATTATGCCATTCAGAGCCCAATAATATTGTGCCATTCAGAGCCCAGTAATATTGTGCCAGTCAGATACCAGGAATATTGTCCCATTCAGAGCCCAGTAATGTTGTGCCAGTCAGATACCAGGAATTGTGTGCCATTCAGAGACCAGTAATATTGTGCCAGTCAGATACCAGGAATATTGTGCCATTCAAATACCAGGAATATTGTGCCATTCAGATGCCAGGAATATTGTGCCATTCAAATACCAGTAATATTGTACCATTGAGATGCCATAATTATTGTGCCATTCAGATGCCAGTAATATTGTGCCATTCAGATGCCAGTAATATTGTGCCATTCAGATGCCAGTAATATTGTGCCATTCAAATACCAGGAATATTGTGCCATTCAGATGCCAGTAATATTGTGCCATTCAAATACCAGGAAAATTGTGCCATTCAGATGCCAGGAATATTGTGCCATTCAGATGCCAGTAATATTGTGCCATTCAAATACCAGTAATATTGTACCATGGAGATGCCATAATTATTGTGCCATTCAGATGCCAGTAATATTGTGCCATTCAGATGCCAGTAATATTGTGCCATTCAGATGCCAGTAATATTGTGCCATTCAAATACCAGGAATATTGTTCCATTCAGAAACCCGCAATATTGTGCCATTCAGATGCCAGTAATATTGTGCCATTCAGATACCAGTAATATTGTGCCATTCAGAGCCCAGTAATTGTGCCATTCAGATGCCAGTAATATTGTGCCATTCAGATACCATCAATATTGTGCCATTCAGATACCAGTAATATTGTGCCAGTCAGATACCAGTAATATTGTGCCATTCAGAGCCCAGTAATATTGTACCATTCAAATACCAGTAATATTGTGCCTTTCAAATACCAGCAATATTGCGCAATTCAGATGCCAGTAATTTTGTGCCATTCAGATACCAGTATTATTGTGCCCTTCAGAGCACAGTAATTGTGCCATTCGGATGCCAGTAATATTGTGCCATTCAGATACCAGTAATATTGTGCCATTCAGATACCAGTAATATTGTGCCATTCAGAGCCCAGTAATATTATGCCATTCAGATACCACTAATATTGTGTCATTCAGATCCCAGTAATATTGTGCCATTCAGAGCCCAGGAATATTGTGCCATTCAGAGCCCAGTAGTATTATGCCATTCAGAGCCCAGTAATATTGTGCCAGTCAGATGCCAGGAATATTATGCCATTCAGAGCCCAGTAATATTATGTCATTCAGAGCCCAGTAATATTGTGCCATTCAGAGACCAGTAATATTGTGCCAGTCAGATACCAGGAATATTGTGCCATTCAGAGACCAGTAATATTATGCCATTCAGAGCCCAGTAATATTGTGCCAGTCAGATACCAGTAATATTGGGCCATTCAGAGACCACTAATATTGTGCCAGTCAGATACCAGGAATTGTGTGCCATTCAGAGCCCAGTAATATTGTGCCAGTCAGATACCAGTAATATTGTGCCATTCAAGTGCTCGTTTTCTTCCTCCCTCCTCCCCCCTTCCCCATCAGTTACCGCCTGGCTGCTGCTCCAGTGGATGCTGCTGCCAGTATGAAAAAAAGTTAAGCAGCGCATTGCGGTGCGGGGGGATGCCGGCAGCACTGGTGTCACCCCCGGTGGAGGTGTCAATCGGTGTGGTCCGCACCCCCCACACCCCCCTCTGGACGCCACTGCCTATGTGTATTAATGCTGGTGTTCTGCCTTTTTCTCTGAGATTGCAGGAGTTCCCAAGAAGTGCTGTTGAATGAACTACACATGCGCATGATCACTCAAATCAGTGGTTTTAGTTATCGGAAAAAATGCACATTAGCAGGCACCACTCATGTGCAAGTAGCTCTGAAAAATCTGAGATACCGAGAACTACACTTCCCACCTCCAACGGTATGCAATCTGTTTAAAAACAGTGCACAGTGATTAGACATGGGGGGATTAGGGTAAGGATCAGGATTAACTGTACTCTATGGAGGTAACCATAACCCTTATCTTTACTGTAACCCCAGTAAAGTTAGCCATAACGCTTACTCTCACTCTAACCCTAACTCCCCCTGTCCTAATCTCTGTGCAAGGGTTTAAAAATGACTGCATACCTTTGGAGCTGGGAGGCATCATGGGAAGTGTAGTTCTCAGTCCCTCAGACTTTGCCTAGCTGCTCGAAAATTTATCCTACCAGATACAGTCTTTGTGGTGAAACTGGAAGTCCCTGAACGATGTCACTTCAAACTCAGTAAGGACTTTCTCAAAAGGTAGCGACATTGACGTTTTGACACAAACCCTGTGGACTCCTCATAGTGGCTGTCTTAGGCATTATTGTTTTTTGGTTTGTATTTTGCTGTATGCATTTCCTTACATATTTTGTGTTTTGCTTATTTTTATTTATTTATTTATTATTCTCTCACTCTCTCTCTAAATTAAACTCTTAAAACTATTGGTTCCATTAAAGTTACTTTAAAACACCTTTCTAAGATAACAAAATTGAAGATTTGGTCACATACATGGCCATATTATGCTAAGCCCACCACTCCAATATTGGTGGGTCCTAACATTAAATACCAATATTGGAGTACTTTGATGTAGTGGTGGGCTTAGCATAATATGGCCATATATGTGACCAAATCTCCAATTTTTGTTATCTTACAAAGGTGTTTTAAGTAGCTTTAATGAAATCAAGAGTTTTTCCCCCTACCTGTTTTCATGTGGTGGACTGATCTTTGGATTTTGCATAAGTATTTGGTGTCAGCAGCACCCCTTTATAGTATATGCTATTCTAGGTGAGTGCATTCCTTTTGGATTTGTTAATATATATAAATAAACAAATCCAAAAGGAATGCACTAGCCTAAAAAAGCATATATTATAAGGGGGTGCTGCAGATTATATATATATATATATATATATATATATATATATATATATATATATATATATATATATATATTAACAGGATTATATATTCAATATTACCTTGCAGAAAACAGAGGTCTCTCTCAGGTGTGGTCTTCAATAGCTTTCCTTCTTTGAATTGGCTGCCCAGCAAATCAGTGCTCACAAAACAGTTATATGCAGGAAATCCAGCATTGTGTGGTGTGAACTCAAACCAGGTCCCTGGAAATGACAACAGTTTATCTTTGTGGTAAGAGAGATGACAAAAGCACTAGTCATGGATATGGCTCACAGATTGATGCAACGCACCTGGCTCATGGTGCATTTTTCTATCCAAGTTGCTTTTTTCCACTGCAGAGTATACTGGATATGGATTTGTCCCATTCTCACATGCAGAGCGGTGATCAGAGAGTTTGTACTCATTAGTCTGAATGAGCAATGTGGTTAAACATACAATAAGAAATAATAATGGATCAGCAGGAATAAAACAAACATGTTTATTCACCTGTGCAAACCTTCTGCCAGTATAGCAGATTTGCAAAAAAAATATGACACTCAACTATTTGCTCAATTCTCTATTTTGGTCTAATGTACTTGTTGTATCACCACAATCCATTCTCTGGAAAATGTCATAATTCACAATGTTACATTTATAAGAGTTCATGTATGAAACACTATATCTAAATGATCACTATACTCACTTCTTTAGTCATCATACAAATGACCACGTAGGCCCAAACAGCAGTCAGAGACTTAACATCTTCCTGCCATGTTTTTTTTATCTTCTCCCACGATTTCTTCCAATTCCACTCAGTCTTGCTAAGTCTCTCACAAATGTTATGTTCCATCTCTGACATACATGTTGACCAGGTGTTGCAGTTGTACAGTGATGACATACACCTGGGAAATGAGTGTATATGCTACATATGTGTTTCAAGTTATTCCAAAGCAAATTGTTTGCTTCACTGATGCCATACAACTGCTGGATTTTAGGAGTATAACACCTAAAATATAGTTGACATTTTTCAGATAAAGAAACATCAAGAAGTAAGCTTTTCTACATGTTAAAGTGTTGATTGGGTCCATGTGTAATAATTAATTGTAACAATAACCTTGATTTTTTTTTTTAGGTAAACAATGTCAAAAGGAAAGTAGTCCATGACTGCTGAACTCATACAAATGTCACACACAGGAATCTGGCGATCAGTATAGCAAACACTATTTTCTAAGTAATAAAAAAAACATCCAATTTTAATCTTGATAATTTTAAAATAGAAGGTGCATAAACCATGAAGGAGAGTGAAATGTACAAATAATTATTTTACATCAAAATTTAAAGGTTAAGCATTTTCCAAAATTAATATGTCACATACCAGGTAGATCCAGAGGTACCACAAATATATGTGATTGTATCTAGAAAGCCTTGATCAGAAAGTTCGACAAGGATTCCCAAGAGGCTTATCATGGCACGAAGGCTACCTCCAGAACCCAAAATGGCAACAACAGGTACATCATCCTATATAAACACAGATGTAAATGGAATCAGAAAAATCATGCGCTATAAAGAATAATAAAAACATTAACAAACTAGATAACATAATGTCAAACCTTCAAACACCAATAAATGAAAAAAAGTGAATTACAAAAAGTACACAGTTATCAATTAAAACAAAAAGGATTTATAAAAACAAAATTAGAAAACCAACTGCAAACATAATTCAGCTAGTGATTTAAGTAATCAAACTACAAAGGCATGAGAAAATAATGTTACATTTTAAATGGTGTAAGCCTGCTACAAATGGTATAAAAACAAACATGATCATGATCTAAGTTATCACTTATTGGTGACTTTTAAATAAAAAATATCAATTGTAGTCAATGGCATTCAATGACCGGAGGGGTCTAATCACTACAATTTGAGATTTGACGTTGAGATTAGATTGATCATTTAAAGACATCACTAAAAATGTGCCGGGAGTTGATGATGCTGCCAGCATATATAATTATCAATATGGGGGGCCAGGGCAATAAGCCCTGGCATCCCAGCTATTATTAACAAGCAGGCTCCCAGGCCCCTCCCTTATACCAGCGGGCCTGGAGCCTGCCATATGGATCCCAGCCCCCTTCAAAATAATATGCTCCCCACAGTGATGGTGGAGTTATAATTACCCCCATACACTAATAAATCATAATCCCCCCCACAATAAATAATACGTCCCCGGAACACATAACAGTTACTATACCGCTGAGAGAAAACCATTAGAGGTAGCTCTCTCACATTTTAAATTTTTGTAAAATTTTTGTGTGCCAGAATTTTTTTTAGTGCTAGGTGAATATAATTTTAAAATATTTTTTATTTTTAATGGCCCATTTTCCTGAGCTAGAAAATATGGATCCAGGGTATTGTTATCGCAGCTGGAACCTGCATACCTGGAGGTAATATTTTATTTTACATGGCACCGTTTGTGTGCCATTGGGTTGGCAGTGATAGTAACTATTATTTGACCCGGGGCCCTTTGGCAAGCCTCCAGGTAATATATATTGTTGGGAGTTACTTACTCTGGCTCCCATATTATTGATTGGATGTGTCGGGAGCATCAGCAGCTCCAGGTACCTTTTGAATTATGATGGGGCCAGGGCTACTTGCCATATGTGTTATGGGTCCTGGAGGCTTTTTGGGAACCCCCAGGACCAGTTTTTAACAAGGGGGGTTATCATTATTTTTACAATTATTTATTTTTGTTTTACTTTTTAATGCAACTTGTCTCCTGTAAAGGAGGAGAGTTGTGGAAGGGGGCTGGATGCAGGAGGGATTTCCAGTTATCTTAAGTGAATAGTGCGAGGAGGTTGACTTGGGAGATCGACTTTTAAAGTGAAAGTCGGCATCCAAAGTTGACCTCCTCACACCATACTAGACTTGTAGTGAATAAACCCCAGAGATAACTCAGATCATTTAATAGAGCCCATAATGTCCACAAGTTTCTGTAAATTGTAATCTTGTTGGTAAGAGCCTCATAGCTTACTGTCTGTCAGAATAAGGACTGATACCTTATATTTAACACTGAAGAGTTTATTGTTAGTATACAGATAGCTAAACCAAAAACTTTGGAGGTTGTTTGCCAGTATTATTGGACATGTGCATTCGATCTCGGACGAAAATAGCATTTTCGTCCATGTGTACGAATAACGAATAACAAAAGTGATAAACTAACTTAATCAGAATGAACGAATGCTAAATGAACGAAAATCATTCGTCCATTCGTCCATTCAGATTCTGACAGCCATTCTGATATGTCGAATTCAAATTCCGTCTCAATGTCGGCTTAAGTTATTGTATGTAATGCTATTGGCATTACATAAACTGAAAGTGAGGTGAAATAGAGTCGAAATTCATATGAATTGATCTAACTATCGAATTCCACAGAACAGAGTAACCAGACATTCTGTATTCATAGCAGATTAGTTTTTATTCTGTATAACATTATGCTATGAAGACCCACACACACTTACAGAATCCTTTTGCAACCAGACCAGACTGTTTCATACATGTTCCTGAGATCTCACTTGGACCCACACACACTTACAGAATCCTTTTGCAACCAGACCAGACTGTTTCATACATGTTCCTGAGATCTCACTTGGACCCACACACACTTACAGAATCCTTTTGCAACCAGACCAGACTGTTTAATGCCCCCCTCCATTCCCCACAACCCACCCCCAGCTTAATTTCTTTTATAGGTCTGGTTCATCAGATGAAGTGACTTCACCTCTAATCAACCACCTGTCCCTCTTTCCCTTCTGCACATAATTACTAGCAATATGTTAACCTCCTCACACATCTTACTCACCTGCAGTCTCTAAACCCATAGCTGCAGTTTGTAGGCTTCCAATGCACCCAACTATTCACCTACTTAGTAACTTCTGGTGTGACTCAGTTCTCAGTTACCCCCCATACACCTTCCATTATCACAATCTACTGTTATTTTTACCTCTCCCCTTTTTTCTTTCTGCCTCACACTCTCCTTGTGTTTCTCATGTTCCCCATTCCCTCTAGAATGTAAGCTTGCGAGCAGGGCCCTCTACCTCATGTTTTAGTCTGAAAATGTTATGTCTAAATTTGTTTGTAACTCCCTGCTCATGCTCTGTACCAAGTGCTGCGCAAATTCGTTGGCGCTATATAAATAAAATGTAATGTAATGTATGTAATTCTATTGGCATTACATAAACCGAAATTGAGGTGAAATAGAGTCGAAATTCATATGAATTGACCTAACTATCGAATTCCACAGAACAGAGTAATCAGACATTAAGTATTCATAGCAGATTCGTTTTTATTCTGTATAACATTATGCTATGAAGAATAAAACTGATCCTAAATGAATAATGACTGTCTTATGACTTTGATCTGATCAGTGGAATCCATCCATTCAGCAATTTATTTTGACACATTTCGAATAAAATTCGAATTTGGAGGTCGACCATGTTGGGGAATTGCTTTCAATTTGATTTAAAAAATCTATACTGTGTGTCTGTCTGTATTTGTCAATTTTGTATAATGTATTACTAAACATTTTGATAATTATAGATGTGAAATTTATAATCTTTTTTAATATGTAATATATTTTAAAAAAGTTTATATTTAACATCCATAATTATCAAAATTCTTAGTAATACAATCTACATGAGTTTGCCTTCACTCCCTGTACTTCATATACTGGTTGTGAAGTACAGTGAATGACAGCAAGGGAAAGGAAAACAAACAAACCCATTTCCTGTTATTTTTGTAAATTTAATATGCAACACATAAAACAAAAAAATTATAAACTTTTATTAATATTATTTTAATCACACTTTTGGGTTTACAAATACACCACTTAAATACTACTTTCTATGTTTCTATCTGTTTGATTTCAACAAAAGGATGTGCATAAGCTTCTATATCCAAATTTCCCAACCAACTAGAGACAAATTTCAACTGCTCAATAACATAGGTAAGGGATGAAATTCGAAAATTTCGACTCTTTCAACTGAATTCTCCAACCTTATACTATTGAAGTGAGGCCATTTTCGTCCATTGCTGCATTCATCTCACCATTCAATTCGTATGAATGAACATTTCACAAATGTTCATGCAATACATAGAATAAGGTTCCGGAATTCGGATGAATTTCAACATTTCAATAGCATAAGGTAGTGGATGAATGAAATTTGAATAAAATTAGAATGAAATTCGTATTAATTAGACTCTATGAATAGGTGATTTATATTCCATTCGTATGAATGAATATAACGAAATGAAAATAATGAGCGAATTTCTTCTGAAACGAATGCAGCAATGGCCGAAATTCGTTTTGGATGAAAGAAATAACATTTTCGTCTGAACGGATGAAAACGAAATGAACATTTTCGCTTTGCCCCTCTTTAAGTATTATACTGATATCTCATAAAATATAAATTCATAATTAACCCATGTGATAATTTTACAGTGTTTAGGGAAGAGAAGGACTTATAAAGGCAATTATGGTCTGAAGTCTTATGAGAACTTAATAATGTCCCTTCCAGGCATGTACTATCCCGATGTATGGGCAGAGGGTATGTTTATTATTTAACTTTTATCTGAAATATAAGCCTTTGGGAAGCACAAAGAGGAACTGGACAAAAATTATACATTGACTACTGTCTGCTAGCCAAAAGGGTAAAACCTAATTCTCTCCTTCCCCACACTGTTTTGTTACTTGTGTCCTAAGCAGCCTGTCCTCTCAGTGTCACTTTTTTCCACTTATTAACCTGAATAGATCTTACTTTAACACTGCAAGAACCAATATTTTCTAATAATTCTTTCTTCTCAGATCCTTTTTTTGATCGATACATGGATTGGATCCCCGAGACACACATACATTCTACATTCTGTAAAATGTATGTGTCCTGCAAAAAAACTATTTTTACACCTGGTGTGCAGATTTGTGCTCTGTACAGACTCCTGCACAATACATGCATACACATATTACAAAACAATGTGTTTTGATTTTTACTCCCAGGTAATTATTGAACTTTATTATGCAATAAAAATAGGTAGGTCATTTTCAACTTTCAGATCTTTTAACAAATCGACTCCAATCTATAAACACATATACTGTATATGCTGAGCAAATGCTCTGAAAAAGTCACCTTGTCTTACATTCAAAGTCCTTTTATAATCAGATCTACAATATAGGTCTGCGTATAAGACTAGGAACTAGGGGACCTGGATGCTCCTTGCAGGCTGCTGGTGCTGCTGGTACTTTGCTATGTGTCATCTTAATGTATGAACCTTTGTTATGGTTTAGCATTGGCTCATAAGCCATGATGAGATCAGTAACATCAACAATACGTGGGTGTATAACATCTAACTAGTAAATTAATGTATAAATGTTAATAACATACATGGTTTCATGTTTTCATGACACACCACTTTAGACTCAAATAATATACCTAAACTAAAACATCTATAGGCATGAAAACAGTATGAACGGTTATATAACACACAACGGCTGGGTTATATAACATGCAAAAATAACCTAACTGGATAATTTGTATTTTCTGCTTGATTCTGAGTCTTCAAGCTCTAGTATCCTAGTTTACAAAGAAAATCACTTGTTCCCAGAATTTCATTATGAAATGTGTTGATCTATTTTTTGATGTAAGAGGTTCAGCCAAATGTCACATTGTTGGGAGAACTCTATAACTTCACAAGTTATAAACTGTTCATGTATGAAAAGCCTAGTGTTTACTTTTAGGATGCTGTAAGCGTTTAGTAAAAAATATTCAAAAAATGTTTCCTATTTGCTTATGATGTACTTTCCATGTGGTTCGATAGTTTTTGTTCGCTTTTTTAATTTGAAGTTTGTTTCAGCCTTTTTCTGCAATACAGACACCAATCACCTTCTACTAATCACTTGTTCACCAATGGGGTTAATCTTGCATCTCACAAAATATGGACCACAAATCAATACGACCCTTTTTACCTGCTTGGTTTCGATGCCCAACTTCTGGAAGCCCTGAAATACCTTTTTCATACGCTCTGATATAGCAATGTTTTCTCCATCAGTCATGGCCATGTCGTTGCTTGTAGGATTGCTGGAATGAAACATATTCTTTTTAACTATGCTAATGATTTATGTAACATTAATAATTAACATTTGTCTTTTTAATAGAAAAAATACATAACATACAAAGATACATACTTATCATAAAACATATACACAATAAATATGTTTTAATACCTAAAATACACTTAGACATAAACAGGCATGAGGGACCACAACCTAACATTTTAACTCCAAAGGCTATAAATGGGCAACCCAAAATTCCTTTACGTTATTTCCATATTATATATATCCTCCATTTCTTTCTCAACCTTCTTTCCCCAATATATATTATATATACACATATTTTTTATTTAACCAGGGCTTCCATATATAAAAAAATGTTTTTGTCTCTGTCTAGAGAAAAAATATCCCCTTTCCATCTGACATTGGAGATTAATTTGATTTATGATCTTTGTCCAAGGGATGTCTTCTGTGCTTTTCCACGGTCTGGCAATATTAATTTTAACCACCATTAGTACCTGTATGACCATATATCTATGTTTATATGGGAGGTTTAGGAGGTCAAAATGCAATAGGGCCTTTTCTGGATGTATTGGAATTATAGTAGCAGTAATCAAGTAATCAATAAACGCTCTTTCACATAGAATCTCAATCTTTTTGCAGGACCGACTATCACTGCATCTCCAGCATCTATGGTGTCCCGTTGCTTGAAATTTATGTAACCTCAATGGGGAAAAGTGCCACCTATGCATTACTTTAAAATGTAGTTCATGCATGGAGAGAGAGAGTGAGTTGCCCTTTTTATGTTTTTACAACTATCTATCCATGCCTCTTTATCGATGGGATTTAACTTTTCTTTCCCCCAGGAATCCATTGCCCTAGTTTTAATCTTTGCAGTGCTATTATCTAATAGATCATACCATATTTTGATGGTCCTTTTTAATGGCTTGTTGTTTAATAATCCATCCAGTGATCTTTTTATTGCTTTATTTTTCACTTTAACCTTTTGATAATCCAGGTAAGATTTCAACCTAAGGATGGTAAAATTATCCTTTCTGGAAGTGCCATACTCTTGGAACAACTGTTCATTTGATTTAAATTTCTCATCTGTATCCATATCTCGGACTCTCATCCCTCTAATAAGACAGGATTCTTTAATATTTACCGCCACAATTTCTGTAGGTGAAGAATTTTTTCCTGAATTTCAGATTTTCTTTTTAAATAGATGCCAAGCCCCTAGGACCTGTATTAATGTTCTAGATTTGCTCTTGTTTATTATTTTCACTGAATCTGTATGTGTTTGCCATAGTAATAGTTCCAGCTTATCTATACCTGCCATTTCTGGCTCTATTAAATCCCAATCTTCTTGTTTTGCAATTTGTATTTGCAATTGAGCTACATGATTTAGGAGGCTTGCCTCCTGTAATTTGTATAAGTTTGGGTATCCAATACCCCCTTGTTTAGTACTGCCTTGGAGGATATCTCTTGCAATCCTAGGTTTTTTCTGTTGCCATGTGAATTGCCCTGTTATATGTTGAAATTGTTTTATAATTATTTCAGGTATTTTCCTCCCGATAAGCCGTAGGAAGTAAAGCCATTTCAGCAATATATATGACTTGATTTTATTTATATGGCCCATCCATGAAATGAAAAGTTTATCCAAATTTTTTAGTTGTTGTGTCATTTCTTTGATCAATTTCGCATAATTGCAGTCCACCAAGCTGTAAGTATTTTGTGGGATTGTAATACCCAGATAGCCTATCCCCTTCGTGGGCCACTGGAAGGGATAATGTTGTCTCAAAAATTCCTTGTTGCCCGCCCTCATGGTTAGGCCAAAGCTTGAGATTTATCCATGTTTACTTTATAATTAGACATTCTCCCATGTGTTTCTAGTACTTTAACTAGCTCCTCCAGTGAGCCAGGGGGGGACCGCAAGGTTAGCAACACATCATCGGCATATGCCAATGTTTTATACTGCCTTTGACCCACTTTTACTCCCTCTAACTTCATATTTTGCCTGATATTACACAACAATGGCTCCAGGGTTAATATATACAGTAAGGGGGACAAGGGGCATTTTGTATATCAATACTTTCTGATGTAAATCCTTGTCCCCTTACTGATGCAGTATAGTGCCATTATTGCCCCTATTATATTTTCTGTGAAATTGAACTTTCTAAGTACCTCTTCCAGATACACTCAGCCAACCCTGTCAAAGGCCTTCTCCGTGTCCAATAACAAGGCCAGCATAGGGGTGCCCCTGGATTCGGCCTAATCAATCAGATCCCAAATATTTCTAGTGTTGTTATTCCCATATCTACCATAAACAAAACCCACCGTAATCAAGTAGATGGGTCTATAGTTAGATACGACGGTGGGGTCTTTGCCAGGTTTTGGGATGGGAATGATTGTAGCTTATAGCATCTCTTTTGGAAAGCTTTTATCCTACCTTATCTTATTAAAGAGGTCAGTTAAGAATGACAGATGATATTATTTAGCTTCTTGTATAATAGACTCGAAAAACATTGGGGTCTGGAGCTTTGTTTGACTTCATTCTTGAAATTGCCACTTTGACCTCCATTTCGGATATCGGCAACTCAAGATATTCCATATTTTCATCATTTAAAGCACCCATACCAATCTCATTTAGATAGTTTTGTATCATATCTCTCTCTTGCATTTGCGCAGGTATATTATACAGGGGATAATAGAAGTTTTCAAAGGCCTTTCCTTTTTCTATGGGACTGAGAGCTGGGCTGTTATCTGCATTGATCTTAAAAATTCTAGATTTGGCCTGATTCTTTCTAAGTTGGCTTGTTAGTAATTTATCAACTCGGTTCCCCATATAGTAATATTTCTGTTTAAATTTAAGTAGAATTTTGTTAGCTCTAGTAATTAAGTATTCTTTTATATCTATTTGGATTTTTAAAATAAAATCCAAATAATTAACATTTGTATATATGATGCTTAACAGAGACTAACATTTTTATTCACCTATAAATGATTGGTGTCAATGCGCAGATTTCTCATTTAAATGGACACTCCATGACTTGAGTTTTTTTTGCACACACATGCATACAAACTAATCTTGGACTGAAACTCAATATGCCCATTACACATGACCTGGACTTTCAGGGCAGTTGTTACTATAGGGAATGTTGGGATGATCAGTGTAACATACACTGATCTACAGGTATAGGTTTTCAGTCTATAGCTGAACACCTGTACTTAGGTGTATCTAGATATTTGGAACATGAGATGGAACCCTTTATCTGGCACCACACTTACGCTAAGTCCCGTGACCTCCAAGCATTTCACCTCAGAAGACCCGTCGTAAGTGTCTGTGCAGCACACAGACATTCTCAGATGCTACCCCCACTAGACTCCAGGGAGTCTGGCAATCTGTATTGCGTTGCAGCCTGGGCATAACACACCACTCTGAACCCCCCTATGTATGCCCCTGGCTGACGGAGTGGGGAAATGCATGCTGCCCTTTTCAATGCTGAAAGGTTTCTGTGAGTCACTGTAGGGCTGAACTATTCAAATCGATTCTATGTTTCTATGTGATACAGTGCAGAGTGCCAAAAGTCAGTGTGCTCTTACCAAGTCAAGGATCACGGCAATATTGAAGGAAAAAGGACTTTTCATTTCTAGCAACTAACCATGTGAGGGAAGGTAGCTGTCACAACTTAGTTGTACAAATATGTACAACTAAATATGTAAAATATTTGTAAAAAGTATGTAAAATGTGTAAAAGCTACTCTCCCTCACATGGTTATGCACATAAATAGTGCAATATGTTTAACATATGATATATTCCCAAATTCTCCCATGTATGCACTCTGCATAAATAATGCCAGATTGGATTATGTTATCTTTTATTCAAATATCTCATGATGGGAAAGAAATGTAAATAAAATAATGAATGCATACTTTTTTGTAAAAATGCATTATTTTATTATGGGGGTGCAGAAGGGTGATCACATGTCCTACAAATGGATTTTATGTCTTGGCCAGCCTCAATCTGTACCAAGTGCCAGAATGAGAGCTCTGAAAGATGGAGGTCTCAACCAATCAGGTGAGACCTCTCAAATCTCCTGATTGGCTGAGATTTCAGAAGCCTCTCCTTATTGGCTCAGTACCTCCTTCACATAGAGCTCAAAGTTGCTGCAGCCTGCTTGCACCTGGTAAGAAACAAAAAACACACTCTCCTTTGACAGTGTGTGTGTCTGTGTATATGAATGAGAGACTGTGTATGTGTTAGATAAGGTGGATGTGTGTAATGGATAAGTTCTCTGAAACAGCCTATATCTAGCAATACAGGGGTTACGTTCTCCGAAACTGCCTACATCTAGCAATAAAGGGGTTACATTCTCTGAAACTGCTTCTGTCTGGTAATGACTGTATTTATATTAAAAATATATTATTAAATATGAAAGCTAAATGGTTCCCAAAGCTTCCTAATAATTTACATAATATATATAAGTGCCTGAATGGCATACATACAATGTGGTCACCATAGTGTACAAGTTTGGAATAGTTATTTAACAAGTAAAGCAAAAATATCAAAAAGGGGGGTGGGTTCATTTTTACGTGTGTCCATTAGCTTTAGTTCGAGTAATGCTGTATAGGCAAATAAGGTTGATCTTTGTAGTAGACCAGAACATAGCATAGCATGGGTTGTTGATTCAGCTGAATTAGTTGAATGTGGTTCAGTGAACGGTCAAATGATAAGCTTAATGGTTATATGGCCATTTCAAACTTAGCCTTGTTAAAAACAACAGAATATGTGCTTGTTAAGGAAATGCTACAAATGGACGGCACCACTAAATATGTTATATAAGCAATGTATTGTATATATTATACTGAAATGTGTGTCTATGACTAATAACAATACGATTACATTTTCAAACACTGCTATTTTAGTTGAGGATTATTACAAATCCATAAGGTTGCTAGCAAGCATTCCAGTAGTTATTTTGTTAGAAGGCATTGATTTATGACCTTGTTTCTACAGCTATGTGGGAAGATCAAAGCAGGTATAATTTCTCTACTTGTAAATGCTGAGATAAAAAGGAATCAAAGCAAGACAAGGAAAAATACTACAGAGTCTACTCAATAAAGAGAGAACTGCAGGGAATTGTGATGGGATTTAGGCCGATTCAGCTGAATGGGAGAATTTTTCCTTCTCATTTTATTTTGACCTTAAGTTTGAAATTCCTGTCTCAGTTCTCTCATTATTGAGTAGACCCCTTTGTAACAATAATGTATCAAGTATTATAACCATTACAATAATGCTGTTAAATACATGTAAACAGAAGTTCTGTTGAACATTTTCACCTACTGGTGAGATAAATAATATACAACACTATTATTTCTAAAAGGGACAATACCGCCTCTGACCATGGCCATATTAAGACATTGTAGTCATCCCGGCTACAAATATTGTGAGGCTAACCAGTAACATCGAACTGGGCATAAGTCGCTTGACAAATGTTCCAGTACTTAAATTAAACTCATGGGACTTGCCCCAGTACCCAGAACCTACCCTGGCACTTAGATTGCACTCACAGGACTTGCCCCATTACTTAGATTGCCCTCACAGGATTTGCACCCAGCACTTACCCCAGCACTCAGATTGCACTCACAGACTTCCCTCAGCACTTAGATTGCAATCACAGACTTACTTCAGCACTTATTTTGCTCTCACACAACTTGCCCCAGCACCCAGGACCTACCCCAGTACTTAGATTGCACTACCCAGGACTTGCCCCCAGCAGCCAGAACCTTCCCCAGCACTTAGATTACACTCACAGGACTTACCCCAACATGTGCCTCCATAGACTTTACATTGGCCACAAGCCATTTTTTAAGCAGCTGAGCAGCTGAACTGGAAACATTTTTCCAACATTGGCCTTAAGGTTCAAATGTCCTTGTCAGTTCTCTCTTTCATGAATAAAGCTCATAGTTTTCTAATTTAAAGTAAACATAACAATTTTTCAGCTGCTATGTTATATTAATTTGTCATCTTCACAGAATAGACTGTAGCTAATAGAGACAGTGTTTACAAACCATGAAGGGTGAAAGAAAGCTAATTTTAGATATTGCTGGCAGGACACTGAGTTGTGAGATACATATGCAAAAAGGAATGGATATATTCTCTTAATGCGGTATAATAAAGTATATATATTTTATAACATTGCTACCCAAAGCACAATGCAGATAAGTATGTTTAGTTTAAACTGTTTTATAGATAAAGGTTCTTTGAATTACAGTACCTTTCGGATGTTCAGTCAGCATATGTATCTAGGAAGAATGGATTTATCATGCACAGCAGAGTTTTATAGCTCGTGACAGAATCAAGGCTTCATGCTGCCACGCCTTGCAAACCAGTTTGGCAATATTCCAAGTGAATACAAGTAGCTCTTTCCAATGCTGCTAGCTTTTTCCCACTGCAGTCTTCAAAAAGTGAATATCTAATGAACCCGATTTTTAAAAGATATTCCATGGGGCCTGAAGGATAACACTTTTAATTTCCCTATACTTGACCATAAATAAACAGAAGCAGACAAATTGTCAATTGTAAATGGCTGTGATCTTTGTTATGGGTTTTAAACTTTAATATAATTAACTTTTAAACCAGTAGCACATATGTTTGCGTTAAACCATAACTATAATAATTTTAACCAACAATCCACTTGTTTCAACTTTTATTTATTATCAGACCCTATACCCCTCATTCCCACACTGACATAAAACAAGATTTCCGAGCATATGTATATGGTGAAAATATGGTTGTGCAATTGTGTCATACACAGACATGTCTATATATCCTTTTTGGATTTCAAGTTGTCACCTATTTTATTTCTAGATTTTGTTGCAGTTTATATGATTTTGCACTTTATTTAAAAAGCACTTTATATTTTAGCACCATTTTGTGAAGTGTATTTTAATTCACTTTTATTGATAATGTAGTGTCTAGTCTGCACTGCACTTGTGTTTTTTCTTTGTTGTAATCAGAGAGTCTATCTGGTAATTAGAGTAGCTTAAATGTGCTGAAACTGCCTATCTTGTCATTAGACTGGCTTAAATGCTCTGAAACTGCCTATCTGGTAATTAGAGTGGCTTAAATGCTCTGAAACTGCCTATCTGGTAAGTAGAGGGTGTTAATGCCCTGAAACTGCCTACCTGATAAGTAGAGTAGTTAAATTCTCTTAAAATGCTCCTGTCTGATATGATTGTATGTACATTCTAAATATATTATTAGATCTGCAAACAAAATGGTTCCCAGTTCTTCCTAATAATTTATATAATATAAAATGTGTCCCTGAATGTCAGAAATAGAATGTGGTCACCCTATATTTCAGGCTAATGAGCTGTGTAGCGGGGGTTTGAAGTAAAGACTTTGCAAGTTACCTGGTCTTTAGTAGTGTTGAGCGAACACGAACAGCACTGTTCGGGTTCGTATCGAACATTATGGTTTTTGGACCCCGGACCCGAACACGGACATTTCACTGTATGTTCGGGTTGGAGTTCGGTGATTACATTGTAGGTAAAGCTATGGGCTTTCTATAAATATAGACTTTCGGTTTATGTAATACATGTAATGCTATTGCTATTCTATAAACCGAAATAGAGTCCCCATTCATACGAATAGGTCAATTTCGGTTTATAGAAAGCCAATAGCATTACATGTAAAGACATTCGGTTTATAGACTTTCGGTTTATGGAATACATGTAATGCTATTGGTTTTCTATAAACCGAAATAGAGTCCCAATTCATAAGAATAGGGACTCTATTTCGGTTTATAGAAAGCCAATTACATGTATTCCATAAACCGAAAGTCTATAAACCGAAAGACATTCGGTTTATAGACTTTCGGTTTATGGAATACATGTAATGCTATTGCTATTCTATAAACCGAAATAGAGTCCCCATTCATACGAATAGGTCAATTGACCTATTCTTATGAATGGGGACTCTATTTCAGTTTATAGAATAGCAATAGCATTACATGTATGACATAAACCGAAAGTCTATAAACAGAAAGAGAATCTGGTTCAGATTTTATAGTTTGAAAATTTTGAAAAAATATCTATAATTGTTATAACCGCAGAAATCGACCAGTCTGGCATTGATAGAGAAAGTAGAACGCATATAGAGTTATTTTATAGTTTATCTTGTTTATACATATGCCAATAAAATCTGGACTATCTCTAATCATTATAGCAAGTGGTCCTATAGATATTATGTAGAGGAGGGGTGCCAGAAGGCAACTTTGCCTCATACCGTTGTTAATGGGAAATTGTTCAGATTGGAAGGATGGACTAATTACCCTCGCGCCAGAATATAGACTCATTGCACCAGTCTTGTACTGGCCAGTGTATCCAAATCCATCCAGGGCCAAGAACTTTCAATTGGCCCTATAATATGCCTTTTCGGCTTCAATAACTAACAAAGCCGCAGGAGTCTTTACCATGTTAACATTATTTTTCAAATTGAACAATTTGCGGATGTTGTCTGATGGACGTCTACACTGTACAAAGCTACACTGGTCAATATGTATGATGTGTGGAATGACTGATTTCAATCAGTCCGCTAATATGGTTGAATATAATTCTAGATCTAGATTAATGAGAGAGATAGGTCCGTAATTTAAAGTATATGCTGGATATTTCCCTGGCTTTGGTATTGGTGTAATCGTAGTAAGGAGCATTTCCCGGGGTATCTGATCCCCATCAAAAATTCCACCAAACAATTTTAACAACAATGGAGGGATAACATGTATAGCTTGGAGGAAAGACGTAACAGGGGGGATATGATAGAAACATTTAAATACATAAAGGGAATCAACACAGTAAAGGAAGAGAGTATATTTAAAAGAAGAAAAACTACCACAACTAGAGGACATAGTCTTAAATTAGAGGGGCAACGATTTAAAAGTAATATCAGGAAGTATTACTTTACTGAGAGGGTTGTGGATGTATAGAATAGCCTTCTAGCAGAAGTGGTAGAGGTAAACACAGTCAAGGATTTTAAGCATGCGTGGGATAGACACAAGGCTATCCTAGCTATAAGACCGGGAACGGGGGACTAATAAAAGTACTCAAAAAAATTGGGCAGACTAGATGGACCGACTGGTTCTTATCTGCCGACACATTCTATGTTTATATGTTTCTAATATGCCCCTCATAGAGCACTTAAAGTCGCCCCAAAGAATTCAATGGGATACTTCCCCTTTTTTTCCATAAATTCCTCAGCTTCAGTGGTCAGATATTCAATGTTTTGAGGTTTGCTCAAGAGACTTTCATTTAGTCGCCAATTTGTTCTTGGTTTATAAGTACCGTTATTTTTTTATATCTAGATACACTGAAGAGTTGTCGTTATGGGCCATATCTTAGAACCAACAGTCAAATTGGTACATCCGCTACATTCGCTAATAAATGATTAATTCTAGTGTAAGACCGATGGCCGTGTGAAAAGAAAGTATAAATATCTTTCTCCGGGATGAAAAGACCGCCATGTATCATTTAGGGAGTGATGATATAGAAATTTTTGAATTTCTGAGGAGGTATTAGGCTTTGCCTGTCTATCTTTTTTAGTCAAACTGCCACTTCTGTCTAATTTTGAGTTAGGTAGGCAGTTGAAATCCCCTCCAAAAATCAAAAGGCCACTGTGTCTCCTGGATGATCATAATGTCCACCTTATTTTCCATCATCGGATTGTATGGGAATCCTCTTTTTTGCGGCGTGTTTAGGCCTTGTACATTTAATGTTCCTGATTTAACTGCCATTAATCAAATTGTTACCACTTATCGGCCCCCCATCTAACCTCCCCATCCCTAGGTTCCTTCAACATTCTCACCTCACACCTACCAACATACATACAACCATATGACCCGTTCTACAATTATATACCATGGTCAACTGGTCTATTCATGTAACCACCACAGGATTTTAAGCCCTGGATAGGCTACCACCGACCCCCACCCTCTGGTAGCGTACAAATTAGCAATCAATTCCATAGACTAATTTGCAACAGATTTTCTGCTGCTCTACAATCCGGTACTAAATCTTTGGGCATTTTGTCCCTTGTATACCACTAAGAGTCTAATTATCGCTAATTTATTTCAACCTTTCTTCAGGCCCATTAGTAAGTCTTTGGGCGTTTTATCCCTTATGTATCACTAAAACATTAATTATTGCTCATTTGTTTCAACCTTTCTTCAGACCCAATATTAAGGTGCTTACATCATTTATAAAATATATATTTCCACTTCAAAATTCCAATTCACCAAGGGAGAGAGAGAATGAGAAAAAAAACACATCTTAATCTCCTTTCCCAAGTGGTTCTAGACTTTACAAAACTAATCTACTGCACTGCAATCCAGTTTTAAGAATTTGGGCGCTTTATCTCTTTTCCACCATTATAACACTCATTATTGCCCTTTTATTTTAACCTTTCTTCAAACCCGTTAGTAAAGGTGCTTACATCAATTATACAATATATGACCAATTTCAAGTTTCAAATAATCAATCATGAGAAGAAAAAACAAAAAACCTTGTTCTGTTTCATTGCACCTCGTAATCCCTTTGCCCAAGTGGTTTTAGACCTTAACAAACTAATCTATTGCACTGCAGTTCAATATTAAGAGTGTGGGTGCTTTCTCTCTTATCTACCGCTAAAACGTTTATTCTTGCCCTTTTCCTTCCTTTCTTCTCTCCTCTCCTCCACCCCACTTCGAATCCATTGGTGAAAGTGCTTGCATCAATTATACAGTGTATAACCATTTTCAAATAGAAAAGAAAAAAAATATATATACTTGTTCTGTTACATAGCACGTTAATCTTTATTCCCATATGGTTTTTGGTCGTAACAAACTAATCTATTGCACTGTGGTCCACTATTAGGAGTTTGGGTGCTTTGTATCTTATCTACCGTCAAAACATTAATTTTTGCCCTTTTTTTTTAACCTTTCTTCAAATGCCTTAGTGAAGGTGCTTATAATTACACAATATATAACCAGTTCAACTTTCAAATAACCATGAGGAGAAACAAAAAAAGAGAAAAAAAAAGACTGATTTTCCAGAGTGGCCTTAGACCTCAACAAACTATCCTGGTGCACTGCATTCCAACGCTTAAACTGTTTTTGTTTCTACCTTTCTTCAAACCCTTCAGAGAGGTTGCATACTTTATCTGCTTTAGTGCTGGATTGCAACCTTTCTTCACACCCCATAGTGAAGGTACTTACTTATCAATTATACAGTATTCATTTCCAGAATTAAATTTCAATAAAACATAAAAAGAAAAAAGGGAAAAGAGGGTTCTTAGAAAAGTCAAGTGTGCTCCTGTGGTTCCCAAAAATAGAGTGTCAGTCTAAGATATATTACTCCTACCATAGTATTTCTGGAAGCAGTTTACACTGTAGGATACATTCTCTAAGAAAGGCCGGGTCTTTAAAAACAAAAGGGGTGTCCTTATAGGATACACTAAATCGCAGATGGAAATAGCCATCTATATTTAATTAAATTTTTCCGTGAACTGTTTTCTGGCCAATCCCGTGGACATAGACAAGTCCGGAGAAAACGGGATGTCTTTGAATATAAGCTGAGATTTGTCTCAAAATCTTGTTTTATTTTCTTGTATAGTTTGTCAAGCATATCTTCCATACCTTTATTTCTTATGAAATGTGCTGAGACATCTTCTTGGGGAGTAAAATAAATTTATTGGTTGTTTTTTGTCATTTTCTTTCTCAGGAGCCACTTTTCAAAGTTCTTATTTCCAGGGGAAATCTTTCAGTGTTTGTTGTATGTATGTATGTATATTTTAATGATTATTATGTCAATTTAGAAGCTTTTGTACTATGTAACTCCCTTTGTGAAAAGCTATTTTTTATTGCTTTTCACTGAAGGGAGTTGAAGATGGACTTTGGTGAGGTGCGGAAACAGGGAGGTCCAGTTTATTTTAGCCTTTACTGTGAGGAGGTCAACTTGGGAAGTAGACTTTTAAAGTAAACGTCGACCTTCTCAAAACATTTTGCATGACAGGTTCTGTTCAGGAGTTGCACTAAGTTACATACTCTTTTTGAGATAGATAATAATTGTGTATTTAGTAATGGGTTAAGACATGGAAACTAGTTCAACTTAAAGATGCAGTAGAGATAATCTTTATATCTTCCATTCATGAAATTACCTAGATTTTCAGGCAGGCAGTTTAGGGAAGCCAAATACTGTAGGCCACATATCTATATACACTAATGAATAGAAGGGACTAGAACAGGTCAGGACCTCCTTCCTTATATTTTTTTCTTATTCACACAGGAAAAAAAGAATTTAAGAAAACTACAGGAACTGAGCTGTTTTGTGTGTTATGTTCTGCTGAAATTTAGGTTTAGAGTTGAAGAAAATAGAAATGAAATAATACACCACAGTTGGAGATCAAAGTGTGTCGGGACGGAATTCAGAAAACTTATTACTGGAAAATGACCATGCCTGGGCAATGCACTTTTCCAAATTAGTACACAAGACGAGTTACCTAACCAACTATGTTATGTAATCAATTTTAATGTGATGTTTTGGTGTTTACTGCTCTTTCCTTTTACCATGTGTGACATACAAAACAAAACCACATAACTTATTTTGGGACAAATTCATCCATGTCTTTATTTTCTATATGTAGACACGACATTATTCCCCTCTCAATAAAATTCTTTAATCTCAAAAAGGTATATAAATACCTTGATTATAAACCAAATTTAGTCAGCAGATCTGAGAATGATGCAAGTATGCAAGAAAAAGGTTAGGTCATTTTTAAAATCGGATGGGTCTATTCACATAAGATCGACTTTGGAGGTCGACTTTCATTTTGAGACTTCGGCACCAGAGTTTGACTTAGGAAAAAAACAAAAACTTGGGTGCTGAATTTCACAGTTTCAAAATTAAATGAATTTGAATGAATAAAGCCTCAATACTTCAAGCAGCACTTGCGGATAATAAAATTACTCACATACAAGTATGGAAATGATAGAAGTGAAGTTGCAGTACTTTTGACCACAGGAAACTGAGAACATTCACACCCAAGTCCTTAGGTCAGTGGCATCATATTTTTCTGAAGTGGGCGACATTATCACAAAATCATTTTATACATTGGGCCACAATATGTTTAGAGGGTTAGCGGGAACTGGTAAACCAGTTAATTGGCTGCATTTGGAAAATGGGCCCCACCTGACTGCCCTGCTATAGGTAGTGTTTGTAATGCCTATGGGATTTGTATGCAGTGGTTTTGAATTGAACAGAGATGCTTTAAACCTGGAGGACGACAACAACTTTTGTCTATCTAGAATATCACACAAACCTCCCCACTGAAGGTACTTATTGTGTTCATACTAAAGCATATCCAAGACTGCTGTATTTGATACAAGGATGACTATTGCGAAAATCACAAGCCTTTACGCCAAATACCAACAGTCTGGGCGACAACAGGAATTGTACAATATTAGTTGGTGGATTTTGTTTCTTGCTTTCACTTTTAATGACGATGTGGTCTATCGTACCCAACTGTATTTTTAAAATTACATATCTGGTGCCAGTGTATTAGTTGTATCCTAAGCAGCCATTCTTCTCAACACTTTCTAAATCTACCATTTTAGGGTACAGAAGGAGTCCAGTTGCATGGTATCCACTGGCTCACTGAGTTTGGAGTGGTCACTCCCTGTGGCTACAGATTATTTTTATTGCGTTTTCAAGGATGCTTTATACAAGGGGTGTGTTTGACCACTACTCTGCAAGCACTAGTGGCAGGCTTGGGAGGTAGAACCAAGGGTGACCTTGGCAGGACACTGCAGACTGATAAGGCTAGACCAAACTATGAAAGGCTGCACATGTCTACAGGTCAGCAGATATGTAACGGCAAGAAAACAAAGGAGACATAAAAGGCAATGACAAAATGGACAGAGCTAGAGCAGGACCTACAATGGATGGTAAAAGTGAGTTTCCTCTGAGGGCCATTAGATGGTATACACCATAACTCAGACTATAGGTATTGTAGGTGGTCCTACATGTACAATCATACATAAATAAATAAATAAAAAATATATATAAAAGATCACATTGGACAATATCCATGCAACATGGTTAAGTGTAAATCCAACTAACTTTTGAGCAAAATGCTGCTCAACTGATGCACATATCTGTGACCCTTAGGGTGGCTATACTCCGCTTATTGTGTCCTCAAAATAAGATAGGAGGGGGATGAAGTTAAAAAAGGCAGATTTAATACAAAAAAAAAAACCTAACATGTCGATTAAAAACAATATGCCCAGCTGAAGTCCTTTTGACGCAGTCGCTGTATAGAGCTGCTGGAGAAAGTCAAATGGATAAACTTGCTTGATGTCTTCTAAGATAATGGATGTCCATACAATACATTGTTCAGGTTTCCTCAAGGTGAAGTTTCCTGCATAGTGAAAGGCATTTTGTGGAACTCCATTATCTTGAATAAACGCGCTGGGTATCTATTTTACTTTTTTTCTGTGTCAAAAGGACTTCAGCGGGGCAAGTTGTTTTGAACCTACTTGTAAGATTTTTATATATTAAAACTAGCTTATTTAGAGGAAACAAGGAACAGAGTACAGACGCGAAAACTAAAGCAGGAGACCAGAGACTAAGTAGATGGGGAAAAAAAAATACTGAAATAAACAGAACAGAGTGAGGCACATTAAATAAGCAAGGAGAGGAACAAGACAGAGCAAAAGGGAAAGAAAGACAGGGAACGTGAATTGAGCAGAAGGGAATACTGGAGAAATGCAAAAGTGAGAAATATAAGAATATATAATATAAGGGCAAATAGGGACAGAGAAGCAGGAAGATGGTACAGAAAGGATTAGCCTGGCTGAACCTGTGGAAGCAACTGGATGGCTTTGGTAAAAATAATGTTGGGCAACAAATAGATTATTTTGCATGTGTAGTTTATGATTTTAGTATAGAAGGCATATAAGAAGGAAACATATAGGTTAGTGTAAACTCAGGTACAGCAATATATAGGAAAGGTCATTCATATAAATACAAAGAAACATTTATAGGTACCATTTTTATTTTCAAAGGACATTCATTTCTGATAGATTAAATCTGTGTAGCATTTATAAAGAGTAAAGCTATAGCTCAAGTTGTGCTTCTTGAGGTCTTGGCTTAGCCTTTATTTTTAGCTTGTTGAAGTTGTTCCAGTATCTGATGCAACTTTCTAAATTTCACATTTTTTTGGGAGCCTTCCAAAAGATCTTTAACATCATTGTTTTCATAGTAAACTTTGAAGGTACCATACCTTCGCCGCCAGTCATCCACTTCACCTTTGAACACAAAAAGGTTTTTGAAATGCAAAATCATGAACAAAAATTTGGCACAGAGTTGAAGCAAAATGTGCTGGTATTAATGGACAGTGAATACTACTATGGGTTAATATCTTCAATAGTGTTGAGCGAACCCGAACCGCACTGTTCGGGTTCATACTGAACATTACAGTATTCGGACCCGAACATTACACTGTATGTTCGTGTTGGAGTTCGGGGTTCGGCTATAAACCGAAAGTCTATAAACCGAAAGACATTCGGTTTATAGAATGGCAATAGCATTACATGTATTCCATAAACCGAAAGTCTTTCGGTTTATAGACTTTCGGTTTATAGCCGAACCCCAACACGAACATATAGTGGAATGTCCGTGTTCGGGTCAATTGACCTATTCGTATGAATGGGGACTCTATTTCAGTTTATAGAATAGCAATAGCAATAAATGCATTACATTTGAGAGTCAAATAGAACAGTCCAATACTGTGCTTACAGCGCACTTTGAAAAATTCTGGCTACCTCCTCCAGCGCCGCTTCCACCTACACCGCCACAGTCACCGCCTCCTCAACCTATGGGTCACTAAGTATAAACTGATATAATAATACCCTGCATTCCAACCCTCTCTCAAATGGATAATTCTGTTGATCCTCCTGGAAGCAATGCTTTATATTTAGATTTATGTTCTTCCAAAACTAAAATCAAAGATTCCATCTAGTGCTATTTTATGGCTCAGCTGTATTTTTTATTTGTATGTATTTTATGTTATTTGAAGTTATTTCCTTATCCATATTTGCTTGCAGGGCACTTGTCCTACTCTTATCCCCATTTTACTTCCTTTTGCAGCTCTCTAGCCCTTTCCAGGACTTTTTTTTTTAGAGGCATTTTCGTGGCCAAAAGTTTGTGTCCCCATTGACTTCAATGGGGTTCGGGTTCAAGTTCGGGGTCAAGTTAGAGCACGGACCCAGACTTTTTTCCCGAAGGTCGGCCGAACCCGAACATCCAGGTGTCCGCTCAACTCTAATCTTCAACATTGGAGCAGCATGATCCATTGCTTACTGGACTCTCTGGATAAGAAATTGTTTTCAGATTAGGTAATGGATTTTATCATCAGTATTAATATAGGTCAGAGTTGCACTTAGTACAATACTTGCAGTAGTAATCCTCTGCCAAATAGCTTGTCCCAGATATCAAAATGATGCCACTGCAACTTTCCATCTAAGGTGGTCCAGGCAGCCCTTGCACTGGCTTATGATGTGGAGACAAAGCTAGTATGGTGTATTGCACTGGTAGTCTCATGTGGTGATGTGCATTCTCGGTGGAGAATGGTGCATTGCTAAATCAACGTTGGCATCCACACTGTGGACATGAAATGGTATTGTGATACACGTGACATGATGATAGTAGGGTACATATAACCCATCAGCTGTTGACCTTGAACAATAACGAACAATGTTACCCTAAAACAAACATGACAAATGGTATTCCAGAAGAGTGGTTTTGTTGGTATGTAAAATGGAGGTTACTGTAAATCCATATATACACACACAGACACGAATTGCCTTACTTATTTAGGTTACCAATTGGTGTACTGATTACATGTGTTTTTAATGTATTATTATATGCATTATAGTATTGAATTAAGTACATGTTGTATATTATAGGAAAATAGATTCTATATTGTCTTATGAACAATGAATCATTCAAAGCAATTTTTTGCTGTTCAGATGGATTTTCAGGGCATTCAGAGCAAAATGGGCTTTATTTATAAAATAGGGAATTGCAGGAAACTGCATGGAATTGACAAGGTCCAAGATAGAGATTGAAGCATAGCACGGTGGGAGAAATGTATTCAACTCTGCTACTTTGGCCTTAAGTTTGCAATTCCCTCTTTTGTGAATGAAGTCTGAATGTTGACTAGCTGTTTGTTGGGTATTTTATTTTGGTTGTTTTAGAAGAAAAAAAAAAAAAAAAAAATGTAAAAATGTCCCTTGCAAGTACATATTTTACACCATATATAGTACAATACAATTTATTATACTATTTTCATGTTTAGTAAGTTTACAGATATGGATTTGTGGGTCAGATGCACATAATAATTCCCTCTTTCATGAATAAAGCTCTAAATTCTTAATACCGCTTTGGTAACTTTTTTTTATGACCGTTAAGAGGTTAATCTTAAAACAATTACGGACAATACATTTAAGTCCAAGGATTTTGGCATGTCAAAGACCACAGCAATTTTCATTTTTGATTGTTTGAGCGTTGTATGGGTGCGTTATGAAAAAATGATATTTTTCATAACGCACCCATACAAATTTATTTGGTGTTTTTAAAAGGACATTTAGCTTTAACTAATATTTTATTCTACAATTTAGTTTTTCAAAAATGAAAACATGTATTTGACTATATTCCCAATGTAATTCTGCAAGACAAGTGCAACGCTAGCACACTTATCCCAACCAAATGTCTGATCCCACACACACACACAAAAAATAAAATAAATAATAATATTTATATATATATATATATATATATATATATATATATATATATATATATATATATATATATATATATATATATCTATATAATTGGAAGAGTAAAATGTAGTGGTCAGACCTACAACCTTGATTGCAAGGCAAATTCCTGAACCTGTAAAGCTGGGTAGTAGCACACTGGAGCACATAACTATTTTTAATGTATGATCGGCTATCCCATCACAAGGTCTCAAAGACAGATTATAATGATGGGACAACCCATCATAAAGCCTGGAAGCTGTTAAAAGCATATTTGATTTTTTATTAAAAACAACAAATGCTTAACTTTTTCTTGCCTCATAATGAATATACCTTTTAAATAATGTTTACGGACAAGTAAACCCTACTGATGCTGTAGGCTCATTCCATTTACGGACAGGCATTCGAGATTACAGTATACTAAGAATATTACTTAAAAGACAGACAAACCTTCACAATTCCTCCTGTTGAAAAGAGGGAAATGTATCACCAGAGGAATATCCTCATTATCCTCCTTAAATAGGTAACCTGTTTCTGAAGGGTTTTCTTTTTCATCTTTTTCATTATTTATATGTATTTTAGGGAATGGTTTCTGGTTCTTCGTGCAATAATCTGCTGTCCATGTCAAGGTCTGAGTTAAAAAGACAAACAAAATATCATTTTAACCATAATAAAGAAGCACAAGGGAAATATGGAGTGGCCATTCAAAGTAAAGTGAATATTTTCTGTGCAGGCCTTCTAATACCTCACACGCTTATCACTCCTTAATAAGGAGCTTAGAACCAAAACGCTAAATATTTTTTGTAAACATTTTTGGGCCTATTCATTGAAGACTGAATTTTCCACAAATTGTGTAGTTTTTGGGAAAATCTAAAAGTTCAAATCAATTTAAAATAGCCAATTTTGGTTACATTTTGGAGACTTTATCCGTAATTCTGACCAATGTGAAATGTTGGTGCATAAAAAAGGGCACCCCCTGTATACACCACCCAGATATATATCAAAAAAAAATAAAAAAATTCACAAATGAAACAATAAAAGTGAGGGTGCACAAACCCAGATATTTAAAACTTATCTAAAAAATTTATTGTTTCTCAAGTATGCATTTATAGGGAGAAAAGGAAAAATTAAAAGAATCTTAGTATCACATTGTAGCATAATTGGAAAACATTCACTGGTTATACAAGAAGTGGTTTCTCCATGAGCCCGATGTATGAGGCACTAAATGTGGGTTTTGTTACAAGGGACAGTGGTGTGTGCTACATTGTGATTAGAGTTGAGCGGACACCTGGATGTTCGGGTTCGGCCGAACTTCGAAAAAATGTCCGGGTCTGTGCTCGAATTAGACCCCGAACTCCATTGAAGTCAATGGGGACACAAACTTTTGGCCACTAAAATGCCTCTAAAAAAGTCCTGGAAAGGGCTAGAGGGCTGCAAAATGATGTAAAATGTGGGTAGGACAAGTGCCCTGCAAGCAAATGTGGATAGGGAAATAACTTCAAATAACATAAAATACATACAAATTACAAATACAGCTGAGCCATAAAATAGCAATATAAAGCATGGCTGCCAGGAGGATCAACAGAATTATCCATTTGAGAGAGGGTTGGAGTGAAGGGTATTCTCTTTCAGTTTATACTAAGTGACCCATAGGTTGAGGAGGCGGTGACCGTGGCATTGTAGGTGGAAGCGGGACGCTGGAGGAGGAGGAGGTAGCCAGAATGTTTCAAAGTGCACTGTAAGCACAGTATTGGACTGTTCTATTTGACTCTCAGATATGAAGTGCACCGCAAGATGCAAATGTACTATTTACCACCCAAAACTATTCGAATTTTTCAAAGTGCGCAGTAAGCACAGTATTTGATGGTTCTATTTGACTCTCAGATATGAAGTGCAGGAATGCATGTAATGCTATTGGTATTCTATAAACCGACTCTATTTCGGTTTATAGAAAGCCAATAGCACGAATGGATGAATGATATTCGTTTATTAACCATTCGTTCATAGCATTACATGCATTCCATAAACCGAAAGTGAGTCGGTTTATAGACTTTCGGTTTATGTAATACATGTAATGCTATTGCTATTCTATAAACTGAAATAGAGTCCCCATTCATACGAATAGGTCAATTGACCTATTCTTATGAATGGGGACTCTATTTCGGTTTATAGAATAGCAATAGCATTACATGTATTCCATAAACCGAAAGTCTATAAACCAAAAGATTCAGTTTATAGAAAGCCCATAGCATTACATACAATGTATATGTATGTAATGCTATGGGCTTTCTGATTGGCTGCCCTGCAGCCTTTCAAAACACGCCATTAAATCGCCGAACCCCGAGCTCCATCCCGAACTAACAGTGAAATGTCAGTGTTCGGGTCCGGGGTCCAAAAACCATAATGTTCGGTACGAACCCGAACACTGCGGTTCGGGTTCGTTCAACACTAATTGTGATACAAACTTTCTGCACCATAGATTTTTTTTTCTTTTCTCTGTCCATACGTGGATACTTGAGAAACAATACAAAACTACAGTTAAAAAGATAAGTTTTAAATATCTGGGTTTGCGCACCCTCACTTTTGTTTTACTTCAGGGGAGAGCATAGGATTCCCCTATTCATACAGCCATGAGATCACAGATACAGGGATTTCAGGTGAACATAAGGCCAGGTATCTTAGTACATTTACATGGACATTACTAAATATATGGTGTATTTACATATTTGAAAAAAGTAATTGAGGATAGGATTAGGTTTCAAAATATTACATTTTGACATAAATGGTGCAATTCCCTTGTCAATCAACCGGTCATCTTTAAGGTCATTAAAAATTCCCATCCCATATGCCAATTAGTAAAAATTAATAAAAATATAAGAATACCAACAAATATATTTTGCACATTGACATTTCAGTTGTGGAATAACAACGGTGATGTTATGTCAGCGATAAGGTGGCACCACATCAATGGTTATTGTTCATCATCAACAGTTGTTAAGAGATGTACCCTTCCAGCATCATATCATGTGAATGTTGGTATCCACACTGGATATAAAAAAAATTATACTAACATTGATTTGCAATGCATCATTCTCCATTTAGGAAATGAAAAAAAAAAGTTTTCTGATTTTTAAAAAAATCTCTTACCTCAAATGGGTCACCTTCGCTGAAAACAAAGGATAAAATGATGTCCACTTTACGATGTGGAGCAAACACTAATGGGTATGGAGTATTCATCTCCAAGCCAGCATCAATTAGATTTACGCACTCTTTGTTGGAAAGGTCAGTAGGAATATTACCTTTATGCAAAAAGGAAAGGAAAGTAATTTGAAGGAAATACACATTGGCCATTTTAATAATGCTATGGTCATAAAATTGTGGTCAAGCATAAAAAAGGGAAAACTCCACTTACAGTATCCAATAACAGCAAACAAATCAAACAGGTCAGTCTCATCAGGGTCAATGGTCTCACTACTCTCCTTTCAAGCCCAGTCCTACCCAGTACCCACTATAATTTTTCAGTTTTAGGCAGACCTTTTAAAGCAGAACATAATATCACTATACTAAAATAACCTTTTATATATAGCTTCAACATTGTAATGTCAAGGCAGGAAAAGGCTACTCTTTAATAACTCAGTTCTTTTTATACTATACAAGTATGCATGGACCCAATTCTGAACACACTAGCCAATAAAACAAGTGTGCACACGGACACACAGTATGCGTTTACTTTGGTGTCAAGAGACTTACCTGGATCATTGTACTTGTGAAGAAAATTATAAGTTGTTACCCATTCCCATTTAAAAACAGCTTCAATTACATGGTATAAGACTTCACATGTATCACAACAGTCTGTAATAAAGAGGAAGGTGTGTCAAGGTCTTAGTGTGCAACACTATTTAACCCCTTCGTGACGTTAGGACGTTCTATGCCGTCCTGACTTTAAGTGCCTTAAAGTCGTTAGGACGGCATAGAACGTCCTTTTTTAAACAGCTCATCGCGGCTCCCCGCGATGAGCTGTTTTCGGATCCCGCTGCAGGCACTTGCAGCGGGATCCCACCTGTCATCTGAGGCCACTTTGAGTGGCCTCAGTCCGACAGGGAAAATGTAGCCGGTGCGTAAAGCGAGTACCGGCTACATTTCTCTAAATCGAGCCGTGCCCGAACTTCCGGGTTCGGGCATGCCTCCGTGACGTCACACGTGACGTCCGGAGGTCTCGCGATCTTTTGGCAGGGACCCACAGGGTCTATCAAGACCCTGATCGGGTCTCTGCCAGAGTGTTCCTGGCTACCGATCACCTTGTGATCGGTGGCCAGGAACAATTTGTGACATTTTGGTGCTTGCGTCGTTTGGGACGCAAGCACCTTGCGTCATGAAGGGGTTAACATTCTTGAAATGCAAATGAATATTATTGTGCTATTACATTTGCATGCTACACTGTTAGAATGTGATGTCTGAATCATGGTTATTAGATGCATTGTATCCGAGTATGCAGTCAGAGCCAGCCCCACAATGGGTACAGGTGGGGCCATTTCCCAGGCAACACTTTAACCCCTTCGCGACAATCGCCATGCCAGGCACGTCCTGCGGTGAATCAAGCGGTTTTCGCGATCAACGAGCGCGAAATACGCTTTAACGGTGCTGGTCTATTGCCTTGATGTTGAAGCAAAAGCCAGCACCGAAATTTTCTTTTCTGGGGCATCCACGATCCTCAATATGGCTCCCACGATCGCTCCGTAGGTCGGAGCAGCATGCTCCCTGAATATGGCTATGCCCTCTGGTGGTTTGAGCCTCGGAAGTGAAAGTAAATTCACTTCCGTCGCTCTGAATATGCTGCTTTACTGCCCCTAGAGGTAGCCAAGCAACATAGCAATGTAAAAAAAAAAAAAAAATATATATATATATATATATATATATATATATATATATATATATATATATATATATATAAGCTTAAACCTAGTATTATGTTAGATTAGCCTATCTGGTTAAAATTAAATAATTTTTAACACAAGGCATAGGGTTAAAATTTATTAAGGGATAGCATAAGGGTTAGATTTGGGGTTAAATTTAGTGTTGGGGTCAAAAGGTCAATATAGGAAAAAAAAAACCACTATTTTTGATTTTTGCCCCATAACTCGCAAAAAAATACAGAAAAATATGAAAACATGCATATTCTGTACTCGGGACAACATTTAGAAACTATTTAGATGGGGTATTTTTTAATGATTGTATTTGTGTAAATTATATTTTAGGTCAAAGTTAGAAAAAGTGTTTTTTTTTTTTAAACTTTTTCATCATATTTTATGATTTTTTTTGTAGTAAATTATAAGATATGATGAACATAATGGTATCTAATGAAAGCCCTTCTTATGTTGATAAAAACATATAATTTGTGTGGGTAAAGTATGTGAGAGATTTTTTTCCACAAGCGTACGATCCCCTAGTAGTGGTTACTAATGGACCACCAACCTGCTTAAATGTCCAGTAAATGCTCAGCACTGTTTTGGAGCACCATGTATCACCTGACATCCCGGAGCTCAAACATGTAATGCATGGTGCAAGCATTACCATGCAGTGTATCATGGGAGACCCCACACCAATCACCAAGCTAATCTGGGATTAAGGGAGACTGCTGCCTTATGTATTTCTGGGTGTATGTGCCATGTCTTTTTCTGTAGTGTGAATAAAGAAAGCAGGACCTTCCCCGCCCAAAAAAAAAAAATGGATGTTAAAATCAATGCAGCCAACATTCAAAATAAAGAAAGCCTGTATTTTAATGATTGATCAAGCAAAATTTAAAAGAAATCTTATGTTTTGATGAGAAAATATATGTGAAATGCTAAAACCATATGCTTTCATGCTAGTTACACTTATCTTTGAGACTTAAATAATGCTATTCAGTCAAATTTGAAATTGCATTAAATGATGTGTTTATCAAGTTCACAATTATATAATATAGGCGTGTATGTGGTTCATTGGATTAATGAATGTTAATTGTACTGAGAGATCAAAAAGCAAAATTAAACTGGTGTTCACCAATTAATGTTGCTATTTTATTGTCTGTTTATTTAGTATTTGTTTTTATTGGGGCAAGAATGAAGAGGATATTTTACATTCTGTTCCTTTATTCAGCCAACTATAAAAACAAAACAAAAAACCCAACATCTTAAAGTACATATTTTAAAACTAGGGAATGATAGTTTACCATTCTTTATATTGGTTCTTTTCCATGTGCTAGCATATATATTTAAATAGCTGGTGTGTTTTAGCACAGTTTGTAATCACTAAATTTTATCTTGAATAATCCAAATGTCATAAAAAGTTCAAATTATACTGGGGTTCACCAATTATTCTTGTGTGCTGATTGTATTCAGACACAAAATGGGTATGAAAAAATTCATCAGTAATATTTGTAGAAATAGAAAAAGGAAAATTAAAAAGATAGTTATGAAGGTAATACAAATGATCAAAGTAGGATGATTTAACTTGGAGACAGATATAACTATGAAAGCAAAATTACCCAGCATCTTTTTTAGTGTACACTATCATTCAACAGTTAGCTGTAGACTAATAGAGTTATGAGATTTGACCTCACATAATTTTGTACAAACATTGTGTGTATGAGTGCAGGGGGGGTTAGGGGGATTTCAATTCTTTACCCCGCACAAGGTCTTGGACTTTAAAAGGTCTCTGTTGTGGTTCAGGGTTTTATATGAAATAATTGCAAGATTTCACAACAACCACTGTGTTAAAGTTAATCCAGAAGTGAGAGTGAAAAGCACTGTAAACACATCTAAAATGGAGTCTTTGTTAGGAACTTCTCCATCTTCTCTTTGTCTAAATAACTTAGTGAGGCTTTTTGGTTATAGGAACATAAAAAATAGATTTGCCATAACAGTCTCTAAAAAGGACACTACAAAATATTTGAAAGTGCTTTTTTCCCCCACATGAACATGTACTAATATTTCTGATACAAATATCCATCACTGAAATATTTGCACAAAAGAGGATATTGGAACAAAAAAAAATGTTCTGCAGCAAAATACATGTGCAGCACAGACACCAATGTGTTTCCACAATCTAAGGGAAAGAGAACCCACGTATCTATACATAATATTTCTAACCCCTATGGGGGATATGAGGGTTCTGTGCAGTATCAGCTATTCCTAGCACTGCACTCTTCTGGACAGACTGCTCTGTTGTCATTCCTGGAATCTATTGAGTCACTCTCCCACCTTAAGGGTCACATGCCTAATTGCTCTTGTAACTATTGAGAGCACTTTGGCCTTCACCTTTCCACATCCTCTCTAGTTCCTCTTCCAAGCCCTGGTATTTCTTCAGCTTGTCGTACTCCTTGATCTTAGTCTTGTTATTCATCACAAGTGAAAGACCAGCACTCGGTTGTAAAGTGATGAATTTTTAATCACACATAGGCAACGTTTCAATCCTTGCAGATCTTTCTCAAGATCTTTTTTTCAAACAGGCTTGAGAAAGATCTGCAAGGATTGAAACGTTGCCCATGTGTGATTAAAAATTCATCACTTTACAACCGAGTGCTGGTCTTTCACTTTTGTTGCTATTTGAAGATTTGGGAGACATCTTAAAGTCCGTGCACCGGGACTTTATATCTTGTGCGGATCTGGGACTATTTTCTATTTGTTATTCATCACAACTTCTTCACAGATGCTCTGCATTTTGTCCAGGACTGTTGCTCTGACACTCAGACCCAGTCTGCCTTCTTTTTGGCTGATGTACACTCTGATTGTTGGACTTGGGGTTGGTTTAGCATATGGGTTAAACCCTCCCCCGTACATAGTGAGGGATGATTGGGTCTTCATATAGGAAGCTTCTAGGTATTCCTTTGGCCTGCTTTATGTGTTGATGGCATGGATTTTGTTCCTCTCATTGAGCTGAATGTTGCCATCTTCCTGGCCTCCTTATTTAGGTTTGTGATTGTGGGATACCAAGGTACTTGGAGCTAATCTGTATGTCTGCTATGTACCCTGCTGGCAGTTCCAATTCATCTTGCAGCCTCAGATGTCACCACATATCTACAACTAACCCAACAATAACCCCTTAACGCATTTGGACGTATATATACGTCCTGAAAAGCATGGTCCTTGAGGAAGTATATATACGTCCTCAGTTTACATGTATTGTTGCGCTTCGGATCCGAAGCAGCCTCCGAGAGTGCCTTCAGCCCCCCCTCTACCCCCCCCCCCCGTGCATGCGGTCACCGCGAATGTGATCGTATGCGCGTTAACACACATAGGCAGTGAAAGCTGATCACTGCCTATGTGTGTAAAGTGTTGCAATGATGCCTCAATAGAGGCATCATGCAACACCTTCTGTGCCCCCCTGGGCACGATCGCGGGTGTGTGCTGTATCGGAGGAGCATGCTCCTCCAATACAGCGTGCCCAGAGGAGAGTGACGGAATAGAGCAAAAAAAATCTGAAACCGCTACTTGACTGCCGATTATGAGGGTCTCTCGCTGCGCTAGCAGAGAGAGATAGTCGCCGACCAGATGGCTGCCATGGCAGCTGTCGGTCAGAGGATGAACTGGCATGTACTGTGTTAAACACCGTAAAGGAAGAGAGTATATTTAAAAGAAGAAAAACTACCACAACTAGAGGACATAGTCTAAAATTAGAGGGGCAACGATTTAAAAGTAATATCAGGAAGTATTACTTTACTGAGAGGGTAGTGGATGTATGGAATAGCCTGCCAGCAGAAATGGTAGAGGTAAACACAGTCAAGGATTTTAAGCATGAGTGGGATAGACACAAGGCTATCCTAGCTATAAGACCGGGGGACTAATAAAAGTACTCAAAAAAAATTGGGCAGACTAGATGGACCGAATGGTTCTTATCTGCCGACACATTCTATGTAGATTAAGGGTTAGGGTGAATTTAGAGTTGGGGTAAATTTAGGGTTGGGGTTAAAAGGTTACTGTAGAAGAAAATGGTTAGGGAAGAAAAAAAAAACCACTAATATTGTTCATTGCCCTATTAGTCGAAATAAAACATATGCAAACATGGAAACATTGGTATTTCTAAACTCAGGACAAATAGTAGAAATATATAGACGGGGTCTTTTTTACCATTTGTAACTGTTTAAAAAAAAAATCAGGTCAAAGTTAGAAGGTGTTTTTTATGGCATATTTTCATCATATTTTATATTTTCTTTAATAGTAAATTATACCATACGATGAAAATAATAGTATCAAATGAAAGCCCTATCCGTCCTTTAAAAAATTATATATAATTTTGTGTGGGTGGACTAAACACAAAGAAAGAAATTCACAGTTGACAAAAATAATGGAATTCTGTTCTTCAAGGTACATCAAATGCAGCATAGCACTTGGTCACTAAGGGGTTAATCTGTATCACAACTGTGGATGGCAACACCCATTAGCCTTAGCTACTTGCAATATTCATATGTACATTGAAATTGCTCCCGTGTACTGCTTGCCTGCCCTCTCTTCAGCAGACATTCTCTGCACAGCTACACCCTTACAACTTCACCATGTGTGGCAGCCATTTAAACATATGCACCCACATGCAACATTGCGCATCTGTACAGTCCTAGCCATGTCACAGATACTGCATGTGTTACATGAACTACAAGTGTTTGAGCTGTGTGTGAAGTGCAATTTTTACATGTAGCCTATAGTGAATGGTAAAAACACTTACCTTTACGTTCCCACCTCCATGGACTGGTTGTTACTACCAAGTTTGTTGACATATCCACCCAGTGGTGTATCTTGGTTTTGTGCTGCCCTAGACAGACAAAATTCTGGCACCCCCCTACCCACGCACGACATGCCACATAACCCACATCACTCCATTACATGACACCATCACATACCCCCATCGCCCCCATCCTATGCCCTATCACCCCATCACGTGCCTCCATTAACCCCATCACATGCCTCCATTAACCCCATCACATGCCCTATCACATGCCCCCGCACCCCAAGACTTACCCTGATCCCTGGTGCTACCTGTTCAGCTTCCCGCTGTGAGAGTGGATAGGTCACGTGACCCGACGTGCATCGGGTCACGTGACCTGTCATCACTCCGCCCCCCTCCCCCAAGAAAAAAAATGCATGGGCAGCCCGATTGTCGCAATCAGGCTGTCCGTGTGTTTTTTTCTCAGTGCTTGGGCGCGCTGCTGCCCCCAAAATTTGCCCCTCTAGGCATCCGTCTAGAATGCCTCATGGTAAATACCACACTGTATCCACCCCCTCCTGCCAGATGTCATTCCTCCTTCTCACACTAGTCTTCTTGGCTGCTGTCCCAATAACCCAGTTTTAGTGTTGGCACAGCTTCCTCACCATTACCATATTTACCTCTGTCGAAAAACTATCATAGCTTTTTGATCTTACCTCCCACCCTCTCCCGATACCAATGCCCTGGTCCGACTACTAACCACTATAAGTTGACTATAAGTTAAATAGTTTGTATCCATTACTTGGAGGGCAAAAAAGCTGCGATTGTACCCACGTACATGTGGGCATGGTCACCAATGCATTGCGTGTCTGTCCATGTACGTGGATTGTCGTGAACGGGTTAAAATACTACATGGATGGTTTAGTCCTTTAACTTTCAGTTAAAAACAGGCAGTTGAAACAGACTTTAGAACCATAGTAACAAAATAATTGGCAGCACAACCCCAAATCTGCATATTTGATATGGTTTACTACTGATAGACCATAGTTTATACACAATACAAAAGATCAGCTCACCCCCCCAATTTTAAAATAATTGAGATATATTTATAAAGCACCTTGCTTTATATGTTGGAGATTTAGTCACATATTAAAGCCATATCATCCTCAGTCCAGCACTATGAAAAAGTATTCCAAACTTTGTAGGGTACTAACCATGGAACAGTCTCTCTGCTAATCTAGCTTGCACTATAATTTCTATAGACATCGATCCCATTTGGCCCTCCCACTTTGTGGCGGTGCAAAGCTAAGATTGCCAAGCCTTCTCACCTAACAGCGATAAGAGGTATATGTATCATGCGTAGCTTAACAAGACAGGTATATGAGTGGAGTTTCGTGCTCTATGTTAAATGGATAAGATGATAATATCTATGTAAGAGAAGGAGATGCAAAATGCCTCTCACTGTACAATAGTACTCTCCTGCAAACATCTGTTATATAAACAGTGTATGTAAAAACATTAAGGAGAAAAAAGAAAACAAAAAGGAGTAAAGGAGGGAGTGAGATATATAGGAAAGGAGATCAGTGACGAAGAAGTTAGAGAGAAATTAGACAGCCTAAGACAAGGTGTAAAAATTATAAAATGAAAAGAAGAAAGCAGTCAGTGTCCATAGAGGGTTCACCGATGACAGACCAGAGGCGGCTGCCAAAAGTTACCAAAAACATGACCAATAGAAGCACACACCACAAAAACCGAGTGTGCATATTGCCCCTGGGGTAGAATTCATATAAGGGTGCAACAATAACATGAAATTGAGAGACTGACAATAAACTAACAATAAACCGGGCCAGTCCCTCTGATATGTCGAAATGGCCTTGCTAACTGCTGCACAAAAAGAAAAATGTCAGTTAAAATGCACTGACTTACCAATCTTCCTTGCTGACATAGCTCCCTCTACAATCCAAAGGAAGAAAACCATGAATCCTCTCGCACATCTTGAACCTTGGTGTAAATAAAATTGGGGCCTACCTCAATCCTTAACCATGCAGAAAGATGGCAAACAACTTTCAATTACAGATCCTGGGGACACAGATCTGTTCATAAGGAAACTACATATACTCAAGTTCTCATCTGAAATGGAGCTGGAGATGCCACTTGTGAATCCTTTTACACACAAAGCATGAGCCCACCACTCATTATTCTTGACAAGACCGATATTGTGTCTGGCACAACATAGCTCCTCTACCTACAATCGGGAATTTATTCTCTCAAACCCAAAGATGGACTTTGGACTATTTTTTATGCAAGGAATATTGTTATCCTTTTACTTTGCAAAGTCATACACCACCTCTGAATCGGGAGCTTAACCTAGTCTCCTTAACCTACATATAGTGTGTAACCCATTATGTTTCCCCCTGCACCCCCCCCCGGCTACTCCACCCACTCAGTTATGAGCGTTGCTATAAAAGTATGGTCACGTAAAGTGACTTTTTGGCCTGAAGCCCATTTTTGTGCAGCTCCCTCATGAGGCTGCCAGCGTTTCCTCACTCGGGAGGTCCTTTTTTCGTGTTATTTCCTTCTCTTTCTACTGTTTCTTTTACTCCCATAGCAACTTCATACCATTAGGATGCAGGTACTTGGCCATCTTCAGACTGAAATGTTTGGACGGACACACGCGGACACACACACACACACACACACACACACACACACACACACACTGATGTCAATGGAAAAAAGATTTCCTGTTCATTGCTTTGGCAAAGAAATGCCAGTAGTTTCGCCAGCCTGCTTGCTAATTGTTTCTTGTGAGCTGAATGAATAATGGCAGTACACAAAACGAAGGGCATTTGTTTTCTCACCATACATCCTTCAGCTGCTCATTTCTGACCAAAGTCCCCTCACTCCATACTTCAGCAACTCTCCAGGCACTTTGTTATTTCTCAGCACTTTGCTCCCCCTACCCCCTCCATCTTTGCTCACCTCATCTATACTTTGTTTATCTAAAAGGCTCTCACAAATGGTTGCCATGATCAGGCCCGCCATCAGGGGGTGACGGCGTCCCGGGTCACGCCAGGTAAAAAAAAAAAAAAAAAAAAAATTATCCATTAAGCCGATCCGCGGCTGTGAGGGGAGCATCCTGCGCTCCCCTCCAGCTGTGCGGCTTCGATAAAGTTTGAAAAAAAAATGAGACCGGAGTTACTCTTGATCCGCGCGGCTGGAGGTGAGCGCACAATGCTTCCCTCACAGCCGCGGACTGGCAGAGCACCGGGAGACAGACAGAGCAGTAAGGAGGTAAGAACTGGGGAAGGGGGAGGAGGGTGGTACATAATGAGCATACTGAGGGGCAAAATCCTGGCATATTAATTGGCAAAATCCTGGCATATTAATTGGCATAATCCTGGCATATTAATTGACAAAATCCTGGGATATTAATTGGCATAATCCTGGCATATTAACTGGCATAACCCTGACATATTAATTGGCAATTTCCTGGCATATTAATTCGCATAATCCTGACATATTGAATGAGAAAATCCTGGTATATTAATTGGCATAACCCTGACATATTAATTGGCATAATCCTGGCATATTAAATGGCTAAATCCTGGCATATTAAATGGCTAAATCCTGGCATATTAAATGGCTAAATCCTGGCATATTGAGGGGCAAAATACTGGCATATTAAATGGCACATTGAGGGGCAAAATACTAGCATATTAATTGGCAAAAGAATGGCATATTGAGGGGCAAGATATTGGCATATTAAATGCCATATTGAGGGGAAAAATACTGGCATAATAAATGGCAAAATACTGACTTATTGAGTGGCAAAATATTACTGGCTTATTGACCAACTGCTCCCAACCCCCCTCCATATTATAGTAGACCGGTATAACATGCTTGTGAGGGTAGGTGGGGCGAGTGGGAGATATTGTTGGGGGGGGGGGGGGGTAGGGGGCCCAGAAAATTTGTTCAGTAAGGGTCCCTGAAATTCATGGTGGCGGCCCTGGCCACGATTTATTCTTAGTTTCCTGTGAGCACCCCACTCTTCTTCCTACATAAGGAGGTTCTGGGCTGGAAACCTATTATTATCACTGTAGTCCACTATCTCTTACATTCTTTTCCTCCTCTGACCCTCATCTTCCTGCACTTTTAGCTGTTGACTCTGGTTTGGTCAACATAACAGCTTTAATCTGGCTCAAATCCTCTTCAAATCATGCATTTGCACTAATCACAATGCCAGACTTTTTAGAACAGTTTATGTTCTTTTTTACATTTTTTCCACCCATTTTTCATAATCTTCTGACTTCTTCTTTGATCCTGTCCAGATATGTTTTCCTGGCCTCTTCATCTTGCATAAGACATTCTCTACCAATATTGTACACAGAAAAGAAGACAGTCACAGTCAGCACCTTTCCTACATTTATAATGTCTTGATTGTATTAGACAATGTTCAATTTTTTATAATTATAAAGTTGTGTACACAAGTGAGCACTACTTTATTTTATTACAAATTAAGGCTAAAGGTTCTTGAAATCCCAAAAATGTGCAAAGTTTTGTGTATTTTGGAAAAAGATCAATGGGATACCGTGATCAATTTTTGCAAATATTATACACATTTCAATCACTAAAGTCTTACTAAATATCTACTCAAGGACAAAGCACAGCAATTACTCAGTCTGTTGGAATACAACAAACTTAATAAGAGAATCAGAGTAAGTGTGGAAATAACATATCTGCATAAAATGTACAATCAGGAAGACAATTGTAGTGACTGCATTTTACCAGCATCTGTGGCTAGTAAAAGTAAATTGGGTAGATTAAAATGCAGTTTATGAAATGTATAATGGTTTTGTTTCTTTTTACCCTTGGTGACATAGGCTGTTCTGACACTGCGGTCTTTGGGGTTATCTATAATTCTCCTCTTTCCTTTACTATAAATACCACACAAACAGTGATTTAATGACAGCCAGTAAAAGCCAATGGGCAAAACATCTGCAGCCCCTGAGGGCCTTTAATGTTATGTAAATCAGGCCATGGGCATAGCGCCGGCCTGTGCCCCCAACAGGGCCATGGTTTTTAAATGTAGTGACTGTGGGCATGGCACCAATACAAGAGTACATCTATTCAAACACATCCTGAAAATGTCAGGACTTTTTTTGGTTTAAGGTCTTTGATTTTCAAAGCGGGAAAACAAAAATCCTTGAAACTACTTTAATGGGTTTGGATAGTGAAAAACATTGGTTGTGAAAATAATGAAGCAATTTATTAACATTAATGGCTTAGAATGTCCCTCTGTTAGCTCTCATCTGATTTCAAGCAAATGCTCCAAAATAGCCACGTTTTATCCATTTCTGTATATAGTCTGCTCACCCCCCCCCCCCCCCACACACAGAATCCATTCCCACAAACCCCTAGCACAAAAGAGTATAGGAGTCCATGTGAAAACATCTCAGCATAAGAATCAGAGACCCCGCAATCCAGTAAGAAATGCAATAAATCCTATTATCGTCCACACATTTAACTCTATACTAGGAGGTAAAGAAAAGGTTTAACTCTAAGGGACAATTTCCCCCTTTTACAGCTCTCTTTATCCTTAGACAATTTTTGCAGTATTTAGATATTAGAAACTGGCTCAAGGCAGATATATCCATATTGGGGGACTTATATTGGGATTCCCAGCTTCTCACCTTTTCATCACTCCTGGGTAAATGTAAAAATCCCCTCCAAAGAGGTATTTAAATATTTGAGAATTGCTGGATTCTTGTTCAAAGTTCAAATCATAGTGGACTCCACTATAGAAAGGGTTCTCCAAGGCCCTATAACTAAATCAGCCCCCAAAATATGATCAGTCATGTTTGAGTCCAACAATGATGGCAAAATAGACATAATGAAGAACTGGGAGACTGATCTGGGTATAAGTGTTTTGGCTGCCTGAGAGCCACTAATCTGTTTTGCAAATCAGTCCACTGTGTAAATATCCAAGAAAATTACTTAAAGATCCTCCTGAGATGGTACCTTACCCAAGCCGTCTATGCAAATTTCAAAGCTTTACTTCTAAAGAATGTTGGCAGTGTGGTGAAGGGACAGGAACCTTATTGCATATCGGGGGGGGGGGGGGGGGGGTTGTCCATAGTTGGAAATGCATTGAACTATGCATCTGGGACATAGGGCATCCTGTTCCATTTGAACCTCCCAAATCTTCCAAACCACTCATATCTAATTACCCATACCCTGATAACCCTTAAATTGCGTGTTGCAAGAAATTGAAAAAATAAATAAAAAAGATACACTACCTTCCATAATGGAGATTAAGAACCAATTAAACGGTTAATGCATAAATGAATAATAACCTTTCCCTATATTTTACAATTTGGGACCCTTGGATCCATCTATAACCTATACCATATTTTGGGCTTTAGATGCATTCTCTAGCCACCCAGTGATCCCCTAATTCAATATATTCACATAAGTAAGCCAAAGTGCGCGTAGTGTGAGGTCGCATGAGATTGTCTGTGCTTCTTGAATAGACATCCAGCTGCCTGGTAGCCACAGAGGCTGTGAAGGGAAATCTCTTGACCTCCCCAGCCAGTGCTTTTGCTGGAAAGCTTTTTTTCCCCCCTAGTGGGCCACCTTGCCCTGCAGGGCCCTTGACAGGTGTATCGCCTCTACCTGATGGCAGCCCTGCCAAGGGGCTTTAGTATATCAGCTCCCTGTAGACTATGTAGACCACCATTAATTATGAGACACACAGGAGCCCCACAAGGTGACAATTGTACAATTCTAAAACAAATATCTATACATGCAGACATCTCTCTCTACAACTATTTGCATTTATACTGATTTGATTTTTTAAATATTATATTCAAGGCTACGGAACCCACTTTTCCAACATGGAGAAGCAGGCAGTCCTTATACGTTATGGATTCAACAGTGCATCACAACTCTAATATCGTTTACTGACCCAGTTCAGAAAAGGATCTTGGAGTACAATGAACTTAGGTCACGTTTCCCAAAGATTAATATTTCAGTCTTTAGATATTATCAGACCAAAGGTTTTCTCTTCTCAGATCCGCCTTTTCTCTGAGAAAGACTGTGATAACCCTTTTAACAACCTGTTGGCTCCTGAGGTGACTTCCCCCCATCGACTAAAATATTATTATATCGTATGTTACATTTTATTGACCAGAGACGAGACACCACGAAGGGGGTAGGGAACTGGTTGACTCATATGCGGGGTTTGGACATAGAGGATATTCACACAGCGATTGCTGCCCTGATAAAAGTTATACCTTCCGCATTGTACAAGCACATGGCCTTGAAAATTTCCCATTACGCTTATTGTTCTCCTTCCAGGCTACACAAAATGGGCCTCTCAGAAACTACCAAATGTCTGAAGTGGGACAGCAAGGGTGCTACATTATATCACGGTTTCTGGACCTGTCCAATTATTTCCTTCTTCTGGGCTCAGGTACATACATATTGCAAAGATCTAGATATTTCTATTTCCACTCTTACACCATAATTAGCTATCCTAGGGGTAATGGATTACCAATTTCATGGAAATAAAAGTATTTTACATATTGTTTTAGCAGAGGCTAGGAAAACAGTTCTCCATCAATGGATTCAAACCTCCCCCCAACCAAAGTTTTATTATAAATAAAACTTTATTATATGATGAGAATGGACTGGCTGGAGACCAGCTTACACAAGGATAAAAAAAAAACAAAGTCCTTTTTTAAACGCTGGACAACATACATTAACACACTGAACATAGATATTAAAACTAAAATCCATAACACATTTGGTCAAACAAACTGGTATGTCAACGAACGCCTTAGACATAATTCCCCAATCAAACTCTCTGCCTAAACAGATAACTTATGATTAGCTACCATCTGGGATCAAAATGCCACAGCAATGGAAATCTGGGGGGGAGGGTAGAGCGGACAGGCTGGGGTGGGTAATTTCTTTTGGTTTTGGTTGTGTTTTACCTTGTTGTAAAGTTTTAGAGGTTGCAGAATTCTGGTACTCGCATGTGGAGATTATCTGTAAGCCATCATGGCTTTGGAGACATTCCTACCGGTCTATTGTTCAATCTTCTCTACAGTTTTTATGAAATTGAGCACAGTCTTCTCCTACATAACTAATTTTTAAGATACTCAATTGAGACTTAAGATATGGTTTACAATATCTTATCATTACTTCTTGTTATTTCTACATTGCCTATTTGTTTTGTTTAAGAATAGGGATGTGGACTAATTTTCTTTTGTTATATCTGATATTGTGTTGCTCCTATGGAACGTATATTTGTGCATCCTCCAAGACCAGAATTCCATTATTTTTGTCATGTTTACTGAACTGTGAATTTCTTTCTTTGTGTTTAGTCCACCCACACAAATTATACATCATTTTTTAAAGGACGGATAGGGCTTTCATTTGATACTATTATTTTCATCATATGATATCATTTACTATAAAAAAAAAATATATAAAATATGATGAAAATATGCCATAAAAAAAAAAAAAAAAAAAAAACACTTTTTCTAACTTTGACCTGATTTTTTTTTTTTACACAATTGCAAATGGTAAAAAAGACCCCGTCTATATATTTCTACTATTTGTCCTGAGTTTAGTAATATCAATGTTTCCTTGTTTGTCTATGTTTTATTTCACGTAATAGGGCAATAAACAATATTAGTGTTTTTTTGGTTTTCTAACCATTTTCTTCTACAGTGATTTTTTAACCCGAACCCTAAATTTACCCCAACTCTAAATTTACTCTAACCCTAAATCGACCCCCACCCCTTAATCTAACCCTTGTAATCATCCGAACCCCCCTTTAACCCTAATTATGACCCTATTTATGACCCTAACCCTAGATCTAGGTTCAGTAGATCAAGGGTTAGCTTTTTCCATTTATTTATTTCTTTTATTTATTTATTTTATTAATGTTCTATTTTTAACTGTAATATACTTAACTGCCTGTAGGGGCAGTCAAGTAGCTGTTTCAGAGCGACGGAAGAGATTTTTTTTCTCTCTTCCGACGCTCTCCTCTGGGCACGTTGTATTGGAGGAGCATTCTCCTCCGATACAGCACACACCCACGATCACCGGGTGATCGTTGTGCACAGGGGGGCACAGAATGTGTTGCATGATGCCTCGATAGAGGCATCATTGCAACACTTTAACACACAAAGCTGATCACTGCCTATGTGTGTAACACGCATACGATCACATTCGCGGTGATCGCATGCGCGCGGGGGGGGCGGGCTGAAGGCACTCTCAGAGGCTGCTTTGGATCCGAAGCAGCCTCTGGGAATAGCTACAGACATGTAGTGTTGCGCTAAGGAGCGCAACACTACATGTAAATGGAGGACGTATATATACACGTCCTCATGGTCCTCAAGGACCATGCTTTTCAGGACGTATATATACACATCCATATGCGTTAAGGGGTTAATAAGCCACAGCCAATTTGCCCAATAATATGCCAGTATTATTTTGTCATTAAAAAGCCACAGCCAATTTGCCCAATATGCCAGTATTATGCTGCCATTTAATATATGCCTGTCTAGCCACTCAATAAGCCTGTATTTTGCTCATTATATGCCACCCTCCTTCCTCTTCCCCAGTACTTACCTCCTTGTGCCTGGTCGTCTCTTCCGTGATATGACATAAGGTCCTATTCGTTCGCAATGACTTTTTTAAACGTTTTTTCCGGCATCGTAATCTAGAGGATGCCATAAAAAAAAAAAAAAAGTTCAGCAGCGCAATGCGCTGCTGGGGGATGCTGGCAGCACAGGCGACACCCGCAGCATCCCCTTCGGGACGCCACTGCTAGCAAGCAGCTAGTTTGGATCACAATGTGATTGTTAGACAGGGGGACAATTGCAGAGACCCAAAGTCTTATTATTTGCCAAAAAAATTAAATCACGAGACCTCCCGATGTCTCTTATGACCTCACAGAGGTGTGCTCTAACCCGGAAGTTTGGACACTGCGTGATTTAGTAAAAGGTAGCCAGTGCTCATTTTTGAGCCTCTGCTACATTTTTCTTGACAGTTTTCCTGTAATTTATCCTGCTCATCTGACAGGGGAGATCCCTGCAGCAGGATCTAAGCACAGCTTATTGCGGGGAGCTGCCAAAATGCAGCACATTCTATGCTGTTCTAGTGTCTTTTGGGACCAGAAAAATAGGACCTCAAAGAACGTAATAGCATCTCAAGGGAGAATAATAAGATAGATATATATGATTACATTTGTGTATAGCCCATTTAAGAGTGACAGATACATATACCCTTAAATAAATATAATGGGGCCTAAAATTACATGCTTCAGAAAATAAATGTATATTTTAAAATAAGATTCTTCTGAGTTTATATGTAGTGAATAATGTATTGCATAATCCAAAATGTTTGGTTATCTGAATTCACCCCCCTTAAGAGTAATTAAGAGTATGTGTGTGAGACATAGAGACACTGAGACACATAGAGACAATTTATATTTCTTAAATATTAAAAAGCAATTTACATGTGAATATATACAAGTTAAACTTTTTTCCTATAGGGTAGTCTTATATTCAGGCTTTTAGTTTTTTATCTAAAGGAATATCCAAAGTTTGGGGGGGATCGTCTTATAATCAGGGTCGTCTTATATTCGAGCAAATACAGAAGAAGTTCAGAGCTGAAGAGAGAAGGGGAAAAACACTGTTAAGCAGTTGTTGGGCTCTAGGAACTGAGGCTTTTTGATCTAGTGCCCAGAAGGATTACTGAAGGAATATTCCTGCATGTAGATGTCAGCAGACCTGCATACAGAGCTGGGTGTGGTACCCATGAAGAAGGAGGACCAGGAAAAGACAGCCTTCATCTGTCCCTTGGGTTTCTACCAATTTACTAGGATGCCCCAAGGGGTCACAGGAGCCCCTGACACCTTTCAAAGACTGATGGACAAGACTGTGGGGGATATGAATCCCAAAGAGTGCCTGGTGTACCTAGATGACCTCATAGTGTTTGGGAGGACACCAGAAGAACATGAACAACGACTGCTGAAAGTATTGGATCGACTCCAAGCAGAGGGGCTGAAACCATCAATAGATAAATGTCGGTTTGCCCTGAACTCTGTCACATATGTGGGGCACATTGTATTCGCAGAAGGAATAGCCACTGACCCGGCCAAGATTGAATCGGTGTTAAACTGGCCTAGACCGAATAACATCCATGAGTTGCTGTCATTCCTTGGATTTTGAGGTTACTACTAGACATGTGCAAAACTAAAATTTTTGTTTCGTTTTCGTCCATTCGGACGAAAATGTTATTTATTTTGTCTAAAACGAATTTCGTTCATTAATGCATTCGTTTCAGACGAAATTCGTTCATTATTTTCGTTTCATTCATTATTATTCGTTCGTTTTATAGAATACAAGTAATACTATTGGCTTTCTATAAACTGAACGAGAGCCCCATTCATAAGAAATTCTTATGAATGGGGCTCTCGTTCGGTTCATAGAAAGGCAATAGTATTACTTGTATTCTATAAGCCGAAAGTCTATAAACCAAACGACTTTCGGTTTATAGAATAGCCATAGGTTTACATGCATTTCATAAGCCTAAAGTCTATAAACCGAAAGTCGTTCGGTTTATAGGCTGTCGGCATTTAACTAATAAGAGAGAGTCTCCATTCATAAAATTATGAATGGAGACTTTGTCTCCGTGTAGTAAAATGCCGACAGCCTATAAACCGAACGTTCGGTTTATAGGCTGTCGGCTTATGGAATACATGTATTCCTATTTCTATTCTATAACCGAACGTTCGGTTTATAGAATAGCCATAGGATTACATGAGCCGAAAGTCTATAAACCGAAGGTCGTTCGGTTTATAGGCTGTCGGCATTTAACTATACAGAGACAGAGTCTCCATTCATAATTTTATGAATGGAGACTCTGTCTCCCTATAGTTAAATGCCCACAGTCTATAAACCGAATGTTCGGTTTATAGGCCGTCGGCTTTTAACTATACGTTTGTCTCCATTCATAATTTTATGAATGGAGACTGTCTCCGTATAGTTAAATGCTATTGTATTCTATAAACCGACTCTATTTCGGCTTATAGAATGCAATAGTACTACGAATGGACGAATGAACGAATGATTTTCTTTTATTAACCATTCGTTCATTCGGCTTTCGTTAGCTTAGCATTTTCGTTCTTAGTTTTTCGGGCGAATGGACGAAAATGCATTCATCCGAAAACGAATGCACGTCTAGTATATATTCACATGTAAATTGCTTTTTTAATAAAAAAATGATATAAAAAAATTCTTGTTTTTATTTCCTTTTATGCGACAATGCTGCCTCTCTTTCCCTTGCCCCCAGATTTGTCGCTCTCCCCCCCTTAGTGTTGTCTCTCTCTCACCCTCCCTTTGGCTACCCCCTCACTCCCCTTGTGTCTGTCTCTTCCCCCCTTCCCTCCCCCTGTTTCTCTCTGCCCCCCTCCCCTTGTTTCTGTCTCTTCCCCCCTTCCCTTCCCCTGTTTCTCTCTGCCCCCCTCCCCTTGTTTCTGTCTCTTCCCCCCTTCCCTCCCCTTGTTTCTCTCTGCCCCCCCCCCCTTGTTATTCTGTCCCCCCCCCTCACCTGTTTCTTGCTCCCTGGTGGCTAGTAGGGGCAGCCGGGGGATGTATGCACTATACATAATAGACGGAAGTGTCGGGCAGCATGGAGGTTGTCCCCCAGCTGCCCGATTCTCCCTGGTGGCTAGCGAGGCAGCGGAGGATGTCTGCGCGATGAGCGAGACCTCTCCTGCTGCCGCCCGGAACGACCGCCAGGACTTTTATGAGGAAGCCGGAAGTACCCAGCTTCATCATAGAAGTCCCGGCGGTCATGCCGGGCGGCAGCAGGGGAGATCTGCGCTCATCGCGCAGACATCCCCTGCTGTTAGAGAGGGGGATCCAGGTCCCCTGCAGCTCTGCTGGGGACCTGGATCCCAGTCTTATAGTCTGACCTCAATTTGCATTCAGATTATAAGACGACCTCGATTATAAAAGGGGTATTAATTAACACTTCCCTTGCTGATCACAGTTTCTTTTTACTGTGATCCGTTTCCTTCCAAGTTTATGAACCTCATTTAGTTTTTTCAAAATAAATTTTATTTTGTAAATTTTTACTATATTACTTATATTCTTTTCATGTATTAATGTAATTACAGTTAACTCCTACAAGCCTGTGCTGTGATTATGACCAGAGCAAACGTTAACCCATTCGTGACGTTGGGACGTTCTATGCCGTCCTGATTTTAAGTCCCTTAAAGTCGTTAGGACGGCATAGTACGTCCTGTGTTAAACAGCTCATATCGCGGCTCGGATCATGCTGCAGGCACTTGCAGCGGGATCCCACCTGTCAGATGAGGCCATTTTAAATGGCCTCAGTCTGACAGGGGAAATTTAGCTGGTGCTCAAAACGAGCACCAGCTACATTTCTCTAAATCGTGCGTGACGTCCGAAAGGCTTGCAATTTTTGGGCAGGGACCCACAGGGTCTATTAAGACCCTGATTGGGTCTCTGCCATAGTGTTCCTGGCTAACGATCACCTTGTGATCAGTGGCCAGGAACAAATCGTGACGTTTTGGTGCTTACGTCATTTGGGACGCAAGCACCATGCGTCATAAAGGGGTTAAAAAACTCTCCACTTTTTTCAATTTATTTTTTAATACTAAATTCAAATCATTTCATGCTATTGGCAGTTCTATAAACCGAAATAGAGTCGGTTTATGGAATACCAATAGCAAAATATCCATTACAAAATGCCTCGCTAGCCACCAGGGAGAATCGGGCAGCTGGGGGATGTCAGCACGAATCGTGCAGACAACCTCCATGCTGCCCGACACTTCCATCTATTATGTATAGTGCATACATCCCCCGGCTGCCCCCACTAGCCACCAGGGAGCAAGAAACAGGTGAGGGGGGGGGACAGAATAACAAGGGGGGGGGGCAGAGAGAAACAAGGGGAGGGAAGGGGGGGAAGAGACAGACACAAGGGGAGTGAGGGGGGAGCCAAAGGGAGGGTGAGAGAGAGACAACACTAAGGGGGGGAGAGCGACAAATCTGGGGGCAAGGGAAAGAGAGGCAGCATTGTCACATAAAAGGAAATAAAAACAAGATTTTTTTTATATCATAATTTTTTATTAAAAAAGCAAATTACATGTGAATATATACTAGACATGTGCATTCGTTTTCGGACGAATGCATTTTCGTCCGAAAATAGCATTTTCGTCCATTCGCCCTAAAAACGAAGAACGAAAATGCTAAGCTAACGAAAGCCGAATGAACGAATGGTTAATAAACGAAAATCATTCGTTCATTCGTCCATTCGTAGTACTATTGCATTCTATAAGCCGAAATAGAGTCGGTTTATAGAATACAATAGCATTTAACTATACGGAGACAGAGTCTCCATTCATAAAATTATGAATGGAGACTTTGTCTCCGTATAGTTAAAAGCCGACAGCCTATAAACCGAACGTTCGGTTTATAGGCTGTCGGCTTATGGAATACATGTATTCCTATTGCTATTCTATAAACCGAACGACTTTCGGTTTAGAGAATAGCCATAGGATTACATGTATTACATAAGCTGAAAGTCTATAAACCGAACCACTTTCGGTTTATAGACTTTCGGCTTATGTAATACATGTAATCCTATGGCTATTCTATAAACCGAAAGTCGTTCGGTTTATAGAATAGCAATAGCATTACATGTATTCTATAAACCAAACGTCTTTCATTTTAAAGACTTTCGGCTTATAGAATACTATTGGCATTCTATAAACCGAACTAGAGTCGAGTCCCCATTCATAAGAAATTCTTATGAATGAGGAGGGACTCTAGTTAGGTTTATAGAATGCCAATAGCTATACGTTCAGGGGCCATTTCAGAAGTCATTGACTAGTTTTGATTAGGTCTACAGATTATATATTTTTAATCCTTGGAAAAGATTTTGACCACATCAATCTAAAAAGTTGAAAATGTTCATGGTTTATCTCCATAGCTTTTATGACTATTTTTTTCTGTGCTTTTTTTATGGAGTTGAAACTTTCAACATTGTAGACAATTTGATTTTTGAGTAGATGTGGTGTCATTTATGCGGAATTGAGATGAGCTATAAATATAAAAAGGTATTGTGGTTGTCGTTAACAGAATTCAATACCTAAACAGGTTCCAAATTAAATTTAGTGGTGAAAGACCTATATACAAGTTCAGGGCCGATCCTGGGCGGGTGCACGGGGTGCACCGCGCCCAGGCGCACCAGGCGGAAAGGCGCTCCGATGAGCACCTTTCTCCCTCATTCTGGAGGTGCGGCCCGCAGGTGAGCGCCTGCGGTTACCGCACCTCCTAATCTCATTACAGCGCGACGGGTGCAAGCTCCGCCCCGTCGCGCTGTCTGATTGCCGGATGTCTCTGGTGACATCCGGCAGAAGATCTGAATGACGGTGTTCTGCCTCCTCTGCAGACACCGTCCGGAAATGTCCTCCTCCCTCCAGGGAGGGGGACCGATAGTAAAAACGTGTTTTTTTTTTTTTTTAAATGAAACGAAGTGTGTGTGTTTCAATCTGTATGTCAGGGTGAAAGTGTGTGTCTCAGTGTGAATGTGTGTTTCACTGTGTGTGTGTGTGTGTATGTATGTAAGTGTGTGTGTTTCAGTGTGTGTGAATGTGTTTTTCACTGTGTGTGTGTGTGTGTGTGTGTGTGAATGTGTGTTTCACTGTGTGTGTGTGTGAATGTGCGTGTGTGAGTGTGTGAGTGTGTGTGTGTGAATGTGCGTGTGTGAGTGTGTGTGTGTGTGAATGTATGTAAGTGTGTGTGTGTGAATGTATGTAAGTGTGTGTGTGTGTGAATGTATGTAAGTGTGTGTGTGTGTGAATGTATGTAAGTGTGTGTGTGTGTGTGAATGTATGTAAGTGTGTGTGTGTGAATGTATGTAAGTGTGTGTGTGTGTGTGTGAATGTGTTTTTCTCTGTGTGAGTCAATGTGTGTATTACTGTCTGTGTAAGTGTGTGTACATAAGTGTGACTGTGTGTATTGCTTTGTGTGTGTATAAGGGTGTCTGTGTGTAATGGTGACTAAGTGCAAGCCCACCACTTGTGTTTAGCAGGTCCGCGGCTCTGTGGGAAGCGTTAAGCGCTCCCCTCCAGCCGGGGACCTGCTAAACAGAGCAGAGCACCAGGAGACAGAGCAGCAAGGAGGTAAGTACTGGGGAAGGGTGCAAACAACAAGCATAACGCTGGCATTTTAAATGGCATATTGAAGGGCAAAATATTGGCATATTAAATTGCAAAATACTGGCCTATTGAGTGGCAAAAGAATGGCATATTAAATGGCAAAAGAATGGCATATTGTGGGGCAAAATACTGGCACATTAAATGGCAAAAGAATGGCATATTAAGGGGCAAAATATTGGCACAGTAAATTGTAAAATACTGGCATATTGAGGGGCAAAATATTACTGGCATATTGACCAACTGCTCCCAACCACCCTCCATATTACACTAGACCGGGATAACATGCTTGTGAGAGTAGGTGGGGCGAGTGGGAGATATTGTTGGCGGGGGGCAGAAAATGTGTTCAGCAAGGGGCCCTGAAATTCCTAGTGGCGGACCTGACTAAGTGTGTCTGTGTAAGTGTGACTGTGTGTATTTATGCATGACCCTGTGCGTAAGTGTGGGTGTGTATGTAGGCAGGGCAACTTTTAACCGGTTAAAGGGGCCACCGCTGCCCACTTGACAGTCCCCATCCAGTCGGCGGCTATTTCCCGCCTCCTGCACTGCACTCTGAGTGTGCATAGAGGGAAGACTGTGCGGAGGAGACACGAAACAGCAGCAGCAAGGTGAGTACTGGGGAATGGGGGGAGGGGTAATGCTTTTCTTGGGAAAACTGGTAGTGGAATATTAATGGACAAACTGACACTGGCATATTAGTGGCCAAACTGACACTGGCATATTAATGGGCAAACTAACTGCTATATTATTGGATAAACTAACTGTGGTATGTTAATGGGCAAGCTATCTGTGGCATATTAATGGGCAAACTATCTGTGGCATATTAATAGGCAAATACACAGGATTATGAGGAGGGAGAGACATACATGTGAGTTATGAAGAGAAAGAGACAGCAGACATGGGTGTATAGAAGGAGAGACAAACATGCAGAAAAAAAAGAAGACCACCATGGGGAGCATGAGGAACAGAAAGATAGACATGGAAAAATATATGGGGTATGAAGGGAGAGATATACATGAGGGTATGAATTGAGAGAGAGTTATACATGAGGGTATGAGTTGAGAGAGAGAGAGAGAGTTATATATGAGGGTATGAGTAAAGAGAGAGAGATACATGAGGGTATGAGTGGAGAGAGAGAGAGAGAGAGAGAGAGAGAGATACATGAGGGTATGAGTGGAGAGAGAGAGATACATGAGGGTATGAGTGGAGAGAGAGAGATACATGATTGTATGAGTGGAGAGAGAGAGATACATGAGGGTATGAGTGGAGAGAGAGAGATACATGAGGGTATGAGTGGAGAGAGAGAGATACATGAGGGTATGAGTGGAGAGGGAGAAAGACATGGCGGTATGGGAAGAGAGAGACAAGTGAGTGACTGACTTGGTGGAATATTATTTATTGCTCCTTGTGTACTTCTTTTCCAATGATGCTCAGCCAGACTAATGGGAGACTTTGGCTGGTTGGACATCATGGGAACTGTAGTTAAAACTGCTACCCAGCAAAAAGTCTCCCATGTTGATGGCTGAGCATCATAGACATAAATAAAACCACTACACTGTTTTACTGCCAAATAAATATCGTTATTTAAAATAAAAGCTTGTGTTGGTCCTTCATCTAAAAATAAAGTTTGTGCTCTCCACAAGAATCCCCCCACCCCAATAATGAAAAATTGGTATGCCTGGAACATACATGTGTAAAGGGGAGGGGTTTATCATATAGCCACGCCCACCTGGGGGCGCCAAAAAAATCCTGCACCCAGGCGCCCGTGACCCTAGGATCGGCCCTGTACAAGTTGTCTCTATATCGGAGATTCATGATCCGATTTAAGTACATTTGGAGCCATCATTCCATATTTACCTTTTTTTACGGAATTCTTCTGGTTTGTTTTCTGCTGTAGTCTGTTGGATACAAATTCAGTGTACGAAAACATAGAATGGCAAAAGAATAATTAACATTGATGTGCCAAGATTTGTTGCATCTTGTATATTTTGAAAACAAGAATAGTTTCCCCTTTTTTGATAACATGGTGTCTCATGTTTATGACATCATCTGTGGCTTAGAATGCAAATTAACCACTTTTAAATGGGAGATGTGCAATTTTCAAATCAAGCTACAAAGTAATGCCATAACCAGGACACACCAGATCAATTTAAAATATATTTCTCTTATTTTATGGATTCTGTTAATGGTAGAGATCATTTTCAGCATTATTCTCTACATTCAGAGTATAAGCAATGTTTTGGTTGAGAGTCCCTTAAAGGCCAGAATAGCAGAGTTTAAAGTATAGCTCAATGGAAGAATTTTTCCAACTACTACTTTGACCTTAAGTTTGCATGATTGGTTAGCAGAGTACACACCTCCATGGATATCTGCAGTCAAAATTGAAGGAATCCTCAGTGGTTTATCCCCGTTTGTATTATTTTAGGCTTTTGAGTCATCTTCTTTCATAATGTAAGTCCCACAGGACTCCTGACCGCTCTTCTCTGTTCTGGAGGAATGTACTCTGCTAACAAATCAGCTTAGACACTCCATTCATTGTTTAGAAGATTTTAACCTGCCTTAGAGCAGGCACCCAATCAGATTTAAACTTTGCCTGACGAATCCACTTTAAAGTGTGAAACCGTGTCTTGTCCCCCCCCCCCCCCCCCCCCATTGCTTTTTAACATTTGTTACTGTAATGGGACACTACAATAATAGTCTATAATTTGGGCATTCTGCACAATACAGGTAGCATTAATTTCCAAACTGCTGTCAGTAGGGATCTAGGGTTTAGAGAAAACTCTTTTTTTTTTTTTGCATGGTCATTGCAAATAAAATAATTTTGGAAAACATTAGTTATACCCTTAGGGACCTAGGGGTAAAACCTTACATTTTTTAGCACTTTGGCCACAAGCTTATCAATGTATATTTGGAGATTATTAGAGACACATACTTTCACACCTTCACTTTCAGTAAATTGCTCATAGCACTTCAGTGCACATATTTTATTGATTCTGCTCATTTTTGTTTTGGCTTTCCCAAAAACTTTACCGCTTGGTCAGCTAGAAATATATTCCTAAACAATTTATTTCTTCTTTTAAAGATAAACTGAGCCAATAAATTAGCTGCCAAGTACTTCTCTATAATATATAATTTCCCTAATGTGTGCTATTTTGTAGCAGCAATGTATTTGAATCTTGAGGTTATACTACATGTCTGGTGTATGATATTCCTTTTTTAAGTAGCTGGGGCACAACAAGCTTGAATGTCTGAATTGAAATGTTAGCCTACAATTACCACTTAGTTTCTCAGATAAGCTTCATACACACGGTTAGCAGCCGATACATTTTTTAAACTAGTTTAATTTCTTTCTATACACACACATATTTGTATCTAATTAGTGGTTGAATTCCTCTCATGATGCCTTAATACCCATGGAACTGTGTAATATGCCTATTTATACCAGCTATAACTTGAATTTAAACACTTTTAAAGTTTTAGAGTTTTTTCAGAAATGTATATGTTCAAATGTATAATTACCTAGTAAATTGACTCAATACACCCCCTATTCTTGAACTGGTTGAACTACTAATGTAGTCCATCTCCTGATTTTGATACACTGGTTTTTGGTTCATCTATTGTGAATTTAAATTCACTCACACTTTTTTTTTTTTTAACACATTTGTCTTTTTCAATAAAGCAATCTTCTTATTCTTTTATATTTATTAATAAATATTACATTTTTAGCGCACACTGCGGTAGTGATACATTTAAAGGGACACTACCACTTACATAAGATGTAGTTAGATTACCTGTGTATTTAAAATTAATGTTTGAATTGCATATAAAATGAAAAATAAAAGTAGGCATCTATCTCCAGCATCCATTTTGAGAATTTTACCCATGGTGCAACCGTCTCCAAAATCTTCCAGCAAGTCTCACTTTACAACTGTGGCCAAAACCTGCATGATGTCATAAGATACACCACTGCTCTCTTACTGGCTCCGGTTTATCACAGTGGGCTGAACTAGGTGGCTGTGTACAACTTTTTTTTTTAAATATGTCTTCCAACACAAAAGGAGATTGATCTGATCATACATGATCATAACTCCACCCCCTTGTGATTGCCCTCCCATTCAATGATCAGAATTCTGACTTATAGACTGCAATCTGTGTCCCCAGCCTCAAAGTGAAAATCAGTACTGTAAAGTCTCTGTGGGGTGGCACCCAAAAACAGTATTTCACAAAATGGCAGTGCCCAGTCACACTTAAGTAAAAATATTTTATAAAATAAACTCACAATAACAAAAGACATATCTGAAATCAACAATGCAAAAAAAAATAATAATAATTTAATTATCTATTGGAATTAAAGGGTTACCCCCTAGAAGATACACCACCCTCTTAAGCACAATTATTTTATATACAAGGCTATTTAGAACTTTATTAAAAGTAAGTCAGATAAGTGCACAGACACTTACCTCAATGTTTGCCATTGGATTAACAGTTGAATCAGGATTTGACTAGAAAGGTAAAGAATGAAATAGAAAGCTTGCAAAACATTGATGTTACCAACTGCTCAAATATGGAGGGGAAATGTTGTAAAGAGGGTTGATGGATCTGTCCACTTAAAGTTGTCTACAGGATGCATAAATGTAGTTTTGATTTTACATAACAGTAAGATTACTTTTACAACATTTTTATTTTACTCATGCTTAAAAATAGAGGAAACCAAATAAGAAAACAAATATATATATTTTTTAACAGCTACATTCAAAATAAAAACAGTGTTTAGGTGATAGTCCCATCTCTACATTTGTATTTTTTATAAATAAAATGTGGAATTCCACTTTTACTGCATTGCTGAATAATAAATGTACATGTCAGCAAATAGCACAACCATGTCATGACTGAATCTGCAATTGTTCCATCAGATAAAGGCATTTTATATAATTTCCAGCTTTAAGAATAAACCAAAATTGTGAGCAGGCATGTGTATTTTGTATGCATTTTGATTATTTCAGCAGCACAACTTCTCATATTGTTGTTAAATATATTTTATGGCCATATTATGCGTAAGCCACCACTACACCAAAGTACTCCAATATTGGTGGGTCCTAATACTAAATACTTTTTCTTATATTACTTACCAAGGAGCAAACACCTTCCTATTTTCTACGTGCTGAGACACTAATACTATTTATAGGTTTCTTTGAACAGCATATTTGGAACACCTGTAATGGGGAGGGTTGCTAAACATAAACCCTGGTCACATGTACACACAACATCAAATCCAACGATGAAAGCACTTACCTAAAACAAGCATTTATTGTAAAGGGTTTTAAAGTCTACTTAAAAAAAGCTTCCTAAGAGGATACAATTTAGATTTAGTTACATTATATTCCATGTTATGCTTAGCCCACTGCTACATTAAAGTACTTCAAAATGTTTTTCTTATTTATTGTATATAATATAGTCCAGCAGTACTGCTTGCATAGTTGCCAACATCGGCCATGTTTCCAGGGACATATATGTGTTCCACAGGTTGCAGTATGTAGGATGCATATACACACAGACAGAATCCAATTAATTAATCATGGTAGGTCCTTTGATATCTCCACCCTGATTAATTAATTGGATTCTGTCTATGCATATATCCATCCTACATACTGCCGGGCTGCACTTTGCATGATCTGTCTGCAGCATGTGGAACAAATATGTGTCCCTGGAAACATGGCCAATGTTTGCAACTATGTGCTTGTTTCGGTGAGTGCATCCATCTTTGGAAAGTGTTGTTAATTATGCTAGTTTAGGGTTTTGCAATGCAGTACATATACAGACTAATAATAATAAAACAAAAGCAAAGTGTTTAACCATAAGGCGGGACATTGAGATATTCTCTCATTCTAAGTACACCCTGGGGATGTTACTATTACGCAATTTATTAGTACTCCTTTTATCTACCTCAAAAAGATGAAAGGTTGTCAACCACACTGGCAATTACACCTGCAACAGTAAGGGTTGAACACATTCTACAGATGGTGCATTAGCCTTTCGCAGCTGGACAATGGCCTGGATTATATGCCCCTCATTATAAGAAAAAGTGGGGTTAGCGAAAATTAACAGGTATTGATGAATCAATACCCGCTGCTAACGCTATCAACCGGTGCGGTAATATCATTATCGCACCCGTTAAAAAAAATGACCACACTTGCTACAATCCTCCATCCTTTAAATGGATGATTATCATAGTCATTAAAAAAACAGCATTGAAACACTGTCTGTACGGTAATTACAACACAAACAATGATTCAGCAACAGCCAGCAAAAATAAACTGGCAAAAAAATTGTTTAATATTGTCCGTAAATTTATCCCCCCCCCAAAAACCATGAGATTCATCAGCTGATTAATGCAGCCAATATATGCATACTTGACCCTTTCTGTGTTGTAGGGAAAACAAACAGTGCCAATACAGCACTAACAGGGTTAACCTGAAATGTAAAAAAATGTTGTGGGAGCTACTCCAATGTCACATGCCTTCTCCCCCAAAATAAAAATAATTGGTTACCAATCAGAAGCCTCCTTATTCCAGCCCTACTATTGGCAGCATTTTCAAACAAGGCAATAGTATGACTGGGGCATGGAAGCTTGTGATTGGTTAACCAATCAGAAGCCTTTTGCAGTGATATGAAGTCCGAGCCCAACCGGCCTGGGGATTTAATTCTATGTCTGCTCTCCGCCGAAGGCTGCTATATCGGAGACTGGCTGCGCCCCAATACCCTAGCATTAAATTAACCGGGATATAGTAAGTAACAGCAGAGGCAGCATGGGCAAGTCGGGAGATGGGGGGGAAGAGGCAGCATGGGCAAGTCTGGGGGGGGGGGGGAAGAGGCGGCATGGGCAAGTCTGGGGGGGGGAAGAGGCAGAATGGTCAAGTCTGGGGGGGGGAGAGGCAGCATGGGCAAGTCTGGGGGAATACGGGGGAAGGCAGCATGGGCAAGTCTGGGGGAAGGCGGGTGGAAGAGGCAGCATGGGCAAGTCTGGGGGAAGGCAGGGGAAGAGGCAGCATGGGCAAGTCTGGGGGAAGGCAGGGGAAGAGGCAGCATGGGCAAGTCTGGGGGAAGGCGGGGGGAAGAGGCAGCATGGGCAAGTCTGGGGGAAGGCAGGGGAAGAGGCAGCATGGGCAAGTCTGGGGGAAGGCAGGGGAAGAGGCAGCATGGGCAAGTCTGGGGGAAGGCAGCGGAAGAGGCAGCATGGGCAAGTCTGGGGGAAGGTGGGGGAAGAGGCAGCATGGGCAAGTCTGGGGGAAGGTGGGGGAAGAGGCAGCATGGGAAAGTCTGGGGGAGGGAGGGGGTAAGAGGCAGCATGGGCAAGTCTGGGGGAGGAAGGTAGGGGGGGGAAGAGGCAGCATGGGCAAGTCTGGGGGAGGAAGGTAGGGGGGGGAAGAGGCAGCATGGGCAAGTCTGGGGGAGGAAGGTAGGGGGGAAGAGGCAGCATGGGCAAGTCTGGGGGAAGGCAGTGGAAGAGGCAGCATGGGAAAGTCTGAGGGAGGGAGGGGAAGAGGCAGCATTGGCAAGTCTTGGGGAGGGAGGGGGGGGAAGCGTCTAGGACAGTTCAATGCAGCTGATTCCCTGCTGACAGTCCAGTGCGGCAGTTTGAACTGTCAGTGGTGAAGAAGAACGCGGCCGCTTCATCATGGCAATGTAAGGGCTGACAGTTCAGTGCTGAACTGTCAGTGCTTACAAACGTACACCCCCAAATAAATTAACCCCCCTAATAAATGAAACCCCCCCCCAAAGCGACACCCCAAACCCTAATACTAAAATTAACCCCTGAACCCTAATACTAAAATTAACCCCGAACCCTAATACTAAAATTAACCCATGAACTCTAATACTAAAATTAACCGCTGAACCCTAATACTAAAATTAACCCCCGAACCCTAATACTAAAATTAACCCATGAACTCTAATACTAAAATTAACCGCTGAACCCTAATACTAAAATTAACCCCCAACCCTAATACTAAAATTAACCCCCAACCCTAATACTAAAATTAACCCCTGAACCCCAATACAAAAATTAACCCCCAAACTCTAATACTTAAATTAACCCTAATACTAATGCTACTCCCCAATACTCACCTTTAGCGATGAAATGTCCCATGATGACCTCTCGTGCGATGAACTGGCCATCGCACGAGAGGGGGCGGTGAAGCGGCTGCGTTAATGCAGCCGCAATGAACTATCCCATCCCAAGGGGGTAAGTGTCAGCATTGGCAAGTCTTGGGGAGGGAGGGGGGGAAGAGTCAGCATTGGCAAGTCTGGGGGACGGGAGTAGGGGCAGCATTGGCTAAGTTTGGTGGACAGATGGCTGTGTGGTAGACGCACTGGCTATGTCTGGGCGGCAGATGGGCAAAAAAAGAAAATAAAAACACATTTATTTCTATCATAAATTTTATTAAATATGAAAAAGAGGCAGCATGGGCAAGTCTGGGGGAAGGTGGGGGAAGAGGCAGCATGGGCAAGTCTGGGGGAAGGTGGGGGAAGAGGCAGCATGGGAAAGTCTGGGGGAGGGAGGGGGTAAGAGGCAGCATGGGAAAATCTGGGGGAGGGAGGGGGTAAGAGGCAGCATGGGCAAGTCTGGGGGAGGAAGGTAGGGGGGGAAGAGGCAGCATGGGCAAGTCTGGGGGAGGAAGGTAGGGGGGGAAGAGGCAGCATGGGCAAGTCTGGGGGAGGAAGGTAGGGGGGGAAGAGGCAGCATGGGCAAGTCTGGGGGAGGAAGGTACGGGGGAAGAGGCAGCATGGGCAAGTCTGGGGGAAGGCAGTGGAAGAGGCAGCATGGGAAAGTCTGAGGGAGGGAGGGGAAGAGGCAGCATTGGCAAGTCTTGGGGAGGGAGGGGGGGGGAAGCGTCTAGGACAGTTCAATGCAGCTGATTCCCTGCTGACAGTCCAGTGCGGCAGTTTGAACTGTCAGTGGTGAAGAAGAACGCGGCCACTTCATCATGGCAATGTAAGGGCTGACAGTTCAGTGCTGAACGCAGCCGCAATGAACTATCCCATCCCAAGGGGGTAAGTGTCAGCATTGGCAAGTCTGGGGGAGGGAGGGGGGGGGAAGAGTCAGCATTGGCAAGTCTGGGGGACGGGAGTAGGGGCAGCATTGGCTAAGTTTGGTGGACAGATGGCTGTGTGGGAGACGCACTGGAAAAAGCAATTGACATGTGAATATTTACAAGTTAATCTTTTTCTTATGGGGTTGTCTTATATTCAGGCTTTTCATTTTTTTCCTAAAGGAATATCCAAAGTGTGTGGGGTCGTCTTATAATAAGGTTTGTCTTATATTCGAGCAAATACGGTATTTAATTTAGGATTTTTTATTAGTATTTGTAGATGTAAAAAGGATTTTTCAAGCAAAAGTTAGAAAAAGTTTTTGTTTTTCCATTTTTTTATTCAAAATTGTTTTATTTTTGGTTTTAGTAAATACTATGATATTATCAAAATGATGGTATTGAAAGAAAGCCCTTCTAAAAACAATATATAATATGTGTGGGTACATTAAATCAGAAAGACAAAATTTACAGCTAAACACAAACACTGCAGAACTGTTTAAACAGTCTCTGTCTTGAAGGCTAAGCCAAAAGGTCTGTCACGGAGGGGTTAAATCATAGCAAAAAAAAACTAAGTGATTTTACAGTTCATGAGTCTGTTTATTCTCATGACTATAAAACGCAGAGCATTCCTGATGTCACTGTTCCTCAAACTGTATATAATTGGGTTCAGCATAGGTGTGACAACTGTATAACAACTGTATACAGAATGGATAAACCCTTATTCATTTCAGCATTGTTGAATGATGGGGTTGCTATGTATGTGAAAATAAGTGTACCATAAAACAGTGAAACAACCATCAGGTGGGATGCACAAGTGGAAAATGCCTTTATTTTTCCAGTTGTAGAAGGGGTCTTCATAATAGCCCATATGATAGCTCCATAGGATATAACAATTAAGATAGATGAGCCAAGGACAACAGCAGATGCAAAGAGAAACAACAATAGCTTGCTTGTGGATATATCTGTACAGGACACGATGAACAGTGCCAGGGAGTCACAGAAGATATGGTTGATATGGTTTGGGCCACAGAATACCAATGTTGACACCATTAACAAAGGTAACAAGGAACCTAAGAGTCCTCCTGTCCAGGACAGCAATGTTAAGCTGATGTATACAGCTCTTCTCATGAGGAACGAGTAGTGCAGTGGATGACATATAGCAAGATATCGATCATATGCCATTGCTGAAAGAAGAAAGCATTCAGTGCTCCCAAATGAGCTGCAAAAGTAGAGCTGTAGGAGACAACCAGTGTAAGAGATGACTTTTATATCTGTTTGTGTATGAACCAGGATTTGAGGTATGATAACTGAAGTGTAACATATCTCAATGAAGGAGAAGTTACTAAGAAAAATGTACATGGGTTTTTGAAGATTATGAGTTAGGCACACCAATAACACAATCAGTGTGTTTCCCAAGAGTGTAAAGAGATAGTTGTGTGAAGGGCTCATGATAGTACAGAAGATACAAACACTGGTAGGAGAGGGATGGTATTAACAGAGCAAGTCGGTTGTGGTGTGCCGGAACCGACGATGAGGTAGGCCTGTAAATAAAGAGGGCCCACCAAGAGAAATGTAAGAGAAAAGGAGTTAATAATGAGGAGTGGGTGGGAGGGTGATGCAGCGCTGACCTCGAACGGTATGGAGCCAGGTAAGGGGTGTCCCTTAAATAGGGAGAAGGTGAGTCATACGCCCCTCCCACAATTACAGGCCAAAAGGCCTTAATACTTGTGTGAAGGGCTCATGATAGTACAGAAGATACAAACACTGGTAGGAGAGGGATGGTATTAACAGAGCAAGTCGGTTGTGGTGTGCCGGAACCGACGATGAGGTAGGCCTGTAAATAAAGAGGGCAAAAGTAGAAAATCAAATTTATTACGAAACGAGCAGAATACATATTTTTAACCAGACATGTCTTGAAAGGCATTTCTAACTTCTTGTACCGGGTTAGGTATGTATCTAGCGTATGCAGAAGACTTCCAGCGTCCTAGTGACTTGATAACATGAACTGGAATGTTTGCACTGGACGCTGTGGAGGCCGCTCCTATGCGGAAGGAGTGGCCCGAATAGTTAGCTGATTTTAGGCCTAGTTGAGTGAGTAGAGACCTGACGTGGGTCATAAATGTGGTGGTAGTGAGTACCGAACCTTGTAGACAGAAAAGTGGCTGAGAAGGTGATGCTTTGACAAGCTGGGTATATGTGTCCAGTAATGTGACGGGGCACCACTCGTTGTGGGTAGGATAGTATCTAACCTCTACCGGAGGTGCATGTTGATTGGTTTTGGAGTGATGCAGAGCCAAGATATAGTAATCCATGTGTTTCGTCAAGTGTGAGTGAAGCAGAATGTGAGTGGATTGGGTTGTGTTGATGGCGGTAAATTCTCTTGGTCTCAAAAACCCATAAAAAGCCACGTATATGGCGGTTTTTATAACAAGGTTTGTGTTGTTGGCAAAGGGATTTAAATCTAGTAGGCTGGATAAATCTTTGAAAATATTGAAGTCTATGGGAAGCCTTTGCGCAGTACGTGGGGGTTCAGATCTCTGGATACCCCTGAGGATGTTCTTGATCTGGTAGGAGGACATGAAACTTGTGTTGTTTGGTTGTAAAGTAAGCATGTGATGTTGAACGCCTGTCAGATATAGCTTGATTGTGTTGTATGATAATTTGAGTTTGAGGTGGCAAAAAGAAGCAAAACCCAACAAGGATGTCATGATGAAAGGTTGTGTGATGTCGTGTGCTGACAGGAATCTTTTAAATAGAAGGAAAGCCCTGTCATAGGTTCTCCGGGTATTGGCGGACAGTGCTAATTGTGACAATGTCCTGCTATATTGCATGATAACGTCTAGTCCATTACTAGCTGGTGGAAAGGTGGAGTGGCTGTGGCTGTGCGCGCGGCTGACGGAAGTATTTGCCGAAAAGCCTGTAAATTAAAACGAGATAAATTGTCAGCAGCCGTGTTACATACACCTGGGACATGAACACAAAACAAGAAGAAATTATGACACGCAGCCAGCCAGGTGAGTTTCCTCAAGAACCTCATAATGATTAGTGACTTGGATCGGCCTTTGTTGATAATGTGGCAGGTTGCTTGGTTGTCTGAGTAGCAACGTACTGACGAACCTGCCCATAGATGTCCCCATGTCACGGCAGCTGCCACTATGGGATAGATCTCAAATAGAGCTGAGGTGGTGGAAAAACCCTCCAGGTCCTGGACCTCTGGAGGCCAGCTACCCCAAAGCCATTCATTCCCGTAAATTGCTGCAAAACCTGTGGTAGACGCCGCGTCTGACCAGATGGTAGGTGAGGAGTCAGATAATGTAGGGAGGAACATGCTTTCCCATTCCAGGTGGTTAAAAAGTTTCTCCACATAAGTAGGTCTGCCGTGGCCTGGGTATCCAGGGGCAACCTGTGTGCATCATGTCTAAACAGTGGGAACATGTATAGGAGCCGTGAGATGAAAGCCCGGCCTTGAGGTATAATGCGCATGGCAAAATTCAGTGACCCAAGTAGGGACTGCAATTCTTTGCGGTTGCAAGTACCGAGATGAATGTAGAGGTTAATGTTGGTAAGTATGTTCTCTATCTTGGTGCGTGGCAGGCTGGCTTGCATAGTGGCTGAGTCTAGCATGATTCCCAGAAAGGTGATGATTGTATCTGGTCCTTCAGTTTTGGTGGGGGAAACTGGAACGCCTACTTGTTTAAAAAGACTGATGGTGTCTATGAGGCTACTGGGAGGGGAGTTATTCTTTTCGATCAGTAAGAAATCATCCAGGTAGTGTATGACTGTAGGGCATCTGGCTACATTTAATAGTAACCAGCATAGTGTTTCTGCGAATAAATCAAAAATGGCCGGACTACTTTTTGAACCAAACGTTAAGCGTGAGAAAAAGTAGTAGTGCCCGGCCCATTTAATGCCATGCAGGTGCCATAGTGTAGGGTGGATAGGCAATAATTTGAAGGCATTGGTTATGTCGGTCTTGCTGAGCCATGCACCGACCCCTGCCTGCATGATAGCCGTAATGGCGTGATCTATGGTGGAGTATTGGAGTGAAAATTCCTCAGAGGGGATAAGGGAGTTCAGACTAGGTGTGGCAGAGGTGTGAGGTGCCGACAGATCGATGATGAGTCTTTGTTTGAGGGAAGATTTCCCCGTGACAATACCGATGGGATTTGTCCGCCATGTGGAAAAAGGAGGGGACTGAAAGGGACCCAATAGGAAGCCCTCTGCCACTTCTTTGGCTATAAGTGTACTAATCGCTGTAGGGTTTTGTTGCGCAGATTGTAAATTGGGGCATTCAAGGATCCCTGAAGGCATGTGTATGAGACCAGTATGGAATCCTTGTGATAGACCAGTGATGATGAAGTCTACCAAATGTCTAGATGGATGTTGTGATAGTAATGCTGTGAGTACAGAAATATTTATCTCCGTTAAGTATTGTTTAGGGTACATTTTATTCGGACACATAGTTTTCGCATGTGCCCTAAAACATTTTGAACATATATGCAATAACCGACATCCACTGTAATTACATGCACCGACATTGAAATTATTACATATTTGGGATTTCCCCAAAAACTTGATAGGTCGACCCAATTTGTCTTTGGGTGTTCTCTCTGTTGAAACAGTGGAACTAGCGCCCTGCGAGGTACTAGGTTCGTTCGCAGTGGTAGGACAAAAATTTGCAGTATGAGCCATGGAGGAGCAGTATGCACAGGCCGGTGCTCTTAGACCTGCAAAGTGCCTGCAGAAAATGATGGTATCTATCTTGCTCCAGTTGGACCTTGTCCCGTACTGTGAGAAGGCGCCAGACACTTTGGCAGAAAAAGATCTATGGTAGTCATAGAAAGCTGACCCACCGTATTTGTTGCCCAGGTCCACCAGCCTGTGCATATACAAATCAAACTCCTCACGTCTGTGGGGATATACCGTACAGATCACATCACGATAAATGCCAAAAGCTAATACAAATTCTGGAATAGTTAGCTTCCTATTCAATCGTGCATCCCTAGATTTGACCACCACAGAAATATCGTCGTAAGCGTACGTCTTATGTTCCACTATGTCCTGGGAGGCAATTAGAAGTGAGGCCAGATTGACATCTTTACCTTCCAGGATATCTTTTTTGAGGTGCTCAGGTATCATGTGGGCAGGGTAAACCTCTTGGTCATCCGGGGTGATGGCTGGAGAAACTGATTGCAATTCCACCACTGCTGGAGGGATTGCGGTGGCCGGCCCAGCCAAAGTGAGGGCTGTAGTGACCGATTCAAGTTTCTCCAGCCTAGAATTGACCTTGCTCATGGATGCCATGAGGGACGTGAGCATGCCATGTATGTCTCCTGGGTTAGACTGGCTAGACCCTTCCCCAGCGTCCCTGTTATCGGTTGAGGTGTGCAGTAACTTGTAAAGTTCCGCTTTCCTTGCTGTAGCAGGGAATGGGATTTGACGTCTCCTGAGTTCGCTAGTGATGCGAGGGATAGTCCATGACCTGAAAGATGCTGGACTGGCCGTATCTTCCACCTGTGATGGGGTGGTTGCTCTAGCCGGAGTACTTGGGAGGGAAAAATCCTCTACCCCGTCTTGAGACATACTAGATGACAAAATATATGGTTAGCGTGAAAAAACCCCAGGGGATGTACTGGCAGGCTGATTATGCCGGATGAGGCGAAGAATTAATCTTGTTCTTTGGTGACAGGTGAGGCCCTACTAGTTGCCAAGTGGCTATGAGAGGCTCTATCTATGCGTTGGCGCGAGGGGTTATTGAGGCCACCCGACGTAGTGGCAGGAGTTCGTTGGCCTCTCGGTGACAATAAAAGAAAACAGGGGAAGGGAGTGACAGGTGAGGCCCTCTCTATAATTTGCGAGGCGACTAACTCACGTGTGGCCCGGGGGGCATTACCTCCGAAACGTTGAGGCGGGGTGTTGGCCTCGCGGACCACTAAACGATAGGCAGAATGCCTGGAGGGGAAATACCTATTGGGGTCTATAAGCCCTAGAATTGCCAGTACTCTATGTCCTAGGTGGAGATGGAACCGTAGGTTACGTATGGCGTGAGCAGGCTTAAACGTACCTGGTAGTATGTATGCGATAGATAAGCGGAAAAATAGAAAAACCTGGAAAAACCTAAAGGGATATAAAACCAGAAATGATAGTGTGAGAATTGGATCCTATGATACCAATATAGACTAGCTAGCTGTGATGAGTATCTAGCGGTACATTTGGAGGGGAAAAGTTTAATGAATGGTAGTGACGCGACTGGCCATGTTAAGTGGTATGGCCCTGGTAACCAGGTTTTTAGGGGTGTATATATAATAAGTCTCTACGTGACGTATGAGTGGTTGAATCAAGACGTGTGATTCAACCCGAAAGTTGCGAGATTTGAGACCGTGTTCTCGTGTACTTGGTATGTCGTTTGAGTACACAAAGAAAAAGTCAGAATTTATAACGTGCCATGTAAGAACGTGTGTACATGGAGTGATAGAAACGTAATTCTAAATGAATTAAAACATAGGTTATAACGCAGGCACTAACGTGAGATATCTATAATAATGTAACGTTTGTTCAAGCATAACTCCATCTATATATACAGTCATATGCAAGGATTCTGCAATCGCATGAAATAAATACCAATAGTGACATGAACAGCAACTATAGATACTGATATTGCAGAAAATCGAAAATAAGTCTGCTTACTAAAAGAATCAGTACATAGAGTATAACGCGATCAATGCCGGAAGTAAAAGGGTTAATATGCCTGTGACTGGGCCGTGAAGCGTGCGGCCGTAAAGTAAGGCTGTTTAAAAATCGCGACGCCGTGGGAAATGATCCAGGCGACGGACTTACGATTTTGAAGTCCTGTGGACTTAATCTGCGGCGAAAAAACCGGTAATGTGCGTGGCTGGACGGGCGGAAAACCTGTGAGGGCTCTTGGACACAGCTACACCAAACGAAATCGCGGGGTTTTTTGAAAAGCAAGATGGCGCCGAAAGTGAACCGGAAGTGGATTCTCATGCAGCGCTGACCTCGAACGGTATGGAGCCAGGTAAGGGGTGTCCCTTAAATAGGGAGAAGGTGAGTCATACGCCCCTCCCACAATTACAGGCCAAAAGGCCTTAATACATATGTACAATGACCAAAAATATTAAGACTTGATATGTGCTAGAGACTGAAAATCTTTGGAAAATAAATTCCCGAACATGGGACTGGTTCTGCCAAAGCCATTTCATGCCCTGCAGAAGACAAGTACAAGAGTTAGAGACAAATAATCTAATGGGCTTTTTTGTTTGTCAGGATAATCATATAGGCACATTTTATTTAAATACTCCAGTGGCAAGAAAAAGAAAGTGAACCCTTTGGAATTACCAGAATTTATGTAGAAATGTGTCTTAAATATGCTATGATCTTCACATAAGTTAAAATAATCAAAAGTCACAATGGGGGATATGGATAATGGCGAATGCGTTTTTTTAATAACTAACGACACTTTGCAGTGAGGGAGAGAGTGACGCAAAAAAGGGGGTGGGTGCCCCGGGAGGGCAACTCTGTTTTTTGCTTGCTTACACCATTACAGAGGAACCACTCCATTAGTATATCAGACTGGTCCCACCCATAAGGGCAGTCCAGACCTGAAATGCATGGCTAGTACCCTCTGCACAAGGAGCACAGCAAACCACAGACAAGCGTTTAGGCCTACAACCTGGTGCCTGGGTATCGTGAGTCCCACATTGTACCCTCGGCAAAGGGATTGTGTGTGTGTGTGTGTGTGTGTGTATGTATATGTACAAAAACAAGATGTAGCAGGTTTCACACTCAGAAGTGGAAGGTGCACAGAGAGGACTTTCAACCTTCAGCTGACATCTGGCAGAAGAAACAGACACCATTGAGAAAGTCCTCCTCCCTGCACATAAAGGTGGGGGGACAGCACAAGTTTTGGGGGGTTAAAAAAGGAAAAAAGAAAATAAATGTGTGTAAGTGTTTGTGTGTAGCAGAACAAAGAAGGCTACATAATAAAGACAGAACAGTCAGGGATAACCCGAGTATTTAAATATAATGACAAAGCGAACAAAACACAAAAGGAGAGAGAGAGAGAGAGAGAGAGAGAGAGAGAGAGAGAGAGGCAGACATGGGGTATGAGGAGAGAGAGAGAGGCAGACATGGGGTATGAGGAGAGAGAGAGAGAGAGAGGCAGACATGGGGTATGAGGAGAGAGAGAGAGAGAGGCAGACATGGGGTATGAGGAGAGAGAGAGAGAGAGGCAGACATGGGGTATGAGGAGAGAGAGAGAGAGAGACAGAGAGAGAGACAGACAGACAGACAGACAGAGACAGACAGAGACAGACAGAGACAGACAGACACGGGGTATGCAGGCCCGTCTTTAATAGTGATTGGACCCTGGGCAAGCATTTGCTTGGGCCTCCTGGACTCTGCCCCCTCCCATGCATGCAATCACGCCATCCATCGCAATGTTACCCCCCCCCCCCCCCCACACACACAAAAAACCCCATAAAAATAAGCACACACACAATTGGACTTTTCTTGCAGTGAGTATTTGTATTACATTGTATAAAATGTGTATATTACATGTATAACTGCAGTGTATAAACTGTATATTTGGATAAAAATGTGTATATATGGCTGCAATATGTATACCTTCTTACTATGCAACACTGCACTACAACTACTCATTACCTAAATTACAAAAATATACACAGATATTAGAGATATCCTCTCCTCTGTGCAGTCTTCCCTCCTGCACGGAGGAGGGAAACAGACATTACGTCACATCTGGTGTCAGTTATTTATTAATTTTGTTCAGTCGCGGCTTTCCGGAAAAAAACATTCATCAGCGCAATGCGCTGTGAACAGGGCAAGCAGGGGCTGGGGGATCCACGGGACAGCTGCCTTGGGCCCCCCAGGAGTAACTGGGCCCAGGGCAGCTGCCCCGTTTTCCCTGCATTAAAGACGGCCCTGGGGGTATGAGTGGAGAGAGCGAGAGACAGACATGTGGGCATGAGTGGAGAGAGAGACAAACATGTGGGTATGGGAAGAGCAAGACATACATGAGGGTATGGAGAGAGAGTGACATGAGGGTATAGAGAGAGAGAGACAAGTGAGTGAAATATAAGCATGGTGGAAAATTATTACTTATTTTTTTCTCATTAAATCTTTATTAAAGTTTTATCAAAAACATGACATTTCTTATTGTGACAGAATTATTAAAACGTCAACAAATCACATTTGAAATCCATTTTACATTACTTCTAACATTACTTCTGACACTAATTCTAACACTAATTCTAACATCAGATTGTGCCAATTCTACTAATAAAGTCATGAAAACAGTACCTCAATTACACAAGCACTTACACCCATACATACATTGGTTTTATACACTCCGAGCCCAAGCCCCTGCCCCCAGACAGATTTTCATTGTTGTCATCTATATACTTGTGGAGTCTCCTGGTCAGCAAGGGGCAGGGAGGGGGAGCAAATACTAGACCTCCTCCTAGAAAAGGGGCCCAAATCAACCCGTGGGGGAATTAAATATGAATCGCTGTCCCTATTTATTGGAAAGATCAGTACATTGAAGCCATGGTAGCAAAAAAATTTCGTATTTGTACAAAGCAAATTTGTCGTTAATGAAAAAATATCTTTTGGATTGGGCATGGTGGAATATTATTTATCGCTCCTTGTGTACTTCTTCTCCAGTGATGCTCAGCCAGACTTTGGCTGGTTGGGCATCATGGGAACGGTATTTAAAACTAATTCTGCTAGCCAGCAAAAAGTCACCCATGTTGCTGGCTGAGCATCATAGAAATAAGTAAAACCACTACACAGTATTATGGCAAAATATATATCTTTATTTAAAATAAAAGTTTGTGATGGTCCTTTACATCAAAATAAAGTTTGTGCTCTCCTCCCCCTCTCCCCAATAATGAAATGGGCATGTCTGGAACAGACATGTCTAAATGGGAAATGTTCATAACATAGCCGCACCCAGGCGCCCGTGACCCTATGATCGGCCCTGCCCATATTGTGACAAGGTCTGTGAATGAACACGTCTCGTGTATTAAAATCTTGCTTCCGGTGCCTATCTGGTGGGTATCTGTTATACCCTCCGACAAAGGCATCAGACATCAACATCTCCTGTTGTATATAACATAACAGGGGATTATGTGGGAATTGAGGAGGACATGTTTTGGAACGTGGTTGTGGATGGCGCTCAGGGGGGTTCAGAGGTCATTACATGCTTAATAACCACATACTTTACTATGAGTTGACAACTCATGTCTAACATGTTGTGTACACTCATCCTACAGCTAGCAATTGTATATTCACAATATACCCTTTATTCGCAGAACGCACTGTGAAAACAATCTGTGCCTCAGGTGTCCTTCCGGGTACACATTCCACACATACACATGAGGAAGATGAAGCCTTATTTACCTATCACCTGTTGGTTTTATGTCCTCCCTTTTCTCCTGCTGATGCACATGTAATGTCTGCACCTTAGTTTAAATTGCATATATATGTGTATGTATATATATATATATATATATATATATATATATATATATATATATATATATATAATTATATATATAATTAAATCCCTCCTTTGCATAATCCTATATTTATATTTATCATGCAGCATGTGCAATCTACATTAGTTCTTTATTTTGTTATGGATCATATATACTGCACCTTATTGAAGTGTCTGAACATCTAGTTTGCAATTGCAGGCTTTGTGATTAACAATTCATCATATCTTCTTCAGCACCTGTCTCCTGATATTTGAGTACCTGCAATATGACAGCAGGGTGTGATGAGTCGTGTGTGTTATCATGCAAGTGAATTTGTCAGACAAGTTGGGCTCATTTGGGTGACAACTGTATAATGTGAACTACAGATGTGTTTATAATGTGTGGATGGGAATGTATCATGTGTCCAATGAAGTATGAGTATTTTGACGTTTCTTAACTTTTTAAACAACAGTTATTGATCTCTCCTGTGTGAGCATTCACATACAACACAAATTGCTGATTATGAATAACAATGTTTAATCTCTTTTAAAATAATTCAGATACATAGTATAATATACACAAAAACATAAACGGACCCTATTAGAGTCTCCCAATTATCTTAGACACTTTTAATTACACAAATTCGTCCTGAATGTGCCTCCAAATGCATCTCAAGATTTCCTTGAGAAAAAATTGGAGCTGCTCAGGAAGCACCAAAGTGCTTTCCAATTGGCAAAAAGATCCGGAACCAATCATAAGCCTACCAATCCAAGCTCTACCATTGGCTGGTTTTTGAAATGGAACTGCAGCATGGAAGACTGCTGTCTCTTGCAGGAGACAGGTGAGTACTGGGGAAGAGGGGAGGATGGGGGAAACTGTCTGTGGCATATTATTGTTCATACTGGTTGTGGTGTTAATGGGCATACTGGCTGTGGCATATTACTGGGCATACTTGCTGTGGCATATTACTGGGCATATTTGCTGTGGCATATTAATTGATATAAAGTGGCATATTAATAGTCATACTGGATGGGGCATATCAATGGGCATAAAGTGGTTTAATAATGTTCATGCTGACTGTAGCATATTAATGGAAATAATTGCTGTGGCATATTAATGGACATAAAGTGGAATTAATAACCATACTGGTTGTGGAATATTAATGGGAATACTGGCTGTGGGATAGTAATGGGCACATAGTGGTATATAAATGGGCATACTGACTGTGGCATGTTAATGGGCATACTGGCTGTGGCATGTTATTGGGAAAAAAAGTGGCCATATTAATGTGCATATTGGCTCTGGCATATTAATAGGCAAGCAGGCTATGGCATAGTAATGGGTATATAGTGGCATATAAATGGGCATACTAGCTGTGGAATATTAATGGACACAGAGTGGTATATTAATGGGCATACTGGCTGTGGAATATTCATGGCCATATTGGCTGTGGCATATTAATGGGCATAGAGTGGCATATTAATGTGCATATTGGCTGTGGAATATTAATGGGCATAGAGTCAGTGCTGTATTTACCGCGATGCATCCTAGGTGGATGCCTAGGGTGGCAAATCATTGGGGGCGGCAGCGCCCCCCAGCACAAAAAAAAAAAAATGTAAAAAAAAAAAAAATCCGCCCCTTTAGAAAAATAAAAAAAGACCGCGCTTGCAGGCAGAGACGAGGTGAGAGGGGATCGGAAGATCCCCCCTCACCATCGCTCTGCCTGCCAGGCTGCACGGGGAGCCGAACAGGCAGCACAGAGTAACCTCCGTGCTGCCTGTTCGGCTCCCTGTGCAGTATGACACGGAAGTGCCGACAGTCACGTGACGGGCGCGCTGACGTCATACGCGCATCGGGTCACGTGACCTGTCGGCACAACCGCCGGAGAGCCGAACAGGCAGCATGGAGGACTCCATGCTGCCTGCCACTAGCCACCAGGGAAAGGTAAGTGCTGGGGAAATGGGGGGATTTGGCCAAATTATCAGGGGCTTATTAAATGGCAAATAACACTGGCATATTGGGCAAATTAGCAGGGGCATATTAAATGGCAAATCACACTGGCATATTATTGGGCAAATTGGCAGGGGCATATTAAATGGCAAATCACACTGGAATATTATTGGGCAAATTAGCAGGGGCACATTAAATGGCAAATAACACTGGCATATTATTGGGCAAATGGTCAGGGGCACATTAAATGGCAAATAACACTGGAATATTATTGTGCAAATTGGCAGGGGCACATTAAATGGCAAATAACACTGGCATGTTATTGGGCAAATTGGCTGGGGAATATTAATGGCAAATTATACTGGCATAATATTGGGCAAATTGGCAGGGTCTGATTAAATGGCAAATACTGGCATATTATTAGGGAAATTGGCTGTGACTTATTAATGGCAAATAATACTTGCATATTATTGGGCAAATTGTCTGGGGCATATTAATGGCAAATGATACTGGCATATTATTGGGCAAATTAGCTGGGGAATATTATGGGCAAATAATATTGGCAATGTGTATGTAATGGGGTGATAGAGGCATGCAAATGGGGTGATGGGGCATGTCCTTGGTGTGCAACGTGGGTTATGGGTCATGTCGTGGGTGTGCATCGTGGGTAGGGGGGGTGCCCAAAATGTATCTGCCTAGGGCAGCACAAAACCAAGATACACCACTGCATAGAGTGGCATATTAATGTGCATACTGGCAGTGGCATATTAATGGGCAAAGAGTGGCAAATGAATGGGTAAAAAGAATATTGGAATATTAATGAACAAACTGCTTGCGGCATATTAATGCGGAAATCAGTGGCATATTAATTTGGATCAAGCTAAAGCACATTTCATTATTTTGATGACTTTTAACATTTTTTTGTGAAATATTGTATTTGTTGTAAGTGGTCTAGTTATTATGCATTATTCTTGCATATATTTCTTGTATGCCATTTGAACTGACATTTCCATGATTTTGTATTAGTAAATCACAGTGATCACTGATGACGATGTGGCAAGTCAATGTTTTGATCCATTGGCGTTGTCGCTGTTTCACTCTCAGTACCTCTCACTGTGATCGTGAGGTTCTGAGAGTGAAAGAAAGTGTAACATAGTTTTACAGGATGTCTTTGGTGTTAAAAATGCTAAACTATGATCAGTGCTCTTTTACATTTCAGCTATTTTAAGCATTTCCGTTTTTAACATTTTTATTTCTCCCATTTTTTTCATTTAAAAGATTTTTTAAAAGCTAATTTTAATTAATTGAACTCTTTCAGTGCTTTCCTGCTGACTGATTTGCTCTGATGAGTACATTGAATTGCTCAGATTTTGTTTTCTCTTTATTGGTGGGATTATTATAATTTTTTTAAAATTATAAGTTAGGTGGGAAATTGGTTGTGATTAGTGGGTTAGTGTTAGTTTGGGAGTTTATTATTTATTTTTATTTACACATTTATTTTAAAAAAAAATTTAAAAACATAATTTCAGGGTCTACACTCACCTTCTGACTCATGCATTTAAAAGTCATCATTTATGTGCTTATATACCTCCTTCCTCCTCTAGAGGCCTCCCTACCATACTTTGCTTGTATTTCTTTTGCAACACACCCAGGTTAAATAGCTGCAGTTGATTGCAAACAGTGCTTTTGCATTGAAGTTGGATGCCTGACTCCTGATCCTCTGCTTAACCCCTTGCCGCTTGTAGGACATTCCATGCCATTCTACTATTTAGTGCCTGGAGGCAAGTAGGACGGCATGGAACGTCCCATATTAAACAGCTCATTGCGGCCCCCTGCGATGAGCTGTGTGCGGATCGCGCTGCAGGGACTTGCAGTGGGGTCCCCACTGTTAGGTGAGGCCACTTTGAGTGGCCTCACTTTGACACTGAAAATAGAGCTGACTCTCAAAGTGAGCGTCGGCTCCATTTTACTGTTAAACATGTAACAGCTCATCTCGGCTCCCCGCGATGAGCTGTACTAAGGATCCCACTGCAGGGACTTGCAGCGGGATCCCCAGTGTCAGAAGAGACCACTTTGATTGGCCTCAGTCTGACATAGAAAATGTAGAAAACGTTCAAACAGAGTGTTCACTACATCTATAGAGACCCTGATGGGGTCCCTGCTTGCATGTTCCAAGCTCCGATCACTTCATGATTGGCAGCCAGGAACACACAGATGCCGGATGGTGCTTTGGTTGTTAAAGACCAAATCACCATCCGACATGAAGGGGTTAAAGCTCATTTGAATTGTCTCCCTGTCCAGGAACTGGGAACCTGAATTTTAATAATAAATTGCACATTATATGTATGTGGTATCCAAAGAAAGCTCTAGATGTACTTTTAAAAACAACATATAACTTGTATGGGTGCGTTAAATACCAGAGAGGAAAATTGCATTTAAACAACAACCTATCAAAAATGGAATAATCACTCTAGTCATTGGCCCAGTAAAACTCTTGGTCCTTAAAGGGTTAATCAAATGCATGTGGATGCAAGCCCTATATACAAAAAGATCGCTGTCAATTAGCACTTAATGGTTGACGGACTTAAATCAATCTTAGCTTGCATCCAGGACTCCACCAAAATCCTTCTTAATAACTATAAAATTATCCTACATTTATTTTAATATTAAACTTAGCACTCATAGTGAAAACATATACAAAGCATGCAAATTAAAAACCATATTTGAGGACATAATATAAAAATGGAATGCATGTAAATAAGCTGCTTGAATTCACAATACACATTTCTTGCTGTTTTATTATATATCATTTTATTTCAAGACTCAAGGGAAGCAGATCCTTTTAATTATTTGAAAATGTACATAACTGACAATAGAATTGCAACACTTAGAAAAATGTTTGTGAACTCTGGCATTAGATATACTATCGTCTATATCTAAAATATGCTCTCTGATTTTTTCCTTAACAGGTCGTATTTCCAACTTATTGTTTATTACATTTTTTTGTCAACAGGTACATAATGTAACTGGTGAAGCAGTTGTAAAATTCCTTATGTAAATTGTTTTTATTACTTGTGACACATAACTTGAAGTTGCTTCCCATCATTACATGATTAAAGCATTTGCAGCATCTAGAACCACAACCGTACATTCCTTTTAAATCAAGTCATGTTTGAGAGACAATTTGTTTCTACAGTGGTAGGAACCTTGGGGATCATTTATTTCCTAGTGTGTTTGCCATTCTTGCTACACTTTTACCGTTTTACTATAGGAAAAGTTTTCATTTTACACTAATTATAGTGTGGACTTTGATGAAATCACACGTATTCTGAATTAGGATCTACCCAATGTTAATTTAGAGCCCACATATAAACTATTCTGCAGTAAAAAGGCATCCACTCCTCTTCCATGTGCCAATGATTAAGTGCTATTAGGCAGGAAAAGCACAAGGCGATGATAGTTGTATATCTGTGGTCTGCAGCCATTCTTATACTTATTTAACCCCTTAAGGACAGAGCCTTTGAAACATTTTTGTCCTTTCTGGACAATGGCTATTTTAACATTTCTGTGCTGTTTGTGTTTAGCAGTAATTTTCTTCTTCGTCATTTGCTGTACCCACACATATTATATATTGTTTTTATCGGGATAAAAAGGGCTTTCTATGGATGCCATATTTTTGATCATATCTTATCATATTATTAAAAAAAAATAATAAAATATGGTAAAAAAAAAAAAAATACACAAATTTCTTTGTTTTTATTTGAAACAACTTCTCCTCATCGACAAAAGCGAACGAAAAAACATGCTAAATAGATTCTACTATTTCTCCTGAGTACAGGGATACCACCCATGCATAGGTTTGTTGGGTTGTTTGGGGGCTAAAATGCCAAATTTGTGAGGTGCAGTTTTTTGTTTTCCAACTTGAAATTTTTACATGCAGACAGCCTGCACTCATGTCCCATTTGGGACATATTTGAAACCAGCCAGTGTATTTTACCCCATCAACCCATATATTTTTTAAAAGTAGACACCCTAGGCTATCTCAAATGGTGGTATTTTAACACTTTCCATGCACTAATTCTACCACCAGCCTTTGTCAAAGTTTGTGGTAGTAATTGTTTTGTGTTTTCTTTTCACAAACCTTGTACTTCAGACATGAATTTACAGATTTTGGTATGTGTCACTGCCAAATAACACCCCAATAAGTGTTCAGCAACATCTCTTGAGTACAGGGATACCACCCATGCATAGGTTTGTTGGGTTGTTTGGGGGCTAAAAGGGCCACATTGTGAAGGTGCGCATTTTCAACTTGGAATATTGACGTGTAGCCAGCCTGAGCCCATCTTTCATTTGGGACTTTTTTTTAAAGTAGGACAGTGTATTTTACCCCAAAAAGTATATATTTTGTAAAAGTAGACACCCTAGGCTATTTTAAATGGTGTTATTTTAACACTTTCCATGCACCAATTCTACCACCAGCCTTTGTCAAAGTTTGTGGTAGTCATTTTATTGTGTATTTTTTCCCACATACATTGTACTTTAGACACAAATTCACATATTTCGGTATGTGTCACTGACAAACAATACCACAATATATGTTCAGCAACATCTCCCGAGCACAGGGATACCACCCATGCATAGCTTTGTCAGCTTTGTTGGGTGTTGAAAGGCTACATTTGAGAGGTGCGCTTTTTGATTTTCAAACTTGGAATTTGAACATGTAGAGCAAGGAAGGGGTTAATAGCTCTTATAAGAGCCTTTGTAGTACTGTACAAAAAAATTAACCCCTAAAAATGCACAGACAAGAAAAAAAATTCTGCTGTGCAGTGATCAGTGGCAGGGAAGGGGTTAATACACTACACTATACAAAGGGTATGGCTTTTATAAAAGCCCTTGGGACTCACAATTTTTTTAACATTTTATTTAATTTATTACAATTAAAAAATTATGTTATACAGATCTGTCTCTTTCCCTCACTAAAACTCAAGTGAGGAGAGGGAGGCAGATCCATATGGGTCAGAACAATATTTACCAATATTGATCGAACCAGACGAATGGTGATGCTCATCTGAGAAATCACCAAACCACCTTTGCCACTGATCGGCTGTTACTGATCGCTATACACGTGTTCAGACAGCTTCAAAAGGAATACACGTAATCCCCTAGTGGGTATAATTAACCCCTAGCGAGTCTGACAAAAAAAATGCTGATAGCAAAAAAAAATCCTTCTGCGACTAGATTGCTCCATATGCGCTGCTTAGGCAGTGACCATATGCACTGCTTAGGCAGTGACCATATGTGCTGCTTAGGAAGTGATATACGGCAAGGAAGGGGTTAATAGCTCTTATTTAAAAAAAAAATTACGTTAAACGTAGTCCCCTAGCGGGTATAATTAACACGTGACGGGTGTAATAAAAAAGTTTTAAAAAAATTAAAAATGCTTCTGCAGCAAGATTGCTGCATTTGCGTCAGATCTCTGCTTAGGCAGTGATCTACAGCAAGAAAGGGGTTAATCTCTCTTAAAAGAGCTTTTTTTTATACTGTAATGAATTACAGTAAAAAAAATTAACCCCTAAAAAATGCACAGACAGCAAAAAATGTGCTGCTGTGTATGATCACTGCGTACACAGCGATCAATGGCAGGGAAGGGGTTAAATGGCTTTTATAAAAGCCCTTGGTGTTTAAAATTTTATTAAATATTTGTTTTATTATTTTATTTATTTTTTTTTACTTGATCTGATCTGTCTCTCTCCCTTACTATAACTAGTAAGGTGAGGGAGGCAGATCAATACTTGTCAAAGGCAATATTTGCTAATATTGCCTTTGACAGTATGATAAGTGCTCATCAGAGCACTTACCATACATGCCTGCACACAGATCACATAGATCTGTTGTGCCGGCATCGATTGGCTCCCCCTAGAGCATCGGAAGTGAAATACTTTCACTTCCGATGCTCTTGCCATTAGAAGGGAAGCGCTGCCTGTATAGGCAGCGTTCCCTTCTACTGAGCCGATGGGGTCGCTCAGGAGAGCGACCACCATCGGCTCTGGGCAGCCTGAAGGTGTTAAGTGCCTCGCTGGCGAGGCACTTTAACAACACCGGAGATGCTTAGAAAGCGAACGATCGTTCGCTTTCTAAGCACATGTGTGCAGCCGGCGCAGCCATTTTTAAATGGCTGCTACGATCACTCCGTGGAGTGATCGTAGCGCGCCCCTGCACATTTGGGGGGTGTTGCACAATGCCTCTACCTAGAGGCATTGTAGCAACACCGTTAGAGTAAAGAAAGCGACCGCTGGTCGCTTTCTTTACTCAGTTTAGTGCATGACGTGCCAGGCACGTCACCTGTCGGCAAGTCCTCGATTTGCCGTGACGTGCCTGGCACGTCATCTGTCGTTAAGGGGTTAATAAACACTTGGAATATTTTGGAAACTACCTGGTCTCCCTACCCAGTATGGTAGAGACTGAAGGAAAACAGCAAACACCACCAAATACCTCAAAGGTTTGTGACTTTTATTACTTTAATCAACAGGCAATCTAATGTCTATTTTGAACACTAAAATATCAACATATCAAATGTCAACAGATGCAGCACATGTCAGCACACACAATGGAAGGTTCACTTGAGAGTTACAGATTGACTTCTGTGTAATGTAAATTTGTAATAATATAGTTACTTACTCGTGTCATTAAACACAGCAGACATCTGAGGTATATTCTTCAGGAGCTATTGTGTTCTACTTCGAAGGCCTGCACTTGAGAGAGAGAACATGATTATTAGAAAATTATTATAAAAGCAGCAAAATCACTGGCAATTACTGTATCAAGCATGTTCTCACAATGAAAACAAAATATATATATTGACTTCTTTCCTATCTAGTAGCACAGGAGTAAGCAAAGAAGGCTTAAATATTCATGAGCCAAGATAAAGAGAAATGCATAGGGAGATAAAGCATACACACAGAGCAGTTCAGAGAACAAATTAAGGGTAATGACAGTTATTTATAACAATTCCAGTGGTCAGTGACAACTTTGCACCCTACTACTGTGTTTATATTTATCAATAATAATTAAACCATAATATGTGTATGTGCTCTACAACAGGTCTCTCTTTGGATATGGTATCAGAGTATCTCCCAAAAAAGCATTTCATGTTGCCCTCAAACTCATATTTGTATTAGTTAAGTGTTCTTGCATAGCAAGACCACTTAATGTTATCTCACATATATATTATTAAGTGTTCTTGCATAGCAAGACCACTTAATGTTATCTCACATATATATTATTATTATTATAGCAAAATTTGCCACCCTAACTCCTCCCACAGTTTTTACACTACATAGACAAAAATTTACCAAAACGTGCAGATTGTTCCCGATCGGATTGCTATTACTTTGTGGAACGTTTCGCCGAATGGTTCACGGAATATCGTCGTTTTGTGGCGCAATTTGTCCCATAGGAATGAATGGCAAAGCTAGAGTGGGAGCTGCCAAAAGCTGAAAAATCAGGACATGATTTCTAAACTGCCACCACTCCCTCATTTTCAAGCCCACCTACACAAATCTTATATCAAAACGTTCAGCTATCCCTGGTGCCACTAAACATGTAAACGGCTAAGCCGTAGTCCTGATAGTTTTCACAATATGACCATTTGTTTGCAACCAACGCCGTCCATTGACATTCATTGAAACTTCACTCTGCAAAGCTCAAATTTGAAGTGAAATTTCTAAACTGCGGCTGTGCCTTCATTTTTAATACTTCAGAGACATACTATGCATCAAAATGTAGGTCTGGGTCTTGTGATTCTCACAATATAAAGCTCTTCGCTGTAGGATTGATAGTTTTTAAAATACGACCGTTTGAATATGGCAACCGCCAAAATACTCTGACCTGTGTCAAGCTGCAGCAGCAAGTGATGTCATAGACAGGGCCTTTTGAACACCTGCTAATGTTTTTATAAATGTATGGTTTAATGTAACTGTGCAACAACGTTGCAATTAAATGTGCTATGTAAATGATAACAGTTACTCCGCCCACTCCAGTTGTAGACTACAGGTGGAGGCAAGAACACTTCACACAATTTCCCCAGAAATTGTAACTTTTCTAGTTATTATTATTATTATAGCAAAATTTGCCACCCTAACTCCTCCCACAGTTTTTACACTACATAGACAAAAATTTACCAAAACGTGCAGATTGTTCCCGATCGGATTGCTATTACTTTGTGGAACGTTTCGCCGAATGGTTCACGGAATATCGTCGTTTTTGTGGCGCAATTTGTCCCATAGGAATGAATGGCAAAGCTAGAGTGGGAGCTGCCAAAAGCTGAAAAATCAGGACATGATTTCTAAACTGCCACCACTCCCTCATTTTCAAGCCCACCTACACAAATCTTATATCAAAACGTTCAGCTATCCCTGGTGCCACTAAACATGTAAACGGCTAAGCCGTAGTCCTGATAGTTTTCACAATATGACCATTTGTTTGCAACCAACGCCGTCCATTGACATTCATTGAAACTTCACTCTGCAAAGCTCAAATTTGAAGTGAAATTTCTAAACTGCGGCTGTGCCTTCATTTTTAATACTTCAGAGACATACTATGCATCAAAATGTAGGTCTGGGTCTTGTGATTCTCACAATATAAAGCTCTTCGCTGTAGGATTGATAGTTTTTAAAATACGACCGTTTGAATATGGCAACCGCCAAAATACTCTGACCTGTGTCAAGCTGCAGCAGCAAGTGATGTCATAGACAGGGCCTTTTGAACACCTGCTAATGTTTTTATAAATGTATGGTTTAATGTAACTGTGCAACAACGTTGCAATTAAATGTGCTATGTAAATGATAACAGTTACTCCGCCCACTCCAGTTGTAGACTACAGGTGGAGGCAAGAACACTTCACACAATTTCCCCAGAAATTGTAACTTTTCTAGTTTTATCTGTATTACTAATGTGTTAGCTCAGGCTTGATCAGTGATTGTGATCCATGCATGGAAAAAAAACCATATAAACAATATGCTGACATACTGATTTTGTCTGCTGCATGAAGTAATGGGTAGATAGATTCTTGGTAAGTCAAGTGCTGTTACATTTATTGATACAATAAACAGGGAGCAGCAGTTGTCACTCTGTCTCACACATTAGTCTTGAAGTCTTTCACACAATACAGAACAATGAATACATTTATATGTATTCGTTAACATCCCAGGAGCCCTTCTACAAGCTAATTAGACTATGGGGAGACACTAGGCATGACCAAACATTTACATATGTATGCATAACACTTTTAGGGTCTCTTTTTATACAGTTAACTATAAATTATAAAGAGAGTAAGGCAGTAAAGTGTTGTCATTTATATTTAAATAATGTTAAATCATTTAAAAATAAATCCCTAATGTAGGATAACTGCCAATACTAGACAAGGCCAAAGTGAGAAATAAAAAAAATGTGTACCTTGTGTCATTCAGTGTCATTCATGGGCGTAGGAACGCATCCCCCCCAGGAAATAATGCAGGGGGGACAGGTATGCTGAAATCACCCCCAGGTTTTGGGACTGGCCTACCGGGATACCTGGAAATGTCCCGGTAGGCCGCCGGCCCTGGGGCTGCTTTAAGTATGCTGCTGCCTACTTAAAAAAAAAATTAGTAAAAAAAAACTGTGTCCCCCCCTTCCCTAGTACTTACCTCCTTGCTGATCTGCAGGTCTGTGGCTGTGAGGGAAGCGTTGTGCGCTCCCCTCCAGCCAAGCAGCTTCAATAAAGTTTGTTTAAAAAAAAAAGTTTAAACAAACTTTATTGAATCCGCTTGGCTGGAGGGAAGCGCACAACGCTTCCCTCACAGCCACGGACTGGCAGATCTGAGTGACAGAGCAGCAGCAAGGAGGTAAGTACTAGGGATGGGGGAGGGTGGCAAAATCCTGGCATATTGAGGGGGCAGTATCCTGTCATATTGTGGGGCAAAATCCTGGCATATTGTGGGGAAAATCCTGGTATATTGGGGGGGGGGGGATCCTGGCATATTGGGGGGGAAATCCTAGCATATTGTGGGGAAAATCCTGGCATATTGAGGGGGGAAATCCTGGCATATTGTGGGGCGAAATCCTGGCATATTGTGGGGCGAAATCTTGGCATACTGAGGGGGGAAATTCTGGCATATTGAGGGGGGAAATCCTGGCATATTGAGGGGCAAAATCCTGGCATATTAAAAGGCAAAAGAATGGCATATTGAATGGCAAATCCCACCACTGCATACAGCGGGTAAAAGATGACATGGGTGGGGGGAAAAAATATACATACAGGGGAAGGAATAGATGACATGTCTGGGGTGGGGAATAAAATACAAAGGGGAAGAAATGACAGTGGTGGGGGGAGAAAATACATACGTGAGTGAATATCAGAGTGTAAACGTGGGACTGAGAGTGAGTGGCATTGTGTGTGTGAGAGTGGCAGTGTGTGTAGAATGGCAGTGTGTGCGAGAGAGTGGCAGTGTGTGTGAGTGGCAGTGTGTGTGAGTTGCAATGTGTGTGAGTGAGCGGCAGAGTGCAGGTGTGTGAGAGAGGGGCAGATTGTAATAAATGGGTATATCACAGTGGCAATAAAAAGAGCAGGGGAATCGCTCTTGACAGCTCTATTGATTTTGTTGCTCTGTTATGACAAATGTCAATGTGTGTATGTGTCGGTGTGTGTATGTGACTGTGTATATGTGTGACTGTACGTGTGAGACACTGTATTTGTCACTGAGGGCAGGATCCGCCAATGGCGGCAAAATATGCAGTGCACAATATGTCATATCTGGCACCTTTTTCTTTCCTGCATGCACCATTGATTGGGTGTCCATCTACGTGCTAGGGTATTTCCTCCTGGGTGCTATGGCAAGTCCTGTGAGTGCAATATCAGTGCTGGGTCAAATTCTAGATGCTGGGGCAACTGGAACATTATCTGTTGACAGGACAAGCTAGTGAAGTTCTTCCCCAGTATCCAGAGATTGAATATCATCTTCTCTCTGCCCAGATAACCACCTTATTCAGTATTTACAAGTACACTTCAGTCTCTGAGGTTGTAGATATTTTGCGAAAGATGCCTGCCAGAGAGAGATGCTTTTTCTCTCAAGTAGAAAAATTTGTCAGAATCCTATTAACTATTTCTGCTTCTTCCTGTGAAGCTGAGAGAAGTTTTAGTGCACTGCGTAGATTAAAAACCTGGTTGAGATCCACAATGACCCAGAAATGTTTGAACCATGTTGCTATATGCTTCATCCATAGAGACATAATGGATGAACTAGACATTGAAGCCATAGCAAAGGAATTTGCAATGTGTTGTGTTTTTGGATTTTAAAAACTTTAATTCTTTAGATTTGGCTTAAAGGAAACTTTATGGAGGGTACTTATTTGTTCCATAAAAAAAAACACTACTAATCCATTACAAATAAATATATTTATTAATAAAATAAACTCACCCTTTTCCATCAACAAGACAGTCTAATTGATGCAGCACAATCAACTTATGACTTATGATTAAGCACGGGTTACCGTGCGAAACGCGTCAAGTGTTTCCTCTACTTCCCACTTTATCTGCTTGAATATGTTTTGTATTCCTATCATGTTTGAAGATTAAAACCACTACCTTTTTTACCTGGAAATGTGAGTGCGCTCTTCTGTGTTCCTGTTTTTGATTTTGGCAGCACAATCAACCCTCGCTGAGATCATCATGATTAATGATGTCCAGTCATATCTAATGCTTCTCATAATTAAGCATTGCCTTAAGCATTTAGTTAGTGTTCAAAGCATATGAAGCAGGGAACCATCCTCGATGTCTGATTGATAGCTGTAAGAGTGTACTATGGACGTCCATGTATAAGACAAAGGGGACCTTCAGTTTACTCCTAAGCCACTGTAACAAACTAAAGTGTGTTAGGGCACAGGAGTGTCTCAGTTAAGCCAGTTGCAAGTATTCTTCTTTTGATTTTTATTTATATATGGAAGAGGTTGAGATTGTGTGATGCAAAGCATTATTGTAATTGTTACAGATGAAAAACAGTTAAAGGGACACTTGAAGCACTATAACCATTAAAGCCCAGGGCCGATCCTAGGGTCACGGGCGCCTGGGTGCAGGATTTTTTTGGGCGCCCCCAGGTGGGCGTGGCTATATGATAAACCCCTCCCCTTTACACATGTATGTTCCAGGCATACCAATTTTTCATTATTGGGGTGGGGGGATTCTTGTGGAGAGCACAAACTTTATTTTTAGATGAAGGACCAACAAGAGCTTTTATTTTAAATAAAGATATTTATTTGGCAGTAAAACAGTGTAGTGGTTTTATTTATGTCTATGATGCTCAGCCATCAACATGGGAGACTTTTTGCTGGGTAGCAGTTTTAACTACAGTTCCCATGATGTCCAACCAGCCAAAGTCTCCCATTAGTCTGGCTGAGCATCATTGGAAAAGAAGTACACAAGGAGCAATAAATAATATTCCACCAAGTCAGTCACTCACTTGTCTCTCTCTTCCCATACCGCCATGTCTTTCTCCCTCTCCACTCATACCCTCATGTATCTCTCTCTCTCCACTCATACCCTCATGTATCTCTCTCTCTCCACTCATACCCTCATGTATCTCTCTCTCCACTCATACCCTCATGTATCTCTCTCTCTCCACTCATACCCTCATATATAACTCTTTCCACTCATACCCTCATATATAACTCTCTCTCTCTCCACTCATACCCTCATGTATAACTCTCTCTCAACTCATACCCTCATGTATAACTCTCTCTCCACTCATACCCTCATGTATCTCTCCACTCATACCCTCATGTATCTCTCCACTCATACCCTCATGTATCTCTCCACTCATACCCTCATGTAGCTCTCCACTCATACCCTCATGTAGCTCTCGCTCTCCACTCATACCCTCATGTATCTCTCTCTCTCCACTCATACCCTCATGTATCTCTCTCTCTCTCCACTCATACCCTCATATATAACTCTCTCTCCACTCATACCCTCATATATAACTCTCTCTCTCTCAACTCATAACATCATATATAACTCTCTCTCCACTCATACCCTAATGTATAACTCTCTCTCTCCACTCATACCCTCATGTATATCTCTCTCCACTCATACCCTCATGTATATCTCTCCCTTCATACCCCATATATTTTTCCATGTCTATCTTTCTGTTCCTCATGCTCCCCATGGTGGTCTTTTTTTCTGCATGTCTGTCTCTCCTTCTATACACCCATGTCTGTTGTCTCTTTCTCTTCATAACTCACATGTATGTCTCTCCCTCCTCATAATCCTGTGTATTTGCCTATTAATATGCCACAGCCAGTTTGCCCATTTATATGCCACTGCCAGTTTGCCCATTAATATGCCACAGATAGTTTTCCCATTAATATGCCACAGATAGCTTGCCCATTAACATACCACAGTTAGTTTATCCAATAATATAGCAGTTAGTTTGCCCATTAATATGCCAGTGTCAGTTTGGCCACTAATATGCCAGTGTCAGTTTGTCCATTAATATGCCACCACCAGTTTTCCCAAGAAAAGCATTACCCCTCCCCCCATTCCCCAGTACTCACCTTGCTGTTGCTGTTTCGTGTCTCCTCCGCACAGTCTTCCCTCTATGCACACTCAGAGTGCAGTGCAGGAGGCGGGAAATAGCTGCCGACTGGATGGGGACTGTCAAGTAGGCAGCGGTGGCCCCTTTAACCAGTTAAAAGTTGCCCTGCATACATACACACCCACAATTACGCACAGGGTCATGCATAAATACACACAGTCACACTTAGTCAGGGCCGCCACTAGGAATTTCAGGGCCCCTTACTGAACACATTTAGTCACCATTACATACAGACACCCTTATACACACACAGAGCAATACACACAGTCACACTTATGTACACACACTTACACAGACAGTAACACACACATTGACTCACACAGAGAAAAACACATACACTTACATACATTCACACACACACAGTGAAACACACACACACATACATTCACACACACAGTGAAACACACATACATTCACACACAGTGAAACACACATTCACACACACACACACAGTGAAACACACACACTTACATACATTCACACACACAGTGAAACACACACACACTTACATACATTCACACACACAGTGAAACACACATTCACACACACACACAGTGAAACACACTGAAACACACACACATACATTCACACACACAGTGAAACACACATTCACAAACACACACAGTGAAACACACATTCACACACACTGAAACACATTCACACACACACACACACACACAGTGAAACACACATTCACACACATTCACACACACTGAAACACATTCACACACATTCACACACATTCACACACAGTGAAACACACATTCACACACACACACACACTGAAACACACATTCACACACACTGAAACACACATTCACACACGCACACTTACACACATTCACTCACACACACACACACACACACACAGTGAAACACACATTCACACACACTGAAACACACATTCACACACACTGAAACACACATTCACACACACTGAAACACACATTCACACACGCACACTTACACACATTCACTCACACACACACACACACACAGTGAAACACACATTCACACATACACACACAGTGAAACACACATTCACACACACTGAAACACACTGAAACACATTCACACACACACACACACAGTGAAACACACATTCACACACAGTGAAACACACATTCACACACACTGAAACACATTCACACACACACACACTTACTACATTCACACACTTACTACATTCACACACACACAGTGAAACACACACACTTACATCCATTCACACACACAGACATACACATTGAAACACACACACTTCTTTTAATTTAAAAAACAAAACAAACAAAAAACTCGTTTTTACTATCGGTCCCCCTCCCTGGAGGGAGGAGGACATTTCCGGACGGTGTCTGCAGAGGAGGCAGAACACCGTCATTCAGATCTTCTGCCGGATGTCACCAGAGACATCCGGCAATCAGACAGCGCGACGGGGCGGAGCTTGCACCCGTCGCGCTGTAATGAGATTAGGAGGTGCGGTGACCGCAGGCGCTCACCTGCGGGCCGCACCTCCAGAATGAGGGAGAAAGATGCTCATCGGAGCGCCTTTCCTCCTGGTGCGCCTGGGCGCGGTGCACCCCGTGCACCCGCCCAGGATCGGCCCTGTTAAAGCCTACATTAGTTCTTATGATGCTAGGAAAATGTTCCTGTAAATATCATTTTAATTCCTCCACCTAAGCTTCCTGCTCACTGACATCATATGGGAAAGCCTGCACGCTCACGCCATTCACCTCAGCTGCCACTACTTGCAGGAGCTGGTCTGTCAGTGTAAGCAGCACAGTTCCCTGTTCGGCTCAGAGTACTGTGTACTATGCTGGATAGGGAACAGCACTGTGTGAATGTGTGCACACTTACCACACATCTCCTGTAGCTTTAGTGTGTGAGCTGGCAGTGGCAGGCACACATTTACAGGAACAGCTACATTGCACCTTAACTGCTGAAGTACGCTGCAGTGGTTGTGGTGCTTGGAGAGTCTCACTCTGTCTGCAGTTAGAAAATTGTTTCTATTTATTTAGTTATAGCATTTAATTGTATTTATACAAGATCTTTTGAGAATTTTGGTTCTATGTATATAGTTATAGTATTTAATTGTATTTATACAAGATCTTTTGTTTTGTTAAAGTCAGGCAATAGTGCATTACTTAAAGTATTATTACCACTAGTTTTAAATGGAATAACTGAAACATATGCCAAGCGTTTGGTTAATTTCTGTGACTTGATAAATAAAGAACTGTTCCTTTTGGATATTTTTTTGTTGTGTGATTTTTAACACACACAGACACACACACACACACACACACACACACACACACACACACAAAATTTAACGTTATAAACAACTCCCAGTTTACTGAATAAGAATTTACCCGTCGAGCAAAAATGCTGTCCCCCTGCCAGGTTTTTGGGGGTTTCTACAACAAAAATTTAATTTTATATCTAATACATAGATATAGGCTTTTGGTGGGGTGGGTGTGTTATCTGGTTTAACAATGGAAGGTCATTCACACATCAAAAGAGGTTGTAAAAAAGGTTACAGAGATTACTTTACTTGTTTACAGATAGTAGATTAGTCAGAAACGGCTATAATCGGGTATTCTGGATGGAATAGTCACACATTTAGTTATGGGCGTCCGCAGGAGGGGGCAAGGGGGGGCATCCGCTGGATGCGGCTGCCGAAAAAAAAAAAGAAAGTAAAAAAAAAACATTGAAATCGTATGTGACGTAACGTCACATCCGGTGTCTGTGTTTCCCTCCTCCGTGCAGGAGGCAAGACTACACGGAGCAGCAAGGAGGTAAGTACAGGAGGGGGGTTCAATGTAACGAGAAAAATCCTGGCATATTGAGTGGCTAAATACTGTCATATTGAGTGGCAAAATCCTGGCTTATTGAGTGGCAAAATCCTGGCTTATTGAGTGGCTAAATCCTGGCATACTGAGTGGCAAAATCATGGCATACTGATAGGGTAAATCCTGGCATATTGAATGGCTAAAACCTGGCATATTGAATGGCTAAATCCTGGCATGCTGAATGGCTAAATCCTGACATATTGAATGGCAAAATACTGGCATATTGAATGGCAAAATACTGGCATATTGAATGGCTAAATCATACTGGCATTTTAATTGGCTAAATCATACTGGCATTTTAATTGGCTAAATAATACTGGCAAATTGTCTGTGGCTTATTAATGGCAAACACATACTGGCATATTATTGAGCAAATTGGCTGTGACTTAATAAAATAACACTGGCATATTAATGACAAAATAATACTGGCATACTAATGGGTAAGTATCTGTGTGTGTGTATATGTGACTGCGTGTGATTGTGTGTATGTGCTGTTGTCTGGCTCCCGGATTTTTTAGCTGGCTCCTACAAGTCAGTTAACTTTTTCAAGCCTGATTTAATGGATAAACGGTGGAATATTTTAATAGGCAAATTGACTGTTGCATATTTTAATGGCAAAGTGACTGTGGCATGTTAATTTGTACCTGACAGTGGCTTATTTTAATTGGCAAAGTGATGCTGTGGTATCACCGTTTATCAACAGTTTGCATGCTACACTGATAATGACTAAGCTCCTCCACTTATTGACATTGTCAAAAAGAGGCACGGCGCAGCATGGACAACGGTAAAAGTGTGCCCCCCCCAAAAAAAAAAAATAATCTGGGGATGCCCATGCACTTAGTCAAGGGCAGGCTAAAGGGTGTGGGCAGGCAGAGTTCAAATGTTATCTAAGTCTAGAAGAAAGTATGGACAGGTTCAGTATAATTTGAAATTTTACCATCCCAAAAAATTGTACATAGAAATATCAATACTGAAAGATTTACTCACACACACAGAAGAATTGGGTCAAACAGCTGACAGAAACAGACTGAGCAATAAACAAGGGAATGCAGCTGTGAACGTGCTAGACTGCCACCTATGGAGTGCACAGAAAAACACAGCAATACTCTGCATCTAAAAAACCATGGGTGAGACAGCATACTACAATGGGAGGGAGATGAGGAATGGACTTTGGAATCAGGTAACCGAATGTGGCACTAATGTTGGTTGCAATGTGTATAACAGTACAAACTCTCCTAGTCTAAATGTTTAAAGCAGATTCTGGAGTGTTGCATTAGGGGGAAATTATGCCTATAAAAGGCTTGTAACAGGCATGCTAATCATTACAGGTTTAAGTTTCCTACAGGTAGTTTCCACAATGCCACTATTAGACTTTCCTTATTACTGTTAGTTCTGTGTATTGAGTAAATAGGCCAGCATGGAGAATAATCAAGAGAGGTAATACAAATGATAGGATTAATCTTTTTTTAGATGATATTAGCCAACTACTGATGACATTACTGAATATATATCAAATGATTCAAACTTTTATTCCGTTTCTGAATAGTATAGCATACAAACCACATTTAGGTTTGCCAAGCAGCAGGTAGATTAATAATATATTCATAAGGAAATATTTTCAATGAAGGAATCTTTTTGGATTCCAATTTGACTGTAAACAAATTGTATTCATCTTATTGGCTTCAGTGGGAGAGAAAAAATGTAGCTAAATTAAATAAGGCAACCCTTGGTCAGGTCAGATTAGGTATTTTAGGTGAAAAAACGAAATTTAATTACAATTCAGCTTATTTCATAATCACATCAAGTAATGCAGAATTAGACATTATAATGTGATGAATTTAGTTTAATTAACAACCAAGCTGCCTAGCTTGGCTTTTTTATTAATTTTTTTGCAACTCACCTTTTCAGTGATTAAACCCATTATTGGTGTGACGATACGGAACCCTAGATCAGCCTCTCACCTAGATGTATCATCCCAAAGGGAACGTTGCTGAGACAGGGGTCAAGTCAGTGACTATATCTCCCCCAGGAGGCTGGTCTCAGTAGAGACTAAAGGGAGGCTAAAGGGATGGTAACTAGTAGCAAACTATGGCCAAAGCCAGGGCAAGCCCAGAGTCCTCTACCCACTGGACAGGGAGGCAGGTATCGACCCCTCTGCCTCCAAGTACACCCTTTACAAAGGCTGCCAAGTAAAAAGCTCAATGCTGACAGATCCGAATAACAGAAGAACATACAATGGGGAAATCCTGCCTCACACCTCAACAAAGAAGTAACACATCACACCAACCTAATGGAATCACAAACAGGAAGACATACAATAGCAATTCTTAACACTCCCAAATGAACATTGTACTAAACCACTTAAGCATAATCCTCCACACAAACATTAAAACAAAGTCTCCTTTTCCTCTGCAAGGATGTCATCTGCAGCTAAGTCTTGGGGGGAGGGAAGGCTGGTCTGGGCTGATCACCTTATACCCCAATGAAACACAGGAGCCCCAAATCTGTATCCAAACAGTCTTCAGGGTCCCTAGTACTTGGGCTTATGTGGCACAACGGTACATGGGGGGAAAGCAGTCCAACCACCAAAAAATAGAACCCCTTGCAAGGTCAGGGCCCATTTTTCTGTAGGAAGGAGACTAGCTTTTAGTTGTCTACAGTACCCCCAGAGGGTTCCGTAACAATTGGTTATTTCCTTCATATCAAATATGGAAAGCAACCTAGTGTTTCTCCAGCAGGTTAATACCCCCGATACACTTAAAAACACATTCTCTAAAATACACAGCATTTTTCAATATTATATTTGTACCCAACTGAAAAATGATTAACCCTTCCATAGCTCTAAGGAAGTGAAGAAATAATTTAAGGCTTCTCCTAGTCTACTACCACTACTACAACTGATTATCCATGATCTTGTCTTACATGGGTTTAAAGGGACAGTCTAGTCACCTATATGACTTTGGTGCAACTTGTAGGCACCAAAAAGTGAACCAGACTGTCACGTTCAGTTTTTTTATTTTACCTTTTTATTTTCTTTAAAAAATAAAAAAAAATACTTACCATAGAAGTTCTCCACAGGTGGCTGCTCTTGGTACTGCATGCATATCGACATACCGACTTGCGCAAGTGCAGTTCACATTTTTCACACCAACCCCCGCGCCGCTAGTGCTATCTCCCAGGCACCCCGTGCACTAGCTAACCCTGCCTGTGTTGGAGACGTGCATATCAGTCATATCAGTTTCCTATCCACACTACCAAGCTTGCCCTCTAACTGAGCTATCCACACTACCCGCACCCCCCCCCCTCCAGACTACGAGCTTGCACTCTAACTGAGCTATCCAGACTACCTGCAATAAAAAATATGCATTTTAAAGTACTTTGAAAGTACTTTAATATGCATTAAAATGTTGAGGAGGCAGTTTGGGCACTAGACAGTCCCTTTAAACACATTGTGGCACTCCTTCCTTTGAAACATTGGTTAGGGGAGGTTGAAGTGCATTTGTTTGCTCAACCGCTATTTATTGGATGGTTGTCTAGGTCTCCACTCACAATTGTCCCATTTTATATTCTTTTTTTTTTTTCGAGTTAATTGTTGAGGTTTTTTTTTAAGTCAGGCAAAAGTTAGTGTCTGTTGCAAATGGACATGGCTGAGGGCAGGAAAAAGGATATGATGAGAGCATGGCAACTAATTAACCACAAGCTGACATAGTACAATTGTTATCTTGCCCCAAAGTCAAAATGAATTAATCATACATAGTAGAGATGAACTTACTATGATAGACAAGTGTCTTCCAGAACTCCTGAGTGAAAATAACTATGGGCAATATACACATCATCAGAACAAGTAATACAAAATATTTATTTCATTGTTACAACAATCAGAGGTACATATTACTCTATCATTTATCTAGCTTCATACTATGGAGACACATGTTGGCATAAAACATCAAGATGACACAGAACTGTGAAAACAATATTTAATTTATTTGAGATTCCTGTTTTCTACGTCTTGATTGATTAATACATTGCATAACATCATATTTAAATTATGGCACAATGTAAGGCTTTGTTGCCTTGTGTACATCGCAATGTAATAATTTCCATAGAAATAAAGTTCTATTTGTGAAAGTAATTTTATTAGTTAAAGCAAAAGTTAGGGACAGCTCAGTTATCTCATTAATTTAAATTTATATAAATCCCTGAACAATTATTGATCATTTCAGCTACACATTTGAATGTAGGTGTACAATTTAGTTAAGCAATTAAGAGCATAGACAGTATGCTGTATTATACATGCAACATGAATAACATAAAAATAACAGAACAATGTATGTCAATTGTTAATATAAAAATGTGTGCTAATTATTTTCCAAGGGACATCAGTAACACTTTCTTTTTTAATTTTAACTAAATCCGAGGGGCTGAGGGCAGGTGTTTGGAGACTTGAGCAGCAGCCCATACTGTAAATAGTCTCTGCCGGTCCCCTGAGTGCTGTGGGAGACTAATTACATATTTGATTGCTGTGATGGCTGTAACAGTGATCTGATGTGATGAAGGGGGCCTCCGCAGACATGACTGAAGTTTTTCAGTCCCAAGGCACTCACCCATGCTTGTTTTAGCCTAACGGGCATACTATGATCAGAACGGCATAACATGCCAAGCATGTCATTTGTCACTAAAGATATGTTTTCCCGCTATGTGGCATACATTGTTGTTAAGGAGTTCATTTTTAATTATATATCTATTTTTTACTTTTGCTACAAATAAAATTGGTAGTTACATAGCATATCATTCAATGTGTGCAAAAGACGAGAACAGAAATTACCTTTGAAGGGTCTACTCAATAAAGAGAGCATTGCATGTAATTTAGATGGGAATTTCAAACTTAAGTGGCTGAGTTATAACAATTCTCCAATTCAGCTGAATTGAATAAATTTTCCAAATCGGCTATTCTGGCCTAAAGTATGAAATTCTCATTTCCGTTGAATTCTCTCTTTGTTCAGTAGACCCTAGCGTATTATTTGTTTGCTCTGGAACATTAATGAGACTACAGGGATTACTTGACAAAGTAAGACAACTATAAAATGTCATGTATATGGCAAGGTCAAATGACTGCACAGAGAATTCCAGCAGCTGGGAGACAAGACTGACATTTTTTTCCCTTTCTTTTGAGGAACCATATTTGTAAATGTGTTATATAAAGAAAGGCAAACACAACATTACATTTCAGGCTCCCTCAGTTCCAGCACATAAGGTAAGATGAATGTACTCTACTTAAAGGACACCTATTTAATAAATAATTAAATAAATAAATAACGTAAATAGGAAATGTAAAACAAACTTCATTCCCTTGTTCCCCTCCCAAGCAGCCCACAATACATTTAAAGTGACCTACCATGATAGTCATTTTTTGGTAATATCAATGATGATCTGACCATTCCTGCTAGCTTTTATTGTGCTCAAAGCTCTAAGCATATGCATGCATAGTAAACACCAGCATTAAAAATATACATTATTAATTTTATTTAATGGATCTGTGTATTTTTATGTAATGTGTTAAATCTGAGTAAAGTTGTACTTTACTCAGTTGTGTAAACTTATACACAATGACGTTGTACTGAATAACTTTGCAGCACTCATTGCAGGAATTTGCACCAAACTGAATGACAAAATGCTTTTAGTTACATTTGTAAATATTTTACGATACAACACATGGTATAATTTATGTTAAACACTTAGATCTAGTAGGTAATTCATTGTTTCATTTATTCACCAAGTTTCTTAGAGAGCATGTACAGCATTGCATCTACAACTGATATTCTGATATGTACTATGGATTGTGTATAGTTTATCCCTAGGAAAGTCATATTTATTGCTTTGAATGAAAAACAGATTTTTGTAGGGAAGGGAACTTTTTGCCTTCTTTAACCTAGGTTATGATTTTTGAGAACTATTAAAGTATTGCTTTACTTCCACATACATAACTGAAGAACAGCCTTTCTGTTTCTGTCAAATCATCATCTAGTCTAAAATCCCTGAAATTGAGTGTCTCCCAAATTCTCAAAACATATTGTACCTGTTATTAGTTTACAAACTCCTTTGTATACTGTACATGTTGTTCCTTTTTTGTATCAATAATGTAATCAATAAACATGTGTGTTCTCCTTCCAACTTGTTTAAATAAATATTTGTATGTATTTATTTTTATTTACTGTTAAATGTGTAACTCTGTGTAACTCCATTCTGGACTGGGTCCCCAGGACAGACTTGAAAACGAGAGAAATCTCAATGTATTCTTCCCGGTAAAACACTTTCTAAATAAATAAGATTTCCTGACTATTAAAACCATATATGTTAAAGATGATCATAAATGTCCATCATATCAGCCAGTTTTAAAACTTCATAATTATTTTACTTATTTCTTCTTCACTTATTTTGCAGAGGAGTGTTTTTACGGATTACCCTTTCTCATTTTCATTTGTGCTTATTCACCTTTACATAATCTATTGCCTCTTGACAAAATACACATCTGCTTGTCTAATCCTTTGTTACAGATGGTTCAACAGGAGAATAGGACATTCGTCTTTGAATTCGAGCTCACTGGATACCAAAATCTCCATGGCCTAAAGATTCCACTCTTCATTTTGTTTCTTATGGTTTATACTGTGATCTGCTTAGAGAACATCCTGATCGTTGTGTTAGTGACTACCAGTATTCGACTCCAAACCCCCATGTATTGTATACTGAGAAGCATGTCTTCATGTGAATTTTTGCTTGTGGCAGATTTTATCCCCAAGATGCTACATGATATCCTGACACCAACACCAACCATTTCTGATATTGCTTGTTTAGTACAGATACACATTTTTGGAACAGTAGGAAATATAATGGCATTACTTTATGCGCTGATGTCTTATGACCGATACTTAGCTGTTTCAAACCCATTGCGATATTCTTCTCTTATTAACATTAAGCTTTGTAATGTTCTGTTTCTTGCGTTTTGTCTGTTCTCGTCTGCACCTATGATTCTAATGACAATATTACATAGCACATTAGAATATTGTGGCCCACATGTCATTGATCACTTTTACTGTGAATTTACTTCACTTATGCAACTTTCCTGCACAGACACCACACTGTTTAGACTGCTTTCGTCTTGTATTAGTGGTTTATTCATATTAATACCATTTTTATTTGCTATTTTGTCTTACATTTTTATTTTATATACCGTTCTAGGAATACCGTCAGCCAAAGGAAGAAAAAAAGCCTTTTCCACCTGTAGCTCTCACCTTATTGTGCTTACCATTAATTGTGGTACGGTTATTATTATATATACCATACCTACTGGACCAAACTCAGTTCATGTCAGCAAAGGCCTCTCTTTCATATACTTTATGGTAACCCCTTTAATAAATCCTATAATATATGCATTCAAAAATCAGGAATTTCAAAGTGTTCTCAAGACAAAGATAAGGAAAGTTCAAACATTTTATGGTCAATAAATTTGCATTATAAAACACTGAATTCATTTTTAAAAAGCCTGCCAAAAAGGTGAAATACATTTATTGTGGTTTCTCTCAGCTGCTGTGCTTCTAACAGTGAACACTGAAGAGACTGGCGACTTAAACCATTTCTCCCAAATGTGCGACACAGGGGGCCATTGCTTGGATGGAACAGTGCCACTCACCATGGCGATGCAGCTGCGCATGTACAAAATTCTGTGTGTGCAAAGAATTTACTCCTCTCCAGTGACTCAGAGGAATGGAGCCTGAAGTCAGCACTGTGGTATAGGACCACATGGCCAAGTGGCAGTAGAAGTTTTGGCCAAGATCTTTTGGCGTTCACAGATTTACTTTTAAGGATTTCTCCTTCTTATGTTGATATAGTGTATTAAATAGTGATACACATGAGTCAGATTTTTTAATTATGCAAAGGATGCACAGTACAGATTTGCTAAGAGAATTGAATTGTATTATTTATTACAAAAATCAGTTTCTATTAATTTTTTTAAAATTAAACTTCATTTGTGTACTGTAATGTAATATAACAAAAGAAGACAGTCAAGGCCATTGCTATACCAACAGCAGTAGCTCTATTTCACTTTAAATGCAGTACTTAGGAGATAGGAGTTGATGAAAATCTGGTGGCAGATGTTTATTTACTTTGCACTGCACAGTTTCTAAAAAAATACTAATCATACATTGTAGGTAGAACTCCCCCTTGCAATACCTTACTCCAGATCCAAACACCATAGGGTTCATGCCCCTTATACAGACTGTGTTCTGGCTGCATGACCACAGTGGCGGTCATGTACATAGTCCCTAAGCAAATTCATATTACCATATAAAGATAGCCAGTAAGAATAAGAAACTATACATTTAATAATGTTAAAAGGAAAAATACCCAACTATACATGCATTTCAAATACATATTAAAAGTGTAGAACAGTTTATTTTTTGGTTCATATTGTGGTCATACACAGTACATTGAATGATAAACCAATGGGATGTCTAAAGCCTCTATTAATTATATAAAAAAATGTATCTATATAAAACCAATGAACATCTGTGGTACATGTACATGGGGGGGGGGGGGGGGGGGGGCTGGCAAGGAGGGCAGAGGGGTAATTGCCCCCTGAAATGAACTTTTCACTACTAAACACCCGAGCCATCCAACTGAGGCCATCTAGCTACTGCAGAAATAAAAAAACAAAATTCCCCTCCAGCTTTCTAGCATGTGTGTAGCTCTTTCTATCCAGGGTCACATTAGGTGTTCAGGCTAACCTATATGATAGCTTTTTTCTCCCTATATTCAAAGAATATTCCATAGTATTTGTCCAAAAAATAAAGCATGGGAGGAATCAGTTTGTGAAGTTATATATTATATAGTAAGTGAATAAGAACTAGAAAGTGAAAGCATACATAAATGGTAACATTACTGGAAGTAAAGCAGGAATTAATGAGAATGTAAATGTGCATGAGAATGCTAATGTGAACAGTTAAGAAGAACGGAGACTTCCAGGGCGCAGGGGACTAGAGGCGCTGTTTTAGGGATCTCTCTCCCTAACAACATCTCGAGATGCGGCCCGCATGTGAGTGCCTGCCATAACCGCACCTGCTGGTGAGTGCAATGCAACGGGGGCATGCTCCGTCCCGTCGTGCTCTGAGACTGCTGGTGCACCGGATGTCAGCTGACATCTGCTTCTCAGAAGAAGCTTAATGCTGATGTTCTGCCTCTGTAGGGATAAGAGGCAATACCATCTGAACTGTCCTCCTCTTTGAAAATAAAGGTAAATGAGCAGGGAGGGGGACACACAGCATTTTTTTGGTATAAATTTAAAAAAGAAAAGAAAGATATATGTGTATGTGTGTCTGTGTGTAAGCGTGTCTAAACGTGTGTGTGTGTGTGTGTGTGTGTGTGTGTGTAAGGGTGTGTATTTGTGGGTGGCATGTAAAAGGGACATGGGAAGAGAGAAAGACATTGGGGCAAGAGTTATATGAGGAGAGACATGGAGGAGATAGACATACATGGGGAGCATGGAGCAAAGAGAAACATAGGAGCTATGGGGTGAGTGGAGGGAGAGAGGCACATTGGGAGAGATACATGGGGGTTATGAGGAGTGGACGAAAGGCATGGGGGTATAGGAGGGGAGGCAGAGACATGCAGAAAAAAGAGAACACCATTGGGAGCATGGGTAAAATAAAGACAGACATAGACCAAGACATGGGGTATGGGGGGAGAGAGATATTCATGGTGGTATGAGGAGAGACAGACATGGGAGTATGGGAGAGGCAGACATGAGTGTGTGGAAAGAGAGACAGACATGAGGGTATGGGAAGAGAGAGAGGCAGGCATTAGGTTATGGGTAGAGAGAGACAGACAGGAGGATATGGGAAGAGAGAGACAGACATGAGGGTGTGGGGAAAGAGAGATAGACATGAGATTATGGGAAGAGAAAGACATACATGAAGGTATGGGGTGAGAGACAGGCATGAGGGTATCGGGGAGAGAGAGAGAGACAGAAATGAGAGCATGGGAAGAGAGAGACAGACATGAGGGTATCAGGGGGAAAGAGAGACAGACATGAGGGTATGGGAAGACATGAGAGTATGGGCAGAGAGAGATAGACATGAGGGTATGAGTAGAGAGAGATAGACATGAGGGTATGGGGAGAGAGAGACAAACATGGGGGTATGGCAAGAGAGAAACACATGAGACAAGTGAATGACTGACATGATGAGCAGGGGGGGGGGGGGGGGGTTATTTAATGCTCCTTGGGTACTCAATGGGTTCCAAAGATGCTCAGCTAGGCTAATGGGAGACTTTAGCTGGATGGGCATTATTATTAGCCAAAAGTCTCCAATGTACCTGGCTGAGCATTATAGAAATAGTAACATACTACAGAAATAAATAAAAAGCACTACACAGTATGATGGCCATATATATATCTTTATTTAAAATCATAGTTTGTGTTGGTCCCTCACATCAAAATAAACTTTGTTCTGCCCCCCCCCCCCCCCTAATTAAATGGTCATGTCTGTAACAGACATTTGTAATGAGTGATTTAGCCATGCCCACATGGGGGAGCCAAAAAAAACCTGCACCCAGGCCTCCATGACTCTAATCTTGGGCCTGGAGGCAGCCGTCAGAAATTGAGAAGAGGTGAGGATGTCACCAGGACAAAATGTGTTAAATTATCAGGAATTCCTCTGATATGGCAAATTATTATTTTAGGATTTTATTTTTTTTGACAATGGAGAAGGTCATTTCAGCCATTGGTGATGGACTTCAAAAATGTACACGTTATGAAAATGGTGTGATAAGTGAGTGTTCTGTTTAAATCTCAACTCGCATTTAACGTCTAATGCAAGATTAAAGCATATTCATTCTGCCAAGATCATTTACACCACTGCCAATTATCAAACCTGAAAAAATTATTTGATTGCTTTCATTGATTATATGCTCTGGGATGTTAGTGATGTCAAGGGGATAAAGTCATGCTAAGAGAAAACTACATAAAAGGCTCATTAAAATTATGCACATATCTCTGCAGAGGAGATGTAGCTAACATCCTTCATCTGTTACTACTGAGCACCAGCCTGGACTTTACAAGCACACAAGTCCAACAAAGCAACACAGCTTTACATTGGATTGCAGATCTGCTCTGGATCGGAACATCCTGTGGTAAATGTACTAATTCATCCAAGAGTCAGACAATCCGGATCAGTAGTTGCTTGTTTTAACTCTTAGTTTTCTGGCAATACACAAAACAAATGCAAATCATGGACAAACTTCATTTACTTTGTGGTTTGATAGATTTAATTGAATTGACACAAAGATTGCTAGGTGCCTGAAATAAACTTCCAGTGGAAGTAGTAGAGCCTAACACTTTAGTGGATAAAAGAATGGCTTGGAACAATTAACACTTAGTTGTGATATGGGTATACTGAGAAGCCAATTGAGTATGCTCTATATTGTATGTAGTGAATGGGAAGGTACAGTAAGTCAGTAGTAGAAAGTAAATTAATGTTGCCACACTCCAGGTCTGTGCCCAAACAGACCAAAATAATGTAAACACTGAGAGGCATATATGAAACAAAATAAACATTTTATAATGCTGCCATGATATTTCATTTAATTGCTTATATGCTGCCCCAATCTCTGTGTTCATTAAAATGGATTATAGTCATGAACAAAGAATCTAACCTACAGAAGGTTGTTTAAAATCAGCTAATGCTCCCACACTTCTTTCGTTTAATGCACTAGTATAAAATGTACCATATCCATGTGTGAAACATCAGTGAATCAGTATGACAAAGGATACTTTTCATAGTCAATCACTTTGGCTGTGACTGAAACTACTAGGTAATATTTGAAGATATGATCAACACTAACGTGTGTACATACATTGCTTAAATGGCACCTTAAAGTGCTCTGTTCTATTTTAATTTAGAGATTTATTTTGAAAAATAACTATATAATATTGTACATTATTTATAAATAATGGCTTGTAATAGAATAAAACTGACCCATACATTGCTGTCATTGTTTGTTTTAATGTTTTTTATTTCTAGATGATCTCTCCAGAAAATTGCACATTTGCCTCTCAATTCCAGATCTCTGGATTCAACAACCTCTCTATATTCAAATTTCCACTTTTTATTATATTCCTCATTCTTTACCTTGGAACCTGTTTAGAAAATGTCCTCATTATTTTGTTAGTTTCAACCAGCCCCCACCTCCAAACACCAATGTATTTTATACTCCGAAGCCTGTCTTTATGTGAGCTGTTGTACATCACAACCATGGTTCCTAAGATGTTACATGACATTCTATCTGAAAGACCAGCTGTTTCTTTTGTTGGCTGTTTAACACAATTGCTATTATATGGAACTGTAGGGAACACAATGTGTTACCATTATGCTTTAATGTCTTATGACCGATATTCTGCTATTTCTAACCCACTGCAATATTTCACATTTATAGATAACAGGCTTTGTCTTCGTTTCATCATTGGATTTTGGGTGATTTCATTTGCTTCTTTAATAAATGTATCTATTTTTGTCAGCAGACTGAAATTTTGTGATCCGAATATAATTGATCATTTTCATTGTGATTTGAATCCCCTTATAGAACTTTCTTACTCAGACACAACACTTCTTCTACTAATCATCTCACTACAGAGTATGTTTATATCATCAATACCCCTGTCGTTTGTATTTTGTACTTATACATTTATTATATATACAATTCTTAAGATGCCATCAGCAACCGGGAGAAAGAAAGCCTTTTCTACCTGCAGTTCACATCTTCTTGTTGTTAGTATTAATTATGGACTAATTCTTAGCATGTATGTATTACCAAAAAGGGCAATTTCACCTGATGTCAGCAAAGGTTTGTCTTTTTTGTATTTTTTAATTATACCACTATTAAACCCTGTGATATATACGTTGAGAAATCAAGATTTTCATAAAGCTCTGACCTTCAAGTTATATCAGATGAAAAAGTTGTTTGATTCAGAAAATATTTAAATTTAAAAACATACTTTTTTGTAGTGCATAATAGAATAATACCATTTACCATTTTTTGACAAACAAATAGTTGCGCATTTATGTCTAACAGATTTAGGCAGTTATATAATATATAAAATGTGAATTTAAGATCATTTGAGCAGGGCAATCTTCACATCCCTAGTATAGCTGAAATTGTTATACTATTATTATTATCAACATTTTTATTTATTACCCACAATTGTTATGTTTTGTTTGGCTATTGTACATCAGAATATAATATCCCACCCTCATCAGTGAAATTGCGGCGTGATGATGTAGGTACGCACACTCAATGTTTTGGGCAAAGAAAACTGGAGGATCAAAGAAACAGTTGAGTTTCCCAGAAACTCCCTGATGGAGTCCTATGGATGAGGATAAAAGGAATATGGATACAATGGAATTTCAAAATAAGCATCTTAAAGAATAAAACGAGCTATTGGAAAAAAAGGTGGGACATTTGGAAGAAAAACTTAGGTATTTGGAAGATAGCTCAAGATGTAATAACCCAAATTACATAAAATCTACAAACCTAAGAATATTTTGGAAACACTATTAAGAGAAATAATAGTGAACTTAAGCAGGGCCGGCCTTAGGGGTATGCGACCTGTGCGATCCGACCAAAAAAAAGTATAAGACGTTTGCTGGTTGAGGGGGAGAATGTGCTGCTCACGCTCCCTACACACAGTGATAATGCAGGGTATCGGATTTCTCTGCCCCCTCACAGACAGAACAGAACAAGGGGAGGGGAGCCAGAACGGAGAGGGGGAGAGACAGAACAGGGGGAGGGGGGAGAGACAGAACAGAGGAAGGGGAGGGGGAGAGAGAACAGAGGAAAGGGGAGGGAGAAGAGAACAGGGGAAAGTTAAGAAAATGGAGGGGGGAGAGAGAGAGAACAGATATGGGGAGGAGGGAAAGAGAGAGAGAGAACAGATATGGGGAGGAGGGGGAGAGAGAACAGATGGGGAGACGGGGGAGAGAAAACGGATATGGGGAGGACGGGGAGAGAGAACAGATATGGGGGAGTTGGGGAGAGACAGACATGGCAAGGAAGAGGAAAGGGACAAACATGGGAGGGGAGAGAGAACAGATATGGGATGTAGGGGGAAAGAGAACAGGTATGGGGGAGTTGGAGAGAGACAGACATGGCAAGGAAGAGGAAAGGGACAAACATGGGAAGGGAGAGACACATACGTGGAGGGAGAGGAAAGAGACAGGTATGGGGGTGTGTGCCACGGGGGAGGCCCACACAGGGTCCGGAACACGTAAGGCCGGCCCTGTTGTTGAGCACGGCAAGTGACTGGGAAGTGTGAAGTCACCTCATGTTAAAAAAAGTTATCACTTCCCTTGCTGATCAAAGTTTATTACTGAGATCAGTTTCCTTTGTAACTTTTTTGTTTTTTTTGTAATTTTTTTTATTTTTGCCTTCTCGAATTTTTTTTGAGAATATTTGTTAGATTTTTTATCAAAATACATTTAAAAACCAATACATCAAACACTCACATTTCTTAGTTTGAAATGTTGTGTAAAAGAGTAAAATTACAAAAATATCACCATTGCTAGAGGAAGAGGGGTCTGGGGTAAACAATGTTAAATTAGAAGAAACTTGGACCAGCATCAAAGTACAGGAGTGACTTTAATCAACCAGGCATAGTATTTCTTTGGTGAGTTAGTAAAAGCTTTGCTTAGATTTTTTTCCAGTTGGATCTGTAATATAATCTGGTTTTTACCTGTTCCCAGGGTAGGATATTAGGTTGCTTCCAGTTATGAACCAGTACAATTTTAAATGCTATAAAACAGTGTATAATGAAGCATTTTTCTGCCCTATGAATCTTTGGACAGAGGTTATTTTGTTGTTAAACCCTTTTTCTAATTAATTTATATTATTGTAATATATTAATTTAACGAGAGGTAACTCATATATCTCTGTGTGTGGTGGTGGGGGTGTGGGGGTATTGGGAACCTATAGTTTTCTTTTTCATTTAGTTAGTTATGTTTCCCTTTCATATGTATTTTTTAATACTAAAGTGTAGGTTATTTGTATGTATAGGGTATCAAAAGAAATCTGTAACTGTCTTTTAAAAAACAACCTATAACTTGTATCGGTATCTTAAATGACAGATAGGAAAATTACGTTTCAACAACCACATATCAGACATTGAAAAATAGCTCTGGTCATTGGTCCAGAAAATCCCTGGTCTTTAAAGGGTTAATAATTTCATTAAACCTACAGGTTTATTTGTTTTTCTAAGTATTTAATTTCTATTTACTGTTTTTATGTGTTTGTTTTACTAGCCATCACCAATCCACTTTATGCATTTTAATTTACTAACCTTTTATTAAAATTCAATGTAGAGGAGTACCCAAGCTAAGTGTTTCATGAAGTGAAGTTTTATTTCAACGTAGAGTACACAAGCTATTTCGCTATTGTGTTTCTAGGATTATCCCTTTTTTTTTGGGGGGGGGGGGTTCTCCTCATTTACCTTTATTCAATATAAGCTAATTTAGTGTTTCTCTTGCTTTGTTTTGTAAATTAAGTAAGAAATTAGAGTTGGTGAAGGGGTAAGGCCCTGGTGGAGACACGATGGTTACAGAATGGTTGTAAATGATTGTAACTATTCATACATGAAACATAAATGTTTCAAAATAGATACAAATATTTATATGTTCATGAATGGCAATTCAAGGAGCTATCTATCTCCTTTTAATTTGCATCTTTTGTTTAAGTCTTTGTCTAAGTTGTGAACATTGTTTTTGTTTGATCATGTCAGTTGAAAGTCATTGTTTTTATAACCATGTTTTAAAATTGTATAGTGAAAAAAATAATAAAGATATATAAAATGAATATGATGTCCATTTCCAAATAAACAAATAATGATCATTATAATTTGACTTGATTAACAAACATGAGCAAATTAACTGTTTATTTAGCAAAAGTGATGTGGTGGCAACAGTTAATTCACATAATGGGTGTAGTAAAATCTTTAACACATCCATTAAATAATGGTTATTAAACACAAGGAAAAGTGCCCTACACCTATTCAAATAGATCTGTGAAGACTTAAGCGTAAAACTAAAAGATCAATTTTTTTCGTTATGTTTAGAATTAGTTCTACTGCACAAGGGATGCCCAAGGTTTAGTGCCCACTGAATGGAGATATTGGCCTACATTCAATGGCCCCTGTCAATGGCATCACTGGGGGGGGGGGGGGGGGGGGTGTATGGCACATTTTATTAGGCAGATTGATGCTGTTGCATGTTGTGTGGGGCAAAATAACATGAACTATGGAGGAAAGTGACACTGTGGTGTGTTCTGCAGAGGCAATTCTGTGGGGCTAAGTGTTAAGCCATTTAGGTAAATGTGGGTGCAAAGGAAGGGAATAAAAACAAGAAATGCAATTATTCAATAACATTTTTATTACAAATGAAAATAGTTGAATATAATATTAAAACGTTCATAAAATATAAATGCAACTAGTTAGAGAGAGAGAGAGAGAGAGAGAGAGAGAGAGAGAGAGAGAGAGAGAGAGAGAGAGAGAGAGAGAGAGAGAGATGTCTGTGTGTATATTTAGGCTTGTGATATGTGTGTGTTTTGAGGGGCAAAATCCTGGCATATTGTGTGGTGAAAATCCTGGCATATTGAGTGGCATACTAATCCTGGCATATTGGGTGGCTAAATCCTGGCATATTGAGAGGCATAATAATCCTGGCATATTGAGGGGCATAATCCTGGCATATTGTGTGGGAAAATCCTGGCATATTGAGTGGCATACTAATCCTGGCATATTGGGTGGCTAAATCCTGGCATATTGAGAGGCATAATAATCCTGGCATATTGAGGGGCATAATCCTGGCATATTGTGTGGGAAAATCCTGGCATATTGAGTGGCATAATAATCCTGGCATATTGGATGGCTAGGTCCTGGCACATTGAGAGGCATAATCTTGGCATATCTCAATTCCTGGTGTCAGTTCCCCCCCTCCCTTCCCTCCCAATTCCTGGTACAGTTTCCCCCTCCCAATTCCCGGTGTCAGTTTTTCTCCCTCCCAATTCCTGGTGTCAGTTTCCCCCATCCATCCCTCCCAATTCCTGGTTTCAGTTTCCCATCCCTCCCTCACTCCCTCCCTCCCTCCCTCCCTCGCAATTCCTGGTGTCAGTCCCCCCCCCCATTCCTGGTGTCAGTTCCCCCCTCCCAATTCCTGGTGTCAGTCTCTCCCCCTTCCATCCCTCCCAATTCCTGGTGTCAGCTTCCCCCTCCCTCCCTCCCTCCCTTGCAATTCCTGGTGTCAGTTCCCCCTCCCTCCCAATTTCTTGTGCCATCTCCCCCTCCCCCCCAATTCCATTCAGTTTCCCAACCCTCCCTCACAATTCTTGGTGTCAGTCCCCCCCCCCCCCCAATTCCTGGTGTCAGTTTCCCCCTCCCAATTCCTGGTGTCAGTTTCTCCCCCTTCCATCCCTCCCAATTCCTGATGTCACCTCCCCCTCCATTCCCTCTCTCCCTTCCCTCCCTCCCAATTCCTGGTGTCAGTTCTCCCTCCCTCCCAATTTATTGTGCCATCTCCCCCCTCCCTCCCCCCCAATTCCTGGTGTCAATTTCCTCCCATCCCTCCCAATTGTTGGTGTCAGTTCACCCCTCCCCCCAATTCCTGGTGTCAGTTTCCCCCCCCATCCCTCCCAATTTTTGGTGTCAGTTCACCCCTCCCTTCCCAATTCCTGGTGACAGCCCCCCCCGCCCTCCCTCCCTATTCCTGGTGTCAATTTCCACCCTTCCATCCCTCCCAATTCCTGGTGTCAGTTCCCCTCATCCCTCCCAATTCTTGGTGTCAGTTCCCCCTCCCTCCCAATTCCTGGTGTCAGCCTCCCCCATCCCTCCCAATTCATGGTGTCGGTTACCCCTTCCCTCCCTCCCAATTCCTGGTGTCAGTTCCCCCTCCTCCCTCCCAACTCCTGGTGTTAGTTCACCCTCCCTCCCAATTCCTGGTGTTAATTTCCACCCCTATATACCTCCAAATTCCTGGTGTAAGTTCCCCCCTCCTTTCCTCACAATTCCTGGTGTCAGTTTCCCCCCTATAGGTAGCACCAGCCCTGTGTGTGTGTGTGTGTATGTGTGAAAGAGCACACACACACTGTCTCTTTCACACATACACACACACACACACACACACTCTATGTGTGTGACATAGAGAGAGAGAAATATATAGATGGTGTGTGTGTATGAGAGAGAGAGAGATGGTGTGTGTGTGTGTGAGAGAGCCCATCTGCCATGGACTGTAGCCTCAGATCATTTGGATACCTGGCCCCCATTAATCCCAAAACTGGCATTAGTGGTAAGATAACAGCATTCATGATTCAATGCCCACTGCTAATGACAGAACCCACATAAAAAGGAACAAAACTACTGTTCTTTGAAGTAATTACTACAAAAACAGTGATTCAATGAGGGCTGTAAAAGTTCATAACACATCTTTAATTTACTGGCACAAAAAAAGACAACCTAAATGTTCATTGGCTGCTTAACGCTCCTTTTTTATATTGAACTTGTGTTCAAATGTTTAATAGTTTTATCTTTTATATATACATGATATGAATACAAGTATTGGGTCATAGCACTTAATTTTTGAATTTAGGTGCTTCAATCAGACCCATTGTCACAGGTGTATAAAATCAAGCACCTGGCACTTAGTCATGTCATGTCTATTTTAACATTTGTGAAAATAATTCTAAAGAGCTTATTGAATTCAAGCATGCTACTGTGATAGCATGACACCTTTGCAATAAGTCAGCACAACAACTGTGGAGCGGGAGCTTCAAAGAATGTGTTTCCATGGCCGGACAGCTGCATGCAATATTGAGAACAAAAAGAACGTACAAGGTAACCAGATATATACAATGACAACAAAAAGAGGGACACAAGAATAGATTGAATTAATAAATGGGTAGATACCAAATATATGATATTGTTTAAAAATTCACACGTTATTGATAATTAGAGAGGTAAAAAAAGAAATACTGATGATGGAGGAAATAACGTTATAGGTATTTGCATATACCACTTAACCCCTTTGTGACAATGGATGTGCCTGGCACGTCCTGATGTGAAACAAGGTGTTTTCGCAATCAGCAAAATTTCCTCTCTGGGCCAGCATGCTCCGTCAATATGGCTATGCCCTCTTGCGGTCAGAGCTTTGAAAGTGAAAGAAAATTCACTTCCGTCACTCTGAATATGTTGCTTGACTGCCCCTAGAGGCAGCAATTGCAATGTTTAACAAAAAAGGATTTATTTAGCTTAAAACTAGTATTATGGTTAGATTAGCCTATAGGGTTAAAATTAAATAATTTTTAGCATAAGGTAAAGGGTTAAAATGAAATTAAAATATATTAAGGGATAGCATAAGGGTTAGAGTTTGGGGTTAAATTTAGCGTTAGGGTTAAATTTAGGGTTCGGGTTGGGGTCAAAAGGTCAATATAGGAAAAATACCCAAAAATATGGAAACATGTATATTTCTGAACTCGGGACAACATTTAGAAACTATTTAAACAGTGTCTTTTTTAATGATTGTAAATTATGTTTTAGGTCAAAGTTAGAAAAAGGTTTTTTTTTTACATTTTCATCATATTTTATGATTTTTTTGTAGTAAATTATAAGATATGATGAACATAATGGTATCTAATGAAAGTCCTTCTTATGATGATAAAAACAACATATTATTTGTGTGGGTACAGTATGTGAGAAAGAAGAAAATTACAGCTAAACACAAACATCACAGAAATGTCAAAACAGCCATTGTCACCAAGGGAAAGTCAAGGTAAAAATGTCTTGTCCACTAAGGGGTTAAACATAACAGACAAATAAAACTAACAAATGTGCCACTTTGAGATTCAGGGCAGTATGATTTGAAAAGGAAGGGATATCTGAAGAAAACTGTAGATAGGAAAAGTAGCCAACAAAAACATAGTACAGACACTATGGGATCAGACCAAACACCTATCCTGTAGATATAATATAATGTATAAATATACAGTGAAAAAATGGATGAGCAAGTATGCAAAGCAGCCAGTGATACGTGTAAAATAAAATACACAAGTGACTATTTGAAAGTGTCCACTAAACACCGGCAGCTGGAAATGGAACAAACACAGACAACCTGTGGCTGCGGCTGAGGCACTGAGTCCGTTTTCTTGTGTGAGCAACCTTGCGCTTTGGTGCTGCACTGGACTTCCTGGTGTACGGTGGCTCACCCTACGGTGTTTTTCTGAGGTTTGTGAGCCACCGTACACCAGCAAGTCCAGTGTAGCACTGAAGCGAAAGGTTGCTGACATGAGAAAACGGACTCAGTGCCTCACTTATTTTATTGGAGTTTTATTACAATTTTGGATATTTGTAGGGACTGCGGTGCCTTTTAGACATGTGCAAAACTAAAATTTTAGTTTTGTTTTCGGACGAAAATGTTATTTATTTCGTCTAAAACGAATTTCGTTCATTACTGCATTCGTTTCAGACGAAATTCGTTCATTATTTTCGTTTAGTTTCGTTTTATTCGTTTGTTTTATAGAATACGTGTAATACTATTGGCTTTCTTTAAACAGAACGAGAGCCCCATTCATAAGAAATTCTTATGAATGGGGCTCTCCTTCGGTTCATAGAAAGGCAATAGTACTACATGTTTTCTATAAGCCGAAATTCTATAAACCGAAGGTCGTTCGGTTTATAGATTTTCGGTTAATATAATACATAGAATTACATGTAATTCTATGTATTCTATAAACGGAAAGTCTATAAACCAAACGACCTTCGGTTTATAGACTTTCGGCTTATAGTAAACGTACAGTAGTAGTCCCTTTCTTTGAACCCATTCAAAGCAATGAATAGCAATAGGATTACATGTATTACATAAGCCGACAGCCTATAAACCGAACGTTCGGTTTATAGGCTGTCGGCATTTCACTACACGGAGACAGAGTCTCCATTTATAAATTTATGAATGGAGACTCTGTCGCCGTGTAGTGAAATGCCGACAGCCTATAAACCGAACGTTCGGTTTATAGGCTGTCGGCATTTCACTACACGGAGACAGAGTCTCCATTCATTATGCATGGAGACTTTGTCTCTGTGTCGTGAAATGCCGACAGCCTATAAACCGAACGTTCGGTTTATAGGCTGTCGGCATTTCACTACACGGAGACAGAGTCTCCATTCATTATGAATGGAGACTTTGTCTCTGTGTCGTGAAATGCCGACAGCCTATAAACCGAACGTTCGGTTTATAGGCTGTCGTTCGGTTTATAGGCTGTCGGCATTTCACTACACGGAGACAGAGTCTCCATTCATAAATTTATGAATGGAGACTTTGTCTCTGTGTCGTGAAATGCCGACAGCCTATAAACCGAACGTTCGGTTTATAGGCTGTCGGCATTTCACTACACGGAGACAGAGTCTCCATTCATTATAAATGGAGACTTTGTCTCCGTGTCGTGAAATGCCAACAGCCTATAAACCGAACGTTCGGGTTATAGGCTGTCGGCTTATGTAATACATGTAATCCTATTGCTATTCTATAAACCGAACTTTCGGTTTATAGAATGCCAATAGACTTACATGAAATCCATAAACCGAAAGTCGTTCATTATGTTGGTTTATGGAATGTAAGTGTACTATGCTATTGTATTCTATAAACCGACTCTATTTCGGCCTATAGAATGCAATAGTACTACGAATGGACGAATGAACGAATGATTTTCATTTATTAACCATTCGTTCATTCGGCTTTCGTTAGCTTAGCATTTTCGTTATTCGTTTTACGGACGAATGGACGAAAATGCTATTTTCGGACGAAAATGCATTCGTCCGAAAACAAATGCACATGTCTAGTGCCTTTTTTTATCATCATTTGGAGAAATAAATCGCTTGTTACTAATGCTGGGCTCTTTACATCATTACATTATCGTCGCCAGAAACAACAGAGTGGTGGCAGTGTTCCATTATAATCATCATTCAGCATATTTTTCAATTTCTTCATGTTTGTTACATTGATATTGCACTAGGTATCGGCATTTTGTATTTTACACGTGCAAGCAGTAAACGAAGAGTGCCTTTTTGTGACAAGTAACTGTATTACCTTTTTTTTTTTTATTTGTGTGTTACATTTTTTTCATTTGTGTTGTTACATTTGCACTATATGCTTGCTCTGTCAATCAGAGGCGTCACTAGGGTTGGTGTCACCCGGTGCGGAAACTCATGGTGTCACCCCCTTGATCTCCTTTGGTACCATGCCATACAGAATCATTAGCGATGTTTTTTCTACTAATGTTACTTGTAAATTATAATTCCCATATATAACTGAATGTAATGGCAATATTAGTGACATAAATAACTAGCTAAATTAAAATGACACCATTTAAATTACAATAAACACACACAGCCTATATAGATTTACATAGTTTAATGTTAAGTGCAACTTTGGTAACAAAACAATAGAATTCAAACACTTGTAATAACTCACTAGTAGGAAGATACATTAATGGATTATGATTGCATAACCAATAACGGTCTAACTAATGTAGAAGAGGTAGACAATTGTAAATGGAAATTAACTCATAAATAAAACACCAAAAAGTTAGCAGCAACAAATACACAAGTATTACAGCATTTACTGAACATCTCAATTAAATCAGAACTTTCCTTTCCTGGCCTTCAAAGCAGCAAACTTCTGAATAACATCATCAAAATCAATACCTTTCACCCACTCGCTTTCAACTGATAATATTGCAAGATCAGAAAATCTTGATTGTCCCATGGTAGATCTCAAATAATTTTTTATAAGTTTCAGCTTCGAAAAGCTTCTCTCACATGAAGCCACAGATACACAGATTGTCAGAAATAATTTTAGGCTTAGTGAAAGGTTTGGGAGAGACTGAATGAAGTCCCATTCAGCAATAAATGTCAAAATGTTTAATACTGGCCAATCTTTGGCTTCCTCCAGATCAATCTTTGCTGATTTCAGGTGCCTTCTCAGCCTTGGTATTTCAATTAAAAGCTCACTCTCGGACACCTCAACATATAAAGTAGTGAGGTTTTTGGATGTACATCTTTAACTCTTCTTCAGTGGCAGATATGAGACTCTTTGGTTGAACACACTGAACATGGCTGCTATATCATTGATGGCCCTTGTTCTAATCTGGAGTTCTGAATGAAAGCGGTCAATACACTCAAGCATCGCCCTCTTGGTTTCTTGTTGCAGAGTGAGTCCAGCATCTTGTGTTTTCTCCCCTACCATCCTCTTCTTGAACTTGGCTCTTCTTTCTACAGCAATGCCACATTTCTCTGATTTTAAAAGTGCCTGTTCAATTGCATGCTCCACTAGGTGACTGCGCTCCTCGTGCAGAAAAAGTTTTAGCCCTTCTAGCTTTGTCACCACTATGTCAAGAGCCAAGCCCTTAGTTTGCAGGTACTGCTGTGTATTATTCACTTCCTGAAGTACATCACACCAGAAGTACAGGTAGCAAAGAAATGTGAAATCGCAGACAGCAGGCAATAGACCTTGTGCTGCAGCTCTTGTGCACATATTTTCATGAGGATCACAAAGAGCTTCAATCGCCAACACAAATGTATCAAAGTTTTCTTTCACTGGCTTAACTGCATCATGATGAGCACTCCAGCGTGTTGTAGATAGTTTTTTCACTGACACTCCAGTTTTGTCAATTAACACATCCCAACGATGGGTGGATGCAGCAAAGAAAGAATACATTGTCTCAAGAGTTCCAAAAAATGTCACACATGAGGCATTTTCGGCAAAAGAGTGCTGACCGCACAAGTTCAGTGAATGGTCCACACATCCATTAAAAATAGCTTTTCTGTTCTTTTCCTTAAGAATGGCTTGTACACCTCCATGGATTCCAGCCACAGTGGCAGCATTATCATAACCTTGAGCGCGGCACATCATTATGTCCAGTCCATCACGTTCCAGATTTTTAATAATGTCCGAACTATGGTCAGCGGCTTTTTTCCCCTTTAAAGGGAAAAATCCTAGAAATGCCTCTTTCACTTCAACTTTCTTATTGTTGATTTTGACATATCTGATCACTTTGGACATCTGGTCAGTATGTGATATGTCAGGCTTGCTGTCAAACATGATTCCAAAGTATTTGGCAGACTTTATGTCCATGACAAGCTTCTCCTTCACATGATTTGCCAGGGCACTTATAAAGTCATTCTGAGTTTTTGGTGCAAGATAAGAGACTGATACTTTGCCTTTGCTCCGCTACTGCTTTAATCGCATTAAGTGCTCCTTCAGAACTGGATCATATTTTGAAATTAGTTCAACTAATTCAAGGAAGTTACCTTTATTCAATGAAGATTCATCTTCATTGTGGCCACGGAATGCCAGATTCTGCTTGGCAAGATGCAATGTAATGTCAAGCAATCGTTGCAAGATGTTCCTCCACTTTTTCTTCTCCATTTCCATCACAGAAACATTTTCAGCATCAATGGTTTTGTGCAGCCTAAGTCCTGCTTCCAATGTTTTCCACATTTCAAGGCAATGAAGGTGCTCTTCAGATGACTCATGGTTTTGTACTTTTGGATTCAGTTTCCACCACGTCTGAAACCCAGTCACAAACTTGGAAGTCATTTCTGTAGCAGCAGTGGCAAACAGTCGGCAGCAAAAGCAGTATAAATTCTTGCTGACAGGTGAGTAAACCATCCATGACCGCAGAATTTTCTCGTTGTTTGGCATCAACTTGTAAAACCACTCTTTTGAAAGCTGGCGCACATCTCCCTTTACTTTTGCACCTTGCCTTGCCACAACACTAAAAGGCCCATCTTTGTTTTGGAAGGAAGCACTTCCAATTTTGGTGATTTCAACCCGATAAGGATCAGAAACGGGTATATCCCAGAAAGAAACATCATGTGAAATGTTCAAATCTTTCTCCTTAATGTGACTCGTCTCCTGTACAGGATCATGGGTAGAATCACTTTCAGCACTCTCTTCTGCTTCCATTTCCACTTCTTGTTCTTCTACTTCATGTTCTGCCATTTCCACTCCTTGCTCATCTGCAGAATGCATGCTCGCATCAGAAGAGTCAGATTTATCAATTGGAGAGTGAGGAGCAGTGTCTTTTGATGAACCCTGCCCATCATCTGGCCTTTTCACATACTGAAGCATGGATCCAGCTAGAGTTTTGAGTGACTGACTTCTTGCCTTTCTCGTTTTCCTTTGCTGGCATCCTCTTGGCCTCTTTGATTTATGCACACCGTGAGGCATGACGGAATATACCTGCACAATACAAACAGACAAATAAGCAATATTTGGAAAACACAAAAGAAAATGTAAATCACATTATGAATATGTGAAATACAGTGATAGCATACCTGTATGGACAACAGCTACTAAAAAAAACAAGAAATCCTGGAAGCATCAATGACGAATATATATTTGATCTAGAGAGAAAAAATAGGGAGAGATTTGTTGATCAACTCAACTTCCTTTCCCACTCTCATAAAGTATCAACTCACCTCCAAATAGGACACCCTTAGGTTTCACGTATATAAATCACAATGACAAGCTGCTGCAGTTCTCTGCCACTGATGTATAAATGTGGAAGGGAAAGGCAATAAATAGTAGCTTCTGTTACAAGTAAACATAAATGTCATAGTGAGAAAAAAAACTAAAATTGAGTGAAATTAGATGAATTACGCAGATAACTGCCAGATACAGTGGTCATTTTATTTCAAATTTCTCAGAAGTGGAACATGAATAACAGCAGAAGAATTGTGTGTATACCAGTACTGATGACGCTGATGTATGTAAAACATTCATAGACAATCTACAGATAAAAGGTGATTTACATTATCAAGGTAAAGATGTCTGTCTTGTGACAGCACTTCATGGCAGTTTTAAACCAGTTTTCTTCAAACTTCAGATTATCTGTCTCTGGATTACTAGTTGTGATACACTTGTCTTTTACTACATTTAGATTTATGGTTTGAGCTTAGGGATGATTTTCTGATAACACAGTCTTATGAACTTTTCACTTTGAGTCCATGTGACTTCTGATTTAAGGTCCCTAATCTACAATCTGACCTGGGTCATAATTTAAAACATGTTTTGCCACTGAGCTGTGTTTGCACACTGTAAAGGGCCCCAAACGTGAACTATTTCTCTTTCATGCTGTATACATATCAAACACGCTTAAGGTACATTTTTTTTGCTGTTTAATTATTTCATTGCAATAAATAAGAAATCAACAGAAAGGTTAATTAGAGCAAGTATTGCCTGTGAGTAATTCCATGAAAATATATTTGGTTCATTAACATATCCCAATCATAAAATCAGCATGAATATTACATTTTATTTAAACACAGACTTATAAAAAGCTAGTTATAAATAAAAAGTAAGTATATATATATATAATTTTCATAAGTTTTCCTGCACATAAAATTCCACAGTGCCACAATTAATTATATGGGTGCAAAACCAGAAGCAACAAATATTATATTATCAAAAACTTGATGAACTACACATGTATAGATCCAAAGCAATGTAATTGTATTCAATGATTTAGGCCATAACCCAGATTGTACCACAGCACTTGGCTTAGCATAACTCTCATCATTACATAGTGAGTCAGAACTGACAATTGTACAACATAAATCCTACCATTAGAGCATGAGGCAGACATGAACATTGGTAAAGCATAACTCCCATCATTAGATAGCGAGAAAGATAAGGAGGGTGGTACAGCATAATTCCCATCATTACAGACACTGACGGTGGTACAGCACAACTGCCATCATAGTAAACTTTGGCCTACACAGACATGATGCACCATAAATCCCAATCCCATCATATCATACCATACCTATATGCAGCATTATATATATATGTCTGTCTATATAATATGTACATTTTCATATGCATATATGCCTATGATGCAGATGTACATTTTGGGGCAGGAAACCCAGCATAATATACAGCCCCCAAATGTACATGTATAACATAATATAGTATATACATACATATGAAATTAATATACACCCTTCCATGACCGCAGCACAATAAATAAAGTATATACACCCCCAATATATCATTACATAGTAAGTCAGAAACTAAGGCACAGCATAACTACCATCATTATATAGTGACACAGACACTAACAATGGCACAACATAACTCCTTATATCATTATAGCATGAAGCAGACATGGACAGTGGAGAAGAATAACTCCCAATCTCCCATCATTAGATAGTGTGACAGACCCAGATTGTGCATAATAATACAGGATGGGCACCCAGCAATTCTCATGTGGAGGGCACATTACCATTTGAGTTGTTTAAGTGACACAGAGACTTAAAATGCAACTGGAATTTAATTCTCAGAGAGATATATGAAATTTTGCTATCCGGATCAAATAAACTGGCACTAAAAATGTCTATTAGAAGTCTTGCTAAATAAACATGCCATGCATTACAAAGCTAACACATGGATCATGGCCGTCTAAGCAACAAGGCTTGCAATCTAATTGCATCGACAAAACAGAAGACTGCACATAACATTACAATGGGGGGCGGGGGACAATAGGAAAAAAAACCAGTAGGATTTAAGGCTATGAATATAAATTATCACCAAAAATATATCTATACCGTATAGTATATTTTTGGTGATTTTTGTCTATTAGAAGTCTTGCTAAATAAACATGCCATGCATTACAAAGCTAACATATAGATCATGGCCCTCTAAGCAACAAGGCTTGCAAGAAGACTGCACATAACATTACAATGGGGGAGGGGGGGGGACAATAGGAAAAAAACACTAGGATTTAAGGCTATGAATATAAATAATCACCACAAATATACTATACCGTATAGATATATTTTTGGTGATTATTTATATTCATAGCCTTAAATCCTAGTGTTTTTTTTTCCTATTGTCCCCCCCCCCCCCCCCCCCATCGCATCATTGTAATGTTATGTGCAGTCTTCTGTTTTTTGGATGCAATTAGATTGCAAGCCTTGTTGCTTAGAGACATTTTTAGTGCCAGTTTATTTGATTAAAGTCTCTTTCAACAGTCAACTCATCATATTTAAAGGTTTTTAATAGGCATTAGGCATTAGGGGCATTAGGCATTAGGCATTAGGCATTAGGGGCATGGGGTATTAGGGGCATGGGGCATTAGGGGCATGGGGCATTAGGCATTAGAGGCATGGGGCATTAGGGGCATGGGGCATTAGGGGCATGGGGCATTAGGGGCATGGGGCATTAGGCATTAGGGGCATGGGGCATTAGGCATTAGGCATCGGGGCATTAGGCATTAGGGGCATGGGGCATTAGGGATTAGGGATTAGGGGCATTAGGGGCATGGGGCATTAGGCCATTAGGCATTAGGCATTAGGGCATTAGGGGCATGGGGCATTAGCCATTAGGGCATTAGGTGCATGGGGCATTAGAGGCATGGGGCATTAGAGGCATGGGGCATAGGGCATTAGGCATTAGGGCATTAGGCATTAGGCCATTAGGCATTAGGGCATTAGGCATTAGGCATTAGGGCATTAGGCATTAGGGCATTAGGGGCATGGGGCATTAGGCGTTGGGGCATTAGGGGCATGGGGCATTAGGGATTAGGGGCATTAGGGGCATAGGGCATTAGGCATTAGGGCATTAGCCATTAGGGCATTAGCCATTAGGGCATTAGGCAACCCCCCCCCCATCTGCTCAGACTCTTAAGACCCACACTCACCCTGCTCGCGCTTGGGACTCTAAAGTGACACTGACAGACAGCTACCACTGTCATAACTCGTCAGCGCTCAAGGCTGAGCGCTGATTGGTCCACTGCCGTGTCTCTCACCTCTGACTGCCGCAAGAGGAGCTGACGGAGGAAAAAGAAAAATGCACGCTGCAGAAGACTGAGCACGCACGTGAGTACCACGTGACACCCTCAACAGGTGACCCCAGGGCCGTTGATACAGCCTGCAGCAGCGTTTCACTTTTTTTTTTTTCCGGAGCGGCACGGGTGTCACCCCTGTTGAGGGTGTCACCTCAGTGAGCATGTGGTGGAAAAAAAATAAAAAAAGTGAAACGCTGCTGCAGGCTGTTTCGACGGCCCGCCGGGTGTCACCCCTGTTGAGGGTGTCACCCGGTGCGGGCCGCCCCTCCCTTGTGACGCCGCTGCTGTCAATCACTACAATCATTTGCACTAACTGCTAATTTTTTCCACTTGTTACAATATCATTACAACATTTCTTTTGATTTATACTGTCAACAGTCACCTTAAGGGCATCTGCACAACTGTTTTTTCATTGTACTGTAGAGTTTGGTATAATGGTATGGGGCTGTTTTTCAGGGGGTGACATCAGTTCATCGCAGCTGCATGAACACAGTCACTTCACCGTCCCCTCTTGCGCAATGAACTGGCCATCGCGCCAGAGAGGACAAACTCTCACTGATGTCATCGACAGATCTTTCTTCACTGGATAGTTCATCGGGTGATTGCTGAAGGTAAGAATTTTTAGGGCTTAATGTTAAATTAGGGTTTGGGGGGATAGTATTTGGGTTCGGGGAGGGTAGTAGTAGGGTTCAGGTATTTTAATTTTAGCATTAGAGTTCGGGGGGGTTAATGTTAGTGTTAGGGTTCAAGGGGTTAGGTATTATTATTAGGGTTCGGGAGTATTAGGGTTCGGGGGTTAATATTAGAATTGGGGTGCAGGGGTAGTGTTAGTATTTATGTTTGGGTTGGGGGTTAGTATGGGGGTTTAGGGTCACTGTTTGGGGGTTGCTTTATTGGGGAGGGGTTTATGTGTATGTGGGGGTGTATGTAACTGTCAGCGCTTACATTGCTGCGATGAAGCGGCCGCATTGATCTTCACGCTGACAGTTCAGCGTTCAAACTGCAGCGCTGAACTGTCCTAGACGCTGTTTTTCAGGTGTTGGGTTAGGCCCCTTACTTTCAGTGAAAAGAAATCTTAATGCATCATGTCTAAAAAGTCCATGTATAAAAAATCAGGTGCTGAAAAGAACCTGACTAGTGCCGGAGAACCTCTTCCAAGTTTTTGGCGTAGGTCTTTTATCCTGCACTGCAAAGCGTTGGAAGTTCTAAAAAGACGCAATCACCATTATACATAACAAATGACGATTTCACCTTTTTATAACCCTCCTGACACTTTGCAGTGTGGGCGTTTTTATACATAACCTCCAATGTCTCCTGTAAGTATAAACCAATGCACTGCATAATCCTTTTCACACACAATAAATACATATATGTATTTGTTAGAGATTGATTTCATGGTGAGAGCACCTTGTCTATATGCAAAATTATATGAAATACTGTATTGGCCTGAGTATTGACTTGCCATGATTAACCCTTTAAGGACCATGGATTTTCCAAGGCCAAAGACCAGAGCATTTTTCAATTTTTAATATGCGTTTTTTGAAACATAATTTTCCTCTCTCTCATTTAACCCACCCATACAAGTTATATGTTGTTTTTTAAAGGACAGCTAGAGCTTTCTTTTGATACCCTATACATACAAATTATTTACATTTTATTATTAAAAAATACATATAAAATAGGAAATTTTGGGGAAAAAAAAGTTTTTCCCCATTATTTTCCCAATATATATTTTGCCATAATACTGTGTAGTGGTTTTATTTATTTCTATGATGCTCAGCCAGCAACATGGGAGACTTTTTTCTGGCTAGCAGAATGAGTTTTAACTTCCGTTCCAATGATTCCCAACCAGCCAAAGTCTCTCATTAGTCTGGCTGAGCATCATTGGAATAGAAGTACACAAGGAGTGATAAATAATATTCCACCAAGTCAGTCACTCATGTGTCTCTCTCTCCCCATACCCTCATCTCTGTCTGTCTCTCCCCGTACCCTCATGTCTCTCTCTCTCCCCATACCCTCATGTCTGTCTCTCTCTCCTCGTACCCTCATGTCTGTCTCTCTCCCCCCATACCCTCATGTCCATCTCTCTCTCCACTCCTGCTCCATGTCGCTCTCTCTCTCTCCACTCCTGCTCCATGTCTCTCTCTCTCTCCACTCATGCTCCATGTCTCTCTCTCTCTCTATTCATGCTCCATGTCTGTCTCTCTCTCTCCACTCACACTCCATGTCTGTCTCTCTCTCTCCACTCATACTCCATGTCTTTCTGTCTCGCACTCTGCACTCATTCCCCATGTCTGTCTCTCACTCTGCACTCATTCCCATGTCTGTCTCTCACTCTGCACTCATTCCCCATGTCTGTCTCGCACTCTGCACTCATTCCCCATGTCTGTCTCTCACTCTGCACTCATTCCCATGTCTGTCTCTCACTCTGCACTCATTCCCCATGTCTGTCTCTCACTCTGCACTCATTCCCCATGTCTGTCTCTCACTCTGCACTCATTCCCCATGTCTGTCTCTCTTTCTCCACTCATTGCCCATGTCTGTCTCTCTCTCTCCCCACTCATACCCCATGTCTGTTTGTCACACCCCATATCTTTCTCCTATACCTCCTACCTACCATGTATTTGTCTCTTCCCATGTCCCTTTTCCCTGCCCCCTACTGACTTCATCTCAGAACTCAATTAGCTCTGCCTTGATCTCCCCGCAAATAGTGATGACTCTGATTGTTATGTTCCGACGCTCTAAGTCATCACTGTGCACGGAAAGAGCAGAAAGTGCTGACTGAGGTCCAAGGGGAAACATGGCACCAATCTGCAGAGCTGGCTCTGAGAGGCAGCAAAGCAGCACATGGGCAGCCCATTTGCCGAGGTGTACTTAGGGTACATTTTGCTATTAACATAAGCAACAGCCAGTTTACCTATTAAAAATGCCAGTTCGTACATTAAAATCCGCCAGTTTCCCCAGTAATATGCTAGTTATTTTGTGTATTAATATGCCACAGCTAGTTTGTCCATTAATATACAACAGCCAATTTTCCCAATGATATGCCACAGACAGTTTTCCCATTTCTATACCAATGCTAGTTTGCCAATTAATAGGCTACAACCAATATGCCACAGTTAGTTTACCCAATAAAAGCATAATCTCCTCTCCTGCCTTCCTCAGTACTCACCTTGCTGCTCCTCTGCACAGTCTTCCCTCTATGCAAGCTGAGTGCAGGAGGCGGGAAATAGACACCAGCTGGTTGGGGGCTGGTGCCCTCCATGTGATAAACTGATGAGCGCAGTGAAGGCCCAGGGCAAGAACACACTTACACACAGCCACACATAAATACACACAGTCATACATAAATACACACAGTCACACAGAGTTACACACTTAGTCACCCTCACAGACATACATTTACACAGACACTCTTATACACACTGTCACACATACATAAATACACACAGTCATACATAAATACACACAATCATACATAAATACACACAGTCACACAAACACAGTTACACACTTAGTCACCCTCACAGACATACCTTTTACACAGACACCCTTATACACACTGTCACACATACATAAATACACACACAGCCACCTTTACACACTTACACACAGGATACACTTACACAGACACTCATGTACACACACTTTCACAGACAGTAACACACAAATAGTTATACACATTGACACATTCACATACACATTGACACACACTTCCACACTTTCTTTCTTTATTTTATATTTTAACACCCCCCCCCCCACATCACCTCCTCCTCCTTGTTAATCCAAGCACAGAGCAACGGGGGAAAGCTCTGCCCCCGTCGCGTTCTGTGATTGGCTGCAGGGAGGAGGATGTTCTCTATGGTGTCTTGGCAGATACTCTAGAGAACGGCCTCCTCCCGGCAGCAGCCAATCACAGAACGTGACGGGGGTGGAGCTTGCACCCGACGCACTGTTCTTGGTTTAACAAAGAGGAGGACAGCAGGGAGAGAGTTCCCTGCTTCAGCGCCTCTCCTCCCGTGCGCCTGGGCGCAGTGCACCCCGTGCACCCGCCCAGGATCGGCCCTGAGTGCGAAAGTGCTTATACATGGGTATAGTTGCCCTTAAAGTTTTGCCTGATGTTACTTCTACTCTTTCTTGTTTAGGCAAAATGAAACATACTTGAGATAATACATCACTAAGGGTCTTTGTTCTTCTATTGGAAAATCTACCATCTCCTTCTAGTAATGGCTTTAGTAGATGGTCTGTACACAGCACAGGAAGATTCCTCCATATGGCATTACAGATCTGGCTATACTCTTTACTGTAGTTGAAACAATATGTTTTATTTGGTGTATTAGCTAATTCCCTATGTCATGAGCTTTTAGATTTCTTATTTAAAAAGGCAAGCCTGTCTAATTTATCTTCTGCCCTTCTGGCCTGTTAAGTGCATGAGTCTGAGAAGACCCTTTCCTGCAACCTCCTACTTAGATCATATGCCTGTTTTTGAACTTAAAGGGACACTCCAACCAAAAAATTAAAAGGGTTTCTTTTTTTTTTATTTTGCATTGTTGATTTCAAATATGTCTTTTCTTTTTGTTATGTGAGTTTAATTTTATGAAATATTTTACTAAACAAGTGTGAGTGGGGGCAGATCAGGTCAATCTCCTCTCTTTGTGGTGGAAGGTAGGTAAAATAGGTTGTACACAGCCACCTAGTTCTGCACACTAGTGATACAAAGGAGCCAGTTAGAGAGCAGGGGTGTATCTTGTGACATCATCATGCAGGTTTTGGCAACAGCTGTAAAGTGAGACTTGCTGGAAGATTTTGGAGAATGTTGCATCGTGGGTAATATTCTCAAAATGGATGCTGAAGATAAACACCTAATTTTATTTCTACTTTTAAATGCAAATAATTCATAAATAGTAGAAAAAAAAACATTGGAATATGTCTTATATATGTGTTTGTTTTAAATGCACTGGTATTCTAGTTCCATCTTATGTAAGTGGTATCGTCCCTCTAAGGCTGAGGAAGATTTCCTCAGGTGCACAAACTGACCCTCCGGTATAATGGTTTGCAAATGACCCAGGTGGCAGGAGCTAGTATGCAAAAGAGTGTTACCCGCAGTGGGTTTTTGGAAAACCTCAGTGTCAATACTTTTTGTCACTATATTTTCAGTTAGTTTAAGATCTATATAATTAACTGTTGTTCTATTCATGGTAACCATCCATTTCATTAAATTGATGATTATTCAAATAATATAAAAAAAATCTCTGATTGATGTGCCACTCTACCACACCAAATTAATAACAGGCCATCAGTTATTGGAGTTGGAGTTGGAGATAGCAACCTGTTCAGGTCTAATATGATTGTAAAGGTGTACAATCATATTAGACCTGAACAGGTTGCTATCTCCAAAGATGTGGGAGGCACCACAGCAACCCAAGAAAAGATTGGCATAGGTAGGGCCGGATTCCACCACCATGGCAGTCATACATCAACCCCCATGTAGGCTCATCCAGGCTGCATCCAGGCATTTCTGTATCCTTCTGGTTTTCTTGCTTTGTTCAAGTGTTTATGGTCTATGCTGGATCCTGTCTGTTTTTTTTTGTATCTGTGTATCTTTGTGTTTTAGTTCCTAGTTTGACCAAATGGTGGCACTCCCCTAGAATTGACCACATGGTGACATTTCATAGTGGGCTCAAGATAGGCACCTGCCCAGAGTGGTACCTGCCCAGTTTTCCCAAAAAGAGGTACCTGCCCAAGTCTTTCTATAGACAAGCACCTTCTCAAGTCTTGCTATAGACCGGTACCTGCCCAAGTCTAGCTATTGTCTGGCACCCTCCCAAGCCTAGCCATAGACTGGCATCTACGCTGACCTGAGCCCTGTAAAAAGGGTGACCTGAGCCCTGTCAGAAGGGTGACCTGTTTCCTAGAATTCTTGTCTCATGGTTCCTGCCCTGTCATGAATGGGGTCATAGAGTCTATTGAATGGAATGCCCTGAGTCATAGAATTATGTTTTCCTTATGTTATGTTTTCCTTGCTTCTTGCTTCTTTTCCTTTGCTCTTCCATTCTGGTCCAATTCTGGTCAAATTCTGGTTTTCTTCCTGTTTATTGTCCCGTTTTATTCCAGGTTTTCATTGTTTCTCTTTGCCAAGCTTCTCTGCTCTGTATAAATGTGCAAACCTGCCAGTTTGTTTGCCTTTCAGTTCCTTTCAGTGTTCAGTCTTTTTAGATATGTAGTCAATAGTAGACATGTGCATTCGTTTTCGGACGAATGCATTTTCGTCCGAAAATAGCATTTTCGTCCATTCGTCCGAAAAACGAATAACGAAAATGCTAAACTAACGAAAGACAAATGAACGAATGGTTAATAAACAAAAATCATTCGTCCATTCGTGCTATTGGCATTCTATAAACCGAAAAAGAGTCGGTTTATAGAATACCAATAGCATTACATATACATTCCATTAACCGACATAATGAACGACTTTCGGTTTATGGAATGCATGTAATACTATTGGCTTTCTATAAACCGAACTAGAGTCCCCATTCATAAGAATTTCTTATGAATGGGGACTCTAGTTTGGTTTATAGAAAGCCAATAGTATTACAAGTATTCTATAAGCCGAAAGTCTATAAACCGAACGACCTTCGGTTTGTTGGTTTTAAAAGGTCAGTAACCTTTATTAAGACTACTTTGAACTTAAGTTTGAAATTCCTGTCTCAAGTCCCTACAATTTCTCTCGTGGAGTAAACCCTTTAGTGACTCCTTAAGACATATGGTTCATGCATGCTTTAACAGTATCCCTGGCATTTCAGCCAGGGATACTCCTAAGCAGGGCCGCCATCAGGGGCTGATGGGCGATACACCCGTCATGGGCCTGCTCGGGTCCATGCCCTTTAAAAAAAAAAAAAAAAAAAAAAACGGAGCATCTGCCCAGTGCCCATTCCTGAGTTCCTGCCCTCATTCCTGCCCCATTAAACGGGCCGGCCATTTAATGGAGCACCTGCCCCAGGCGGCACTTTGCTGCTCAGTGCAGCAGTTTTTTTGTTTCTGGAGCTTGATAGAAAGAGGTCTCAGCCAGAAGCCTCCTGTGATTGGCTGAGACCTCCTTCACACAAGGAGCTAAAAGCACAGAGAGGGAAGTTAAAACAGACAGTGAGTGTGTGTGTATGTCAGTGTGAGTGACAGTGTGTGTATGTCATTGTGGGTGAGAGTGTGTGTATGTCAGTGTGAGGGACAGACTGTATATGTGTGTGATGGAGTGTGTGGATAAAGGGGTTAACTTCTGTGACAATGCCTATATCTGTCTAGCCACCGAAGGGGTTAACTCCTCTGACACTGCCTCTGTCTAACCACCCAAGGGGTTAATGCCTTTGACACTACCTCTGTCTAGCCACCCAAGGGGTTAACTCCTCTGACACGGCCTCTGCCTAGCCACCCAAGGGGTTAACGCCTCTTACACTGCCTGGATCTGTCTAGCCACCCAAGGAATTAACTCCTTTGACACTGCCTAGATATGTCTAGAAACCCAAGGGGTTAACTCCTCTGACACTGCCTAGATCTGTCTAGCCACCCAAGGGGTTAACTCCTCTGACACTGCCTATATCTGTCTAGCCATCCAGGGGTTAACTAATCTGCCACTGCCTATATATTTCAAGCAATCCGGGGGTTAACTCATCTGACACTGACTATATCTGTCTGGATTTTGTTACAGGTCATTGGTCACATTAGGTGCCCCTCCTTGATAGTTTATCAAATAATATGTGACATCCAGCAGATGCGGACCCCAGGCTTTTAGTCACATATTAATTGATAAACTATAGGGGGGCAGAATTTATTTTCAGTAAGGGACCCTGAAATTTCTGATGGCAGCCCTGCTCCTAAGGCATTTTCCAGGGCTAATGACCAGATGCAATTTTTCCATTTTAATATGTGGTTGTTTAAACGTACTTTTCCTCTCTCTCATTTAACGCACGCGCATGAGTTATATGTTAGGATTTTCTTTGGTTGGATACCATGTACATATAAATGATCTACAATTTAGTATTCAAAAATACATATAAAAGGGGAGAAGTTTAAAAAATAAAATTCACTATTTTCCCAATAATATTGTACACAACTAGTACAACACTAACACTGACCCAAATTAACTAGCTAACAAAAAATAAAAATATAGGTTCCCAGACCACAAAGAAAAGTACAGAAAAAAACTTTGACCAGTATAATGTACTGGTCATAGCAATCAGTATCACAACACAGGCCTGCAGGGATTAACTGTATTAAATTAATATATGAAAAGAATATAAGTAATATAGTAAAATTGCAAAAAAAATAAAAAATGATGATGAGAAAAAACAAAATGAGGGCCATTCCATAAACTTGGAATGAAAATAACCACAGTAAAAAAAATGTGATCTGCAGGTGAAGGGTTAACTTTTTTAAACAAGAAATATTTTTCCTTGGGGGAAAGACATATCAGGGGGGATATGATAGAAACATTTAAATACATAAAGGCAATCAATACAGTAAAGGAAAAGAGTATACCGTATTTGCTTGAATAGAAGACGACCCTGATTATAAGACGACACCCCAAATTATGGATATTCCTTTAGGAAAAAACTAAAAGCCTGAATATAAGACTACCCTATAGGAAAAAAGTTTAACTTGTATATATTTACATGTAAATTGCTTTTTCATATTTAATAAGAACTTGTGATATAAAAAAAATGCATTTCTTGTTTTTATTTACATTTTATGTGCCAATGCTGCCCCTACCCCCCCCCAGACTTACCCAATGCTCCCCCCAATGGTGTCTGTCTCTCTCCCCCACACATTGTCTGTCTCTCTCCCCCAATGTTGTCTGTCCCTCCACCCCTCCCCCCCCTGCGTTGTCTGTCTCTCTACCCCACCCTCCCCCCAAGTTGTCTGTCTCTCTCCCCCACCCTCCCCCAATATTGTCTGTGTCTCTCCCCCACCCTCCCCCCAATGTTGTCTTTCTCTCTCCCCCACACTCCCCCCAATGCAGTCTGTCTCTCCACCCCTCCCTCCCCCCAGCATTGTCTGTCTCTCTCCCCCACCCTCCCCCCAAGTTGTCTGTCTCCCCCCTCCCTCCCCCCAATGTAGCCTCCCTGGTGGCTAGTGGGGGCAGCCGGGGTATGTCTGCACGATATGTCATAGAAGTCCTGGTTGTCGTGCCGGGCGGCATTACACAGACATCCACCAGCTGTTAGAGAGGCGGATCCAGGTCCCCTGCAGCTCTGCGGGGTACCTTGATCCCAGTCTTATAAGATGACCTTAAATATAAGGCATTTGCTTTGAAGAAAAACCTTGTCTTATATTCGAGCGTATACGGTATTTAAAAGAAGAAAAACTACCACAACTAGATGACATAGTATAAAATAAGAGGGGCAACGATTTAAAAGTAATATCAAGACTCCAAAGACAATTTTAAAACACATTTTTTTCCTGATTTAGGCATTTGCTTGCAGTTTTGCTAACAGAACGTGTAGATCATTGTCAGTTCTTTTGAATTGTATTCATTCACAGTAAAAACAATGTTTAGTTGACACAGTCCCTTTTATTATAATACTTGAGTTGTTTTTGAGGGACTTAAGTGCATTTTGTTCTGCCTTATTCTTGACCTTATTTATCCTTTTCTCTGTGTGGCTGCTAACTTACAAATTCCAGTTCAATAATGTTCTGGAAGATATGCAGAACTTTACCCCTGTGGTGTACTTTCCTTTAAATATATGAGATGGTAAAATTACATCAGAATTAACAGTTAGGGTTTCAGCAGTTAGACAATTAATTTGCTGTACTAGACTGAGATCAGAGGAGCTTAAGTTACTATTCATATTAGCAACAGCAGTGGGAATATCTGGTGTAACATCTCAGTGTTCTGAAAAATTACTGATCAGTGCTTTTTAAACTGGTACTGTGTGCACCTTCAAAGGAAATATCCTGATTCATAGAAAAGTGCTTTCTTAGGGTTATATACCATATACATTTGTTAAATTCTAACATAGTCCTGAGTAGATCAAAATGTGCATCTGGTGAAAATGGCATACCTTGTTATTTTTGCTCGGCCTTTTACACATATCACATTAGATGTTGAGATGGCCAGGGTCGCTGTTAGTAGGTCTCTAACTGTTTGATTCATGTTTAAATGCATTTCTCCTCATAACGTAAACAAAGATGCCATGGAAGTGTGGATTTATCCATATCTGGATTACTGAAACTGACTGTTTAGGTGTCGAACAGTATATTCTTAGCTCCTGGTATACGGATGAGATAAGCAGGTCAGACTGTGTCATTTTCAAGTCTTAGTTTTTTAGAGTCTGCAAGGTGATTGGGCTAATATTCAGAATTATAAGGTAAATGATAGGCATATATTCTAAGTATTTGGGTGAAAACTAATAAATTAGTATATGTCAGACACCCCAGGGGATTACTTAACATTGCTTCGCACTTGGATACTTTATTATCTGTTTCTCCTGAGGAGGCTGGGTATTACCAGTGAAACTCATTGAGAGTTTGTACATCATCTACTACAGAATCACCCTCGGAGATGTGGTAGTTAGATTCCTTCATTGACTCACCCACACTGTTTATGCCTGTTCGCACATTCCATATGAGCTTTTGAATTTGTAAGTGTCTCCAGTCATACTTTAGTTGCACTTTATACGGATGCTGCGCCATTTTTTTTTTTTAGTTGTTGTTTTTTTAGATGTATTAAAAGAAGATTTATTCAGTCATGAACGTTTTTATACATTGATGGCCGTTTTATATGAATATCGTTTTTGAGTGTATTAATGCCTTTATCGTCTCTCTATATACCATACTCTATTACGCTATGATATATTGTTTTTTCTCTTCCAAGTGACTGCGCTCCCTTGTTTTTTTACACATGCAGAAAGTATGGAAGCTATCATGCCAATAGTCAGGAAACATATGCAAAAGGCTCAACAATATTAGCAGAAGAGTTAGAATTGAAGTATTCCAACCAGGAGACAGAGTGCTAGCTCTGATTCCCACAGTAGAGAACAAATTCCTTAGCATGGGCATTTGAGACTGTTGACAAAGAGGGAGAGGCAAATTACAAAGTAATGCAATCATACAGAAGGAAAGAATGGCAAAATACTAAAGCCATCAAAAGTTCTTGTTACTACAGGATATCTCAGAGAGGCTGTTTATACACCAGACACAGAAAGTAAGAGTTTGCAAGGTTAAAATAGGGGTGGATCAAGAGTCTGATCTCAGGGAGGGGCACATGTCCATCTGTCTTTTCCTCTCTGCCATGTCCTTCTGTCATGCTCCTCTACCTTACCATGTCTGTCACACTCCTCTCACTCCCCTTGTCCATCTGTCTCTCTTCCTTCCCATGTCCGTCTCTCTCCTCTTCCTTCCCATGTGAGTCTCTCTCCTCTTCCTTACCATGTCCGTCATGGTATCCTCTCCTTTACCATGTCTGCCTAGCTCTCCTCTCAGAACCCATGTCTTTGTCTCTCCTCTTCCATGACTGTGTCTGTCCTCTGTCATCCCATGTCTGTCTGTCTCTCCCCCCTTGTTTTCTCCTCTCTCTCCCCCTGTTGTCTTCACTCTCAACCCTCCTGTTCTCTCCCCCTCCCCTTATCTCCACTCTCCCCCATCTCCTCAGTCAGTCTCAGGGCAGCCTACCAGGAATCTCCCTGTATGTCAGTCCAGCCCTGCATAGGAGTCAGGAAAGTGATAAAGTTATAATGCTGCAAATTATGCAAGTCATCTTTGACTATTCTCTCTGTCTCTCTCTCTGCTGGGAGGGGGGCAATTGCAGCGTTGCTCCCCCCACCGGATCCACCACTGGGTTAAACAGAGAGGTGTTGTCCTCAGTCCCAGGAAGAACTAGTGTGAATAGACATGACATTCTGAACACAACCTGATAGTCCAGTAGGTTTTTTTTAATGATGATAGCAAACTGAATGCAGTTTATAAGTTTGATGAGCTACTGGAAAGACTTGGGAAAACCCAGCAGCTCACTACACTAGATTTAACTAAAAGGTGTTGACAAATGCCACTAATGGAGTGAGCAAAATAACAATCAGTATAACATTTTACCTTTTTGCTTGCATGGTGCCCCTGCCCCATTGCAATGAATGGTGGACAGAAAACAGCAATATGATCTTTTGATACCTTTATTGGCTAACAGAACATTTTACTACAATCTTTCATGACCAGTTTAGGTCTCTTTTTTATGCATGAACCATGTTCCTAAATATATATGAATAATTACCCAATTAAGGTTTGCTTAATTTCGCTATATAAATGAAATGTAGGGTCTTTTTCATAAAAAAGAGATAATTAATGTTTCTTTTGTTGTGGATAATAACGGCATACACTCCTTACAAAGCCAAAACAGGATTTATAGTAATTGGTCACTCTGGGATGTAACTGATGCTATGGGGATATTGCAACTTGTAAGGAATCTCACAGAACAAAAGTATAAATGGTCCTACTATAGGCTCATTGCAAATAATGCTCCAAAGATCAGTGTAAGAGCCGACATCCACTATGTGTCCTTAATGAAGAATTCAGCAAAACGCTGCAGATCTGCTGGATATTAAAACTACTAGTGAGTTAAATTCATAAACAGTTTTTTTTTAAAATTATATTTCATTACAATGCTCTTGGTTTTGTTTTGTTTATTCAAATGAGGGGACATGACATGACATCATTGACATGGCATACTATATTATGACATGAAATGTATTTTACTCTTCATCAACTAAGATGCTCTGTTGGAGTAGAGTAGTATCAACTACAATCGTTTTTACTACAAGCAGTGTGCCCATTTGTTTGTATTGAAGACTGGAGGGGAAGGGGGGGGGGGGGGGGGGAATAAAACAAACCATTTAAGGATTTGAATACATTGCAGCTAAAAATAATCTAAGCAAATCCATAGATCCACTAAAGTAACATCACTTCAAGTAGATTGTTTGCTTATACCTTAGCTTACAACATAGATTCACCTTTAATAACTTGGAATTTCTGTGTTATAGTTTGCCACCAAAGCAACTATATCAAGGCAAGGCAACTCAGAGCAAAACAATAGTTTTTTTTTGTAATTTTTTGGAGGACTGTTGCTTTTCCACTCATCTAAAGCTAGCGCAATGAAAATAATAGGCACACATTTCCAATAACATAACAGATAACAAAAATGTAAGTCTGTTTCATGCTGTCAATACTCTTAAAAGCCTTTTATTATGTTTTCTAAACAAGCAATTGTCATGTTCTCCTTAACTATTGAACACATATAGGAAGGGCATGTGCTGTCCAGGCACTGCTGAGATTGTTTTTCTGTCATTGAGAACACAAATGTAACCATTTAGAGCATGTTTCATTTGAAAGATCAGTTCAGTCTGCCATTAAATGCAAGAAAACTAAGGGGCTTATTCACTAAATAGTGCTTTGTAGTAATTTGACAGCCAAATTACAAAACTAAAATAATTGAGATGGAAAATTATCCAAGATGCAGATTTTTCCATGCAAGCTACTTTGGATATAATATCATTTTGCAGCTTGGTTGGCAAGTTACCACAACTCACATAAGACAATTGAATAGGGGACTTGATCAGCAATTGCAAAAACATTAATAAAAACAATGGGCATTGTTTACTTGTTTGTTCAAAGTATAATGAGTTTTATTCAACAAGAAACATACTTTTTGTTGGTAAATATTTGTAAATCTGCATTTGCCATTTTGACTCTGTCGCATCTCAACTGTGAAGAGAAAATATGAAAATGGAAAGAGGAATATTATATTCTGTTAAATGGAAATCTTTGTACAAGAGTTATATTTGCAATACATTGATGTTCGCCTTTAAGAGAATTAACAAAGTTCACAACTCACTGTTTAATGAACAAACCTCTTAAGACTTGTCTAAACATCACCCACCCAACTTTGTTTTCATGATAAGTATACATTCTTATGAAACATGGATCTAGCACTATGAAATGTCATAATGTTAATGGCATGTTGCCCTTGTGTTATCTTCTGTAAATATTTTAACCATTTTTTTTAGATTTAGCTTAACCAACAACACGATCCATTATAATTAAACAAGATATCCTGACACAGAGAGGATGCAATAGTTCTTTGCTCCACATTGGTTCAGAGGGCATGTTTGTCTCCCAGTGTCTGCTTGTTTTATTATATGTAGAAGATCTGATGGTTTCTAGTTTAGGGAACAGACTGTGAAAAGTAGAGGTATCATAATAAAACATTAGACAGGTCATAAAACATAAGATAAAGAAGAAAAGTGCTTTATTGGGGATTTAGTGTTTCAACCCATACTAATTTGGATTATAATATGGATTGGCATCACCTGAGAAACCACACCTCCCAGCACTCTGGACTATGAAGGTACCCAGGTGGTCTGCACACTCATCTCTGTCTTTACTGTCATTAAAGGATGGACAATGAAATATGATTACTGTAAATGGCTTCTTTTAACATGGCTGAACATTTCACCAATTTAAGAAAAAGCAAACTTTCCAGGGTACTTAAAAATGAAATATAATTGCACTTTCTGTTTTTTTATTGCACAATGTGTAGTATTTACATGTATCAAATTATTTTCAGGTCATGAAACCAGAAAACTGCACAGACGTTTCAGAGCTGATGATCCTTGGATTTCACAATCTTCATGGCCATAGAATGCTTTTCTTCTTTTTTCTCCTTTCTATGTACATTTTGATCTGTTTAGAAAATGCTCTAATCATTGCTTTAGTAATCACCAGTGCACGTCTCCAAACTCCTATGTACATCTTAATAAGCATTTTGTCAGCATGTGAAATATTATATACCACAAATTTGGTGCCTAAAATGCTACATGACAATCTGTCCTTAACAGGAAGCATTTCTCTTATTGGATGTATTATACAATTGAACATATTTGGAACAATAGGAACAGTAGAATGTCTGCTTTTCGCACTGATGTCTGTTGATAGGTATATAGCAATTTCTAAGCCACTCCGATATTCTTCTCTTATAGACAACAAGCTTTGTTTTTATCTTGTTCTTGTGTTTTGGTTTGTTTCTTTCTTTTTTGTAGTTTCCGTATCTGTATTAATAGGTCAGTTGGAATTATGTGGTCCTAATACCATTGATCATTTCTATTGTGACTTCAACCCCTTAATTGGACTTTCGTACTCAGATAAAACACTACTTCTACAAGTGGTCGGACTCATCAGTTCTTTATTTACACTGTGTCCATTCATATGTATTATCCTATGTTATACAAGTATTCTATATGCAATTGGCAATATAAAGTCAACTTTAGGGAGGCAGAAAGCCTTGTCCACATGCAGCTCCCACATTCTAGTTGTTGCTATCTACTATGGAACACTTATTAGTATATTTGTGGTACCTTTTGGACCAAATGCAGCTCGTGTTAATAAAGGTTTGTCCTTTGTCTACATATTGGTAACACCGATCATAAACCCTATAATTTACACATTGAGAAATAAAGAAATTCACAGAGCTATTGAAGCCAAGATAAGTGAAATTAAAAGGCTATTTGTTTAATGGATGACTAACTTCTTTGACCATCATGTGATGTTCATCTTAACTAAATTGATCACTATTACATCCATGTATGTATGTATGTATGTATTGTTTATTCATTTTTAATAACCATTTATTTGTTTAACTAGTGTTTGACAAATGTAATCTGATTCCAAAATTGAAATAATAAAGAAGGAAAACACATTTTTGTGTTATGCTTATTCTTTAGCAGAATGTATACGATAAGCATGTTCTTATCCTTGAGGGTTACCTTTTTTGTAATTTGCAATGGAAAGTAAAACGCTGGTAACGGTGCCACCTTTAAGGATAGGGTAGACCTGAATACCCTTGGCACATGAGCCAATCTCTAGAATCTGCATTGTGAGAATATACTGATCATGGCGTTTTGTTTTAGAAATTAGCTGTATGGAACAGAGGCATACTAATGGAGGAATGCTGGGGGGCGGACCTTTCCAGGTGACAACCAGCTCAGGGGCATTTGGTGAGTGTGTCCAGTTGCAAAGAGGAGGGGACTTGCAGCCCTGACTGCCAATCAAGTTAGGCATACAGCTGGTATACATGTTTAGTATAAAGGATTATTCTCCACCCTGAGTAGGATTAGGAATTGTTATTCTGAAGTAGTGCACATCCTTTTTTTCTCCTGTAAAATAACTATTTGCTCTCGAAAATAGTTAAATACATTGCATTTAAAATATATACTGTTACATACTACTTACATTATTTCCCATTTAGAATATTGTGGTAATATGAGTTAATTTTACCAGGTATTTAGTCGTGGCTGAAGTGCCTTTTCTAGCCTTTAGAACACAGTACTTATTGAAATACAAACATCTGTGATCAGGGCCGATCCTAGGGTCACGGGCGCCTGGGTGCAGGTTTTCTTTTGGCGCCTAAAAGTGGGCGTGGTTATATTATGAACTCCTCCCCTTTAGACATGTCTGTTCCAGACTCCCATTAGAGCACAAACTTTATGTTGATGTAAAGGACAAATACAAACTTTTATTTTAAATAAAGATATATATTTTGCCATAATACTGTGAAGTGGTTTTATTTATTTATATGATGCTCAGCCAGCAACATGGGAGAGTTTTTGCTGGCTAGCAGAATGAGTTTTTACTACCGTTCCCATGATGCCCAACCAGCCAAAGTCTGGCTGAGCATCACTGGAAAAGAAGTACACAAAGAGCGATAAATAATATTCCACCATGCCAGTTACTTACGTGTCTCTCTCTCCCCATGCCCCCATGTCTTTCTCTCTCTTTCACCATACCCTCATGTCTGTCTCTAACTTCCTATACCCACATGTCTGTCTCTCTCTCTCTCTCTCTCCCCACTCTTACCCAATGTCTGTCTCTCTCTCTCCCCACCAATACCCAATGTCTGTCTCTCTCTCCACTCATACCCAATGTCTGTCTTTCTCTCTACAATCATACCCAATGTGTGTGTCTCTCTCTCTCTCCACTCATACCCAATGTGTGTCTCTCTCTCTCTACAATCATACCCAATGTGTGTGTGTCTCTCTCTCTCTCCACTCATACCCAATGTGTGTGTCTCTCTCTCTCTATCCACTCATACCTAATGTCTGTCTCTCTCTCTCTCTCTCCCCTCCTGCCCCCATGTCTGTCTCTCTCTCTGCCTCCACTCCTGCCCCATATCAGGCACTTTTCAGTGCTTTATTTTTTTTAAACATAGGCTGCGCCGGCACAACGAGCGCGAACCAACTTAAAACTACGCATTCAGCGTAGATAACTCTCGTGAGTCTGTTTTATACATTGGCGCACATGCCGATTGCACCAGCGTGCGCCGTGTTTATACATGTCCCCCAATGTGTATTTGTGATTATGTATGGGTGCACATACATAATTAAATACACTCACATAATCACACAGTCATATGCAAGTATGCAGTTACATAGACACACATATATACAGTCACACACGCAGTCAGTCACATACACACAAATACAATCACATACATACACATAAATATACAGTCACACATGCAGTCGGTCACATTCACATACATACACACAGAAATGCTGTCGCCCTCCCTGCTTAATTACCTTTATGTGCAGGGAGAAGGACGTTCTCGATGGCAGGGCCGCCACCAGGAATTTCAGGGCCCCTTATTGAACACATTTTCTGCCCCCTCCCCCAATTAATATGTCAGGGTTATGCCAATTAATATGTCAGGGTTATGCCAATTAATATACCAGGGTTATGCCAATTAATATGCCAGGATTTAGCCAATTAATATACCAAGGTTATGCCAATTAATATACCAGGATTTTGCCAATTAATATGCCAGGATTATGCCAATTAATATGTCAGGATTATGCCAATTAATATGTCAGGGTTCTGCCAATTAATATGCCAGGGTTATGCCAATTAATATGCCAGGATTTTGCCAATTAATATGCCAGGAATTTGCCAATTAATATGTCAGGGTAATGCCAATTAATATGCCACGATTTTGTCCCTCAATATATCAGGATTATGCCAATTAATATGTCAGGATTTTTCCCCACAGTATGCTCGTTTGCCACCCTCCTCCCCCCTGCCCCAGTACTTACCTCTGCTCTGTCTCCCGCCTGGCCCAGGACGCCTGCTTGATGGTGTCTGCAGAGGCTGACACCGGTATCTAGTTTCTTCTGTCGGATGTCAGCTGACATCCGGCAGAAGAAACTAGATGCCGGTGTCTGCCACTGCTGACACCATCCTCCCTGCAGCCATTCAGAGCGCGACGGGGGCGGATCTTGCACCCGTCGCGCTGTGCTTGGTGTGATAGGGAGGTGCGGTAACCGCAGGCGCTCACCCCTTGTCACACTAATCACAGCGCGACTGGTGCAAGCTCCGCTCCCGTCGTGCTCTGGGATTCAGGCGCCTCTCCTCCCGTGTGCCTGGGCGCGGTGCACCCCGTGCACCCGCCCAGGATCGGCCCTGTCTGTGATGGGGAAACTATTGGAAAATGTTCAAGAGACCATCTTGAAAAGGAATTTCATTAGCATGAGCCAACATGACTGTGAAACACAGATCATGTCAAACTAACTTGACTGCACTCTAGGAAGGAGTGAGTAAAAATATAGATATGGGAGCTCCTGTGGATGCAATATATTTAGACTTTGCTAAGGCATCTGATACGGTTCCACAAAAAAGGTTACTGTATTGATTGAAATAGGCTAATAACCTTTGTCTGTGGATTGGCAATTGACTGAAAGATAGAATGAAAAGAGTGGGGGTAAATGGCACGCTCTGAAATTGTACAGATGTGATAAGTGGAATACCTCAGACATCTGTCCAGGATCCTCTTCTTATTAATGTGTTTCTTAATGATTTTCCAGTGGCTATAGGAAACTATCTCAATGACACAAAACTAAGTTGGATAATACAGTCTGAACCAATGTGAGTTCACTGCAAGTGGATTTGGACAAAATGGGTAACTGGGCATTTAATAAGTTCAAAGAAAGTAGAAATTAGCAAATGGAGTCATATTGCATTGATTACTGTAAGTAAAGCAGGCAGGTGCAAAAGAAAAAAGGGAGCACAAACTGAACGCCTTACATGAAACGTGTAAGGAGTTAATTTTGTGCTCCCTTTTTACTTTGGCATATTTGGCTACAACATATGACTCTGTCCTCTTATTCCTCCTTTGTTTGAACTTATCGACTGGTGTCTAGTAGCCTGCATTATTTTGCCTTATATGCTGATGGGAAGTAATTACATCAATATCCAGCTGACGTGGAAGCCACAGGTATGTTTCCTTTTTAACTGGACAGATAAATGGCAAATGAGATTCAATGAAGACAAATGTAAAATTATGCATTTTGGATATAATAATAAAAATGCAGCATATAGTTTAAATGGTGTTTCCTTGGGGAAGTCTAACAATGAAAAACAAGTGGGAGTAATTGTAGACAATAGATTTAGAAGTGATGTACAGTACTAACTGCAGCTGCAAAGGCCAATAGGATACTGGCATGTATTAAAAGCGGCACTGACTCACAGGAGAAATATATTATTCTGCCTCTTTACATGTTAATGGTAAGAAACCACCTTAAATATGCACTTTAATTCTGGGTAGCTTATCTTAAAAAAGCCATTATGGAACTACAACATGCAGAGGAGGGCTACAAAACTGATACGGGGAAGGGAAAGTTTTAATTAAAAGGAAAGGTTAGAAAATTACATTTGTACAAGCTAGAGAAATGTCATCTTAGAGAGGGTATGATAATGTTATATAAATATGTACAGGGCTAATACAGACCTGTTTATTAACAAAACAGTACAAAGGACGAGGCTAAGTCTTGCATAAGATTTTTTTTTATGGTAAGGACAATAAGTATGGAATTCATTACCTAAAGAGGTGTTGTTAGAAAATATATTAGATACCTTGAAAAAGGGCCTAGATAATTTTTTAATGAATCAGAACATAGAGGGCTATATATGTTAGTATAGATATTCATATTTATTTAATGCTTGTTGATTCAATGAGCTATCTAATTGCCATTTAGAGTCCAGAGGATTTTTTTTCCCCAATTGAAAGCAGAATTTGAAATTGCTGAAATAAAGTGGGTGTTGCCTTCTTTTGGATCAAAAGCACTAGGCAGGGAACAGGAAAAGCTTTGAACTTGATGGACGCAAGTCTTTTTTTTAACCTAAACTACTTTGTAACTATGTAACATGCAAATTGAAGTTTTATGTTACCATAACTGCTTAAAGGGACTCTGTCACCATACACACAGATGTGCAGACAATGAAGAAAAAAAATTAATTGAAGGTATCTTTGCTTTTGACCCCAATACAAATACTGTGAGTAAGCTATTTTCAGGCAAAAATATTAATGAGATGGTGTCATAAATTTGCATAATTGCGGCCACCAGTAAGAAAGTGTGTCATGCTATGATAACTTTGTTGTTGGTTTTTTTTTTGTTTAATCTCTTTTTATTGTTATTTTCATCACAAAAAAATAGGATAGAGGGAGGGTGGGGTACAGAAAAAAGAAAAATACACAAGGGTGGGGAAGGGAGGGTATTAGGACTAACATGCATACAGGGTAGTTGATATTAGACAGTAAATCACATTTTCTGGCATGTTGAGCATATCACTTATCAATCAGGGCATCAAGTATCTATGTACATTGCGAAAATCAGCCAGATATTCCACAGAAGTAACTCAGAATTACAGAATAGCAATGATGACCTGGTAAACATCTTTCCTGATTCCGAAACAGGGAAGGGGGGGAAGGGGAAGGGGGCGTTCGACACCTTATAGATATAGGTCAGTATACAATCATTGACCTGACCGGGTGACCTGTCTAGTCATCACTGTACATATATTCATACCAATAAAACCATCTTTTATCATGTGTGGGACCTCTACCTTGTATTTGATTTATTGATTCCTCAGCAATCCGGATCTCCTCGACCGTGGCAATCCAGTCCCTGAGTGTCGGTGTGTATGTTTGCTTCCAATACTTTGGTATAAGAATTTTGGCTGCATTGAGTAGGTGAATAAGAAGTGTTCGTTTGTAACGATTAACCGACATGGGAGTGTGATGGAGGAGAAATGCTAAGGGTGTGAATGGGATGGAAGGATCAGCTATTTTTTGAATTACTCTGTGCACCATGTGCCAGAATTGAGAAATGTTTGGGCATGTCCACCAAACATGCAAGAAGCTTCCCTTGTCCGCCTTGCACCTCCAGCAAACATCTGGAGTGGCACGGAAGAGTTTGTGTAGTAATGCTGGGACCCTATACCACCTTGTCATAATTTTATATGCATTCTCTTGTATTTTTACAGAAAAAGAACATTTATGTGCCAATGTGGCAATTTTGTGCCATTGGTCGTCAGAGAATACAACCTTACAGTCATTTTCCCAGGCTCGAATAAAATATGGTTTCGTACTATGTAAGGTGTAGCTTAGAAACTTATTTACATTGGAAATTAATTTACTGGGGGGATCCTTTGCCAGACATAGAGATTCGAATTGCGTTAATGCAATAGGCTGTCGACCAGCGGGGTACAGGGATCTATAAAAATGTTGTATCTGTAAATAGGTATATGAGCAAGCAGGGTTTGATATAGGGGTACCTCGTATCTCATGAAGGGGCTTGAGGGACCCATCATCGGCAAGTATATGGCCAAGCCTTGAGTAAGGAATTGGAGTAGGGAAAAAAGGTTGCCATTTGCGGCTCGTTTCACCTGGTGGGAAAGTATCTGTTCTTGATAATGACAATAGAGGTGAGGGGGAGTTTAGTAAACCAGGTAGTGTAGACAGTTTTCGCCACATCTTTAAAGTATTAGGGACCGTTGGGTGAGAGTCATCTACACTAACCCCCTGGGCTCTGGTAGTCCAGGCTGCTATCGGGATCGGGACCGAAAGTGACCTGTTTTCAATTGAGACCCACAATTTGTTTGCTGGGCATGTCCATTCAATTACTCTAGAGAGAATTGAGGCCTTATAGTATGTCTCAATATCCGGTAGGCCCAATCCACCTGTTTCTTTAGGTCTGATCAAATATTTGTACCCTAGCCTGGGGTGCGATGTTTTCCATATAAATTTAACTACAAGTGTTTTCATGTGTGTGAAATATAATGTGGGAACCGCTATGGGCAAGGTTTGGATGAGATACAGGAGTCTTGGGAGGACATTCATTTTAACTGTGGCTGCTCGGCCAAACCACGAAATATGTGACTTGCTCCATCTCTCCATATCCGACTTGATAGCTTTCTGAATAGGTATGTAGTTCAGATCAAAAAGGGATGTTAAATTGGTGGAGAGGTGCACTCCCAGATATTTCAGTGATGTGGTCGCCCACTTAAATGAAAAATTAGTATGAAGGTCTGCTAGTACCTCGGGTGGTAGGGATATATTCAGTGCCTCGGATTTGGTCATATTTATCTTGAAATTCGAAAGGGCGCTATAGGCTGCAGTTTCACGCATGATGTGCGGCAAAGTAATCCTCGGTTGGGTAATCACCAGCAACAAATCATCCGCGAATGCTGCTGCTTTATGGTTGTGGGGCTCTATTTCAAGGCCGTGTACAGAGGGATTGAGACGTAGCGCATTAATAAAAGGCTCTAGCGTAAGAACAAATAGAAGCGGGGAGAGGGGGCAGCCTTGCCTGGTGCCATTCGACAGGGTGAGCGGGTCAGAGAGTGTACCATTTACTTTAATACACGCCGAGGGTGCATGGTATAGGGATGTTATCCAATTGAACATGGCTTCCCCTACACCTATATGACTGAGAACCCCTCTGAGAAACGGCCAGCTCACCCTGTCGAATGTTTTCTCTGCATCTGTGGATAACAGCATTGTGGGAATCTCGTGGCTATGGGCGTGCTGAATTAAATTAAGAATTTTGACTGTATTGTCCCTGGCTTCCCTGCCAGGCACAAATCCCATTTGGTCTCGATGAATAAGACTTGGAAGTACTCTGCCCAGCCGGGTACTTAGAATTTTTGCCAGTAATTTAAGATCTACATTAAGTAGGGATATGGGCCTATAGCTGGCGCATTGCTCGGGGTCTTTGCCCGGTTTGGGGATAATCGTTATATGAGTTGTTTTTGATTGGGCTGGAAGTATGCCGCCTGTAGCCAGGGAGTTAAACACAGACAGTAGATGAGGCGTGAGAGTGTCCTTGAAAAATTTGTAGTAATTAATAGTGAGCCCGTGTGGGCCTGGACTTTTGCATGTTGGGGAGTTTTTAAGAACGTTGTGTAGTTCTTCTGCGGTTATTGGGGTATTTATAGCTTCTACCAGCCCCTCGGGGACCACCGTGGTCATATATTTTTGAAGATATTCTTCAATTTTCCGGTGTAAGGTAGGACCTTCTGGAGCGGGTCCCAGAGGGGTTAAATTGTAGAGGCCGCTATAAAAATCTTTGAAAACATTTGCTATATCCTTGGTGGCATGGACCAACTGGCCTGTGGGTGATCGTATTTTGGCTATAAAAGAGGACGTGTGTTGACACTTAAGTGCACGGGCTAAGTACTTTCCTGTTTTATCTTTATGTGCGAAATTGTGATTTTTTTAGTTTCTGTAAGGTCGCTTGGTCTCTGGAATTACAGAGAGAGGCGAGTTCCGCTCTATGGCGTGTGAGATCCAGGAATAGTGACTGTGTCAGGGAGCATTTATGCATAGTTTCTAGGGTTCTAATTTTTTGAATAACATCTAGTATTTGCTTCTCCCTCTGTTTTTTAAGGTGGGAGGCTAAACTAATCAGATGGCCACGAACCACCGTTTTGTGAGCCTCCCATATATTAGCGGGGGATACCTCAGGGGTGACGTTTTCCTCAAAATAGTGTGTAACGACTCCGAGTGTACTATGCATATGTTCGGGGTTTTTCAGGAGGTTCTCATTTAGACGCCAAATGCCTACCTTACGTGGTTTAGTGGGAATCCTGATATCCAGGCTTATAGGAGCGTGGTCACTCCAAGTTATACAATCAATGGAAGTTTTGCTGATTAAATCTAGGTGTCTATGTGTAGTGAATAGGTAGTCAATTCTAGTGTATTTATTATGAGGTGCAGAGAAAAATGTGAAATCTCTAACCGTTGGATGGAGAATTCTCCAAGTGTCCACCAGTTGTAGATTGTGTAAGGCTTGTTTTACCTTTTTGAGTTTGTGGTAACTCAGGGACGATGTGCCAGTCGAGGAGTCCAGTTTAGGGTCCAGTGTAATATTCAAATCACCGCCCATGACCACGATACCAGTTGCAAATTGTTCGAGTTCTTGTAATACAGAGCACAAAAAAAGGTGCTGGTTAACATTAGGAGTATAAACATTTACAATGGTAATTAGTTCTGAACCAATAGAACCTTTAATAAAGACAGCCCTACCATCGCTATCCTGCCATGTGTTAGTAACTTGCATGGGGAGCGATTTGGAGATATAAATTGCTACCCCCTTAGTTTTCTTGAATGGTGAATGTGAGAATGGTGAATGTGAGTAGTATGCTATAGGATATAACTTATCCTTATATGCGGGCACCTTCCTTCTACAAAAATGAGTCTCCTATATTAGGGAAATATCTATCTTTTTTGCTCGCAATTCTCTAAACATTCTAGAACGCTTGGACGGTGAGTTAAGGCCCTTTGCATTGATGGAGAGGACCGAAAGCCCCAGATAATCAGCCATCATCTCTTATGTCATATCGGTTCAGAAAAAATAAATAGGCACTTTTTCGGTCATCAGGTCCTCCTATAAAATACCCTAAATAAAAGGTGTCAGAAAAATAAAAAAATAAAAAAACATACAAAGGGGATTGGGGAGGGAGTGGGAAAAAGTACCCAACAGGGGTCATTGTCTGCCACACTTATAAACTGCAAAGATGGAACATGAGCAGCAGACATGCTAACAGTCAGAGCTGTTACGTCTAAGTCTCGCACCTCTACCTAAAAACTGTCGGTAAGGGCGAGCTTTGTGTTACATAGACTAAATGCTATGGGGGAAACACAACCACGCAGTGAGAGCGTTAGAGAATACACACTGAGCAGTGAATGGATCAACTAAAGTGTGAGACATGCTCCCGCAGGGGCATCTCACATATTTACAAAACAGAAACCTTAAAGTCAGCCTAGGTTGATTATAGGAATCAACAATCGACCACATATAACATTAACATGATAATGAAACTATAATTGAATCACAGTAATTGCTAATTTGCAGGAATTCCGTAAGTACTAATAGGTCTGCCACATATGTTCTACCGGTCATATGGTCCGCCGGTCCTCTCAAGCGGGTCGGGTATGTTGTTAACTCTTCACAGTCGGGCAAATAATCAATGTCCCAAACATAGTCATGACTACGGTGTACTCCTAGTTGAGATGTGTTCCAAGGGATTACTTTATTAGTCTCTAATATTGCGGAGAAGAAATTTGTTCAATACGGGCTCTTGATATGTCTTTGATTACAGATAGTCCCGTAGAATACTCTGATGATCCGAATGGGGTTAGGCGGTAATATCCTTATGGGTATTTCACGGTGGAGTTTAATTGGACTCAATATACATGTTCAGACCAACAGTACCTTCTTCTAATCCTCCGCTTGTCCACCCAGTTCCCTCACCACGTTGTCTCGGATGCGTTCTGTATGGGGTAGTCTCCTGCGCCTTTTCCTCTGTGGCCTAGGGTGCCACGGTCCATTCAGTAGAGGAGGTGGAAGAGTAACGATATCTGGGCCATGCCAATCAGGTAACGCAGGAGGAATCATACCAAGAGCTTCACAAAAACTTTGTAGGTCATCTGGGTGCGCCAGCGTGTGTATCATCCCATCTTTGCGTACTATGATGGCCAGCAGGTATCCCCAGCGGAACCTAACGTTGGCCTTCTTCAGCTCATTTGTCATGGGTTTGAGCTGCTTCCTCAATTGCAGCGTTCCCCAGGCAACGTCTGGTAGAATTTGTATATCCACATCTTGGTAGGTGAATGCTGGGTTGGCTCGGGCTGCTTTCAGGATGTCTTCCTTTAAGGAGAACAGGTGTACTCGCATAATAATGTCTCTAGGATGCGGGTTGTTCGTGTCTTTGGGCCGAAGTGCTCGATGTGCCCTATCCAGGACAATATTGGTCTCTTTGGTCTTGTGGAGCAGGGAACGTATGATGTCTTTTGTGACTTCCATGGTGTCTTCCTGATCCACCGATTCCGTCAGGCCTCTTACACGTAAGTTATTTCTCCTACTCCTGTTTTCCATATCCAGAATCTGATATGACAACTGAGTAGACAGGGCTCTTTGGTCACGTAGCTCCCTGGCCACGGAGGTTAAAGTGCTGTGTATGGTTGTTTGGTCTCTTTCGACTATATCCAGCCTTTGCACCTTGCTGTCTGACATCTTTTTTGATATCAGAGAGTTCATCTCTGATCGTTGATCTTATTTGATCTACCACTTTAGCAAAATCCTTCCGGATTTGTGTGGAGAAATTGGCAAGATCCGATCTTGTGGCAATATCTGCCTGAATATGTGATGCTGGGATAGAGTCAGCACCCTCATCCTCCTCAGATTCTGAGAAAGATGGGGTAGAGATCTTTCCCGCTTCTTTTTCCGCAGCCGCCATCATAGCCTTCGCAGTCGTTGGTCTATGCGGGACTAAATATGATGAAATTTGGCTGTTTTGGCTCGTTTTTTCCCCCGGAGTTGGGCCCGGTGTTAGGGGAGGCTTCTTGGTGGTCTTACCCATAACTGTGAGTTTGGTCAGGGCGGTGTGTGTCGGTCGATTCGGCTGTAATAATGATTACCCTGCGGGAGCTCTCTCAGAACGCGTCCTTCTCACATCCGCGCTAGCCACGCCCCCTTTGTTGTTTTTTTATTATGAAAATACAAAATACATGAATACATAGATACTAAATTTAAATTGTCATATCGTTTCATACTGTGTCACCACATAAATCGTCCAAGGTTCATTGTACAGTTATTACCAAATCAAGTGAAATATATCCTTGGACCTCAGATAACAAACAAAACAACCTACAAACATGCTAACTTTGAACACAATCCCTCCCAGTGTGTTGCAGAGATTTGCCCACACACTGATAAATGGCTTCAAGCACCAGTATAGCAGGTTTGACAATGTCCCAGTCGCTAAGCCATACAAAGTTCTACAGTGATGATAGACAAGTCTACATCCTGGTGACATCATAAACTGCCATCCTCCTCAAGACCAAGAGAGTGGTTCATCCCATAAAAAGCAGATCTGGCCTGGAACTTTAACACTTCTGCATTTCCCAGGCAAGGTAGAAACCTGAACAGGGTGATGAGCCCTCTCTGCAGACAGTGCAAGCTTAATCCCTGCCTGAAGGCCCATATTGAATATGTTTCAACCAATAGAATTTAGATGATGCTTATTCATTATAGCTCCATTGTTGTGACCTTCCAATTAATGGAACCTAACCATCACTCCACCAGTTTGATGAACGAATTGAAACCATTACATGAAGCATACCTCTACATGTAAGCACTTTAGACTTAGCATGCTTTGATCATGTATAACCTCATAAAAGAGTATGGTGACATTCTGAAACATAGCACAGCCAAGGCCATCTTTAATACTGATTGGATCCTGGGCAAGCATCTGCTTGGGCCCCTTGACCCTGCCATGCAATCACTCACCCTGCCCAAAACAAACATACACAAATGATGCCTAGACTATGTAAGTGCTCTCTAATATACAGGTATACATTTGTTAAATGGGCACTGAGTACTTTTATAGCAGTTTATAAAAAGTGTATAATAAGTGTATAATTGCAGTGTATAAAATGTATATATTGCTGAAATATATATATATCTTCCTATTATGCAACACTGCAATAAAAGTACTCCATGCCTGTCACACAGTTAGTTTTCCTTATTCTTTAAAGAGAAAGTTTTTTATTTATGTCCCCCTCCCTGTGTCTTTACCTGGATAAGAAGCAGCATAGAGGAGAGCTCCCCTACCCTGCCTCTCCAAGCCCAGCAGGATAAGAAACAGCGCAGGGTCTGTGAATGCAAAGCACAGACACTCCCCCTCTTGCTGCGATCTGTGCGGCTCTGTCTGTCAGAGAGTCAGGTCACATGATCCCTTGTGCTTCTGACAGGCAGAGTGAGCAGGAAGAGGAGGAGTCTGCGCTGCCTGCAGGGTCTGTCACCGGGCTGCTCACTTAAGGTACGGGAATTTAAAAAAACAAACAAACAACTGTTGCTGTGTATGAGTGATGTGGTGTGGAGTGAGTGATGATATGATATGAGTGATGTGGAGTGATGGGAATGATGTGATGTGAGTGTGGTACCTATTTATGGGGGAACTGCACTGCCTAGCACTCTCAGCCAGCTATCATTTGTGGGGGGACTGCACTGCCTTGCACTCTCAGCCAGCTATCATTTGTGGGGGTCTGCACTGGCTTTTTACTCTCAGCCAGCTGGCATTTATGGGGGGCTGCACTGCCTATTACTCTCAGCCAGATGGCATTTATGGGGGGGGGGGGGGGGGGCTCCATCTTATCACCCCCATCACCTGTCTCTCCCCATCTCACCCTCTCCCTCCAGCTTATTATGTCTCTTCACCCTCCACCTTACCCCTCCTTCCAGCTCATCACCCCACCCACCCTCAATTCCACCCCTCTCTCCAGAATATCAACCCTCTTAATCTCCATCACACCCCACCCTTATGATATCACACATCTCACCCTCAGTCTCACTCTCTCCCTCCCTCCCTCCAGCTTATCATCACCCTCTATTTCACCCCCTCTCTCCAGAATATCACCCTCCATCTCACCCCCACCCTTATCATATTGCACCTCTCACCTGCCATCTCACCTTTTCCTTACATTTTAACCCCTCCATCCAGCTTATTGCCCCAATCACCCTCCATCTTACCCCATTGGCATCATCATATTAATCTATGTATATGTATATATTGCTTATATTATATATACACCTGTTGCTCATTGGAATCATATATATACTTTATAACCAGACCCAAGCATGTGAACTTCTTTACTTATATCAAATCTGTCGTGGGCACTAGCCCCAGATCTTATGGCAACGCCCCTGCTTAGGGATGATATGAAATGTAACTTTTATACCATGTAGAAAATCAAATCAAATCACAGGATACCATCATCAAAAAAGTTCAATCCCCTGGCACGACACAGCGGACTTAGTCCAATCGAGAATAGGTACGCGTGCAGTGTAATTATTAGTAAGTTACTCCAGACAATTGGTGTTCATTAAAATAAATGTAAAACATCAACCTTTCCATTCCAGAATTTTTTTTTTCTAACTCTATTCTCTGTGTCTAAGAAACTGATCTTCAGTGACAAAAATTACTCGGAACTAGTGGTGTCACAATGGGGGTGCGGACCGCACCAGATGACACCCATGCTGTTGGCATTCTCCTCGCAGGGCATTGCGAATGGGGACTCTAGTTCGGTTTATAGAAAGCCAATAGTATTACATGTATTCCATAAGCCGAAAGTCTATAAACCGAACGATGTTCGGTTTATAGACTTTCGGTTTATAGAATAGCCAATAGCATTACATGTATTCTATAAACCGAAAGTCTATAAAGCGAATGTTGTTCGGTTTATAGACTTTCGGCTTATGGAATACATGTAATACTACTGGCTTTCTATAAAACAAACTAGAGTCCCCATTCATAAGAATTTCTTATGAATGGTGACTCTAGTTCGGTTTATAGAAAGCCCATAGTATTACATGTATTCCATAAGCCGAAAGTCTATAAACCGAAAGACATTCTGTTTATAGACTTTCTTTTTATGGGATAGCAATAGCATTAAATGTATTCTAAAAAAACGAAAGTCTATAAACCGAATGACCTATTCTTATGAATGGGGACTCTATTTCGGTTTATAGAATAGCAATAGCATTACATGTATTACATCTGAGAGTCAACTAGAACTGTCAAATACTGTGCTTACAGCGCACTTTGAAAAATTCTTAAAGTTTTGTGTGATAAATAGTACATAGTACACTTCATATCTGAGAGTCAAATAGAACCTTCAAATACTGTGCTTACAGCGCACTTTGAAAAATTTTGGCTACCTCCTTCTCCTCCAGCGCCGCTTCCACCTACACCTCCACGGTCACCGCCTCCTCAACCTATGGGTCACTTAGTATAAACTGAAAGAGAATACCTTGCACTCCAACCCTCTCTCAAATGGATAATTCTGTTGATCCTCCTGGCAGCCATTCTTTAGCTTTAGATTTATGTTCTTCCAAAGCTAAAATCAAAGATTCCATCTAGTGCTATTTTATGGCTCAGCTGTATTTTTAATTTGTATTATTTTATGTTTTTTGAAGTTATTTCCCTATCCATATTTGTTTGCAGGGCACTTGTCCTACTCTTACCCACATTTTAATTCCTTTTGCAGCCCTCTAGCCCTTTCCAGGACTTTTTTAGAGGCATTTTAGTGCCCAAAAGTTTGTGTCCCCATTGACTTCAATGGGTTTCGGGGTCAAGTTCGGGGTCAAGTTCAAGCCCGAACCCGGACTTTTTTCCAAAGTTCGTTCAAACCTGCCGAACCCGAACATCCAGGTGTCCGCTCAACTCTACCTGTGAATAAAATAATTTCCTGTTCCAGATGTCCAGCTCAGATCTGTGATGCCCCCAAGTCCTCATCTTTAGCCCATGGAAAGGGGCCACCCAAAAATGTTTAATAAATCACATGACTGCTGTGACTGTTCTGCAAAAGTAGCTTGCAGGTTTTTGGCCATCGGTTTTTCCTTGGTAAAAACAGAAGAAAATTAATTATTTAAAATATTTCTGATCCCTCAGCTTGATAATGTTTGGATGCTACTTTTCTTTATTATTATTATTATTATTATTATTATTATTATTATTGTTACTGAGTTCTTGATTTACTTTGCTAGTTAGCCACCAAATGCACAAGCAATGTCTAATGGGAAAGGGGTCCTTTGTAGCTAATCAAAAGTTAGATCTTTTATAAAATATGGAACACGTGGATTTATACATACCCATAAGGGTCTACTCATTATGCACCAATCCATTGTGAAATCAATTCGGATCAGGCATATTACCCAAATTGAAGGGATCCCTGAAATGTTTCGGGAAAAAAATCATTCTGGACATTTGGATCAGGACAAGGCCTATCGGCAATTCTTTTGCTCCTCCTGCAGTCATTCGCTTCATGCATGCTACAATTTTAAAATATATATATAGTATATGAGTGGCAGAGTGTGAGTTTGAATTATAGAGTGTGAGTGTGTGTGGCAGAGTGTAAGTGGCAGTGTGTGTAAGGGGCAGATTCCGAGTGTGTTGAGGTGGCAGAGTGTGAGTTTGTATGAGTGTGTGTGATTGTAAGCGTGAAACATGTGTGGCAGAGTGTAAGTGTGTGTGAGTGACAGTGTATGAGATTTTAAATGACAGATTTATGAGTA